>OX422208.1:293583901-293911401 GCA_949130495.1 Sambucus nigra
TACTAAGGTTTATTCTGTAATTTCGGCCTTGGATACAGGGCATTGAGGCTATTGGTGATCTTGGATTTCAGCAGATACACTTGGGTAATGAATCCATTTGTAAATACAGGGGCAACAATAAAGGTGGTTACAGGGTCTTGAACCATGTCTAGGAAAATGTTACAGTCAAAACCACTGGTCGCATTATTTTTCGTTAAGTTGGTGGATCGTTTTCTAACGTTTTCGACTTGATATTGGTCTACTTTTCTACCTTACCAAAGAAATAGGTTTTTCATCATTGACTTTATTAATTGGGTACCTAACCACTTGTCTCTTTTTCTTACTACCATAAAAAATTAAAATGTTATTCACCATTTTTATAACTTACCAATCAGATGTACCCTACACTAATCACGTGGGAAAAAAATCTTCTCTCTGATGTAGGCGAAAGACGATAGTATTTTGCCAAGTGCTAAATTTTCAGGACTAAATAAATGGGACAATATGTACCAAATCTTCATTATACTCAACAATTTAGGTTGCAACCTATACAACTAATGCCAAACCCATCTCCATTCTCTCTATATACGTATCCATCTAGTCTCCCATATATATGAATCCAACAATTATGACATAATGAAAATAGTTTGAAAAATGTAGGTTAAAAAAACATATATTGGGCAAATATAAAAATAAATTATGTATCAATACGTAAGTTTGTGCGTGAATGTCATTTTAAACTTAGTGGCCCCAAAATTTCACTCACTGAGTACCCAATCGCTAAAAAAAAAGCTCACTAAATAATGAATCATGAGAGTCTTTAATTATTTTGGTTCATAGGTTATTTCATTTATTATGATATCAGAAAGTTTAATATGTATATTGCAATGATGTAATTTTGTTTATCCAAACAATTATGTTCTTCCTTATTATTTAAAAATTTGGGTGTCTACTTGGTGTTACTCTATAATTTTTTATACACGCGTAGTTTGTAAATACACCCCTTTTACAAAACTACATCACCTGTATTTCTTTCAGTATTAGGTACCATGTATGTATATATTTGTATTTTATAATTCGCAAATTGGATACACAAAACAAAAAACGGAGATAGAAATGTTAAAAAAAGGACATAGATGAATATTATCAAACGTATGATATGCAATGAATTTCATTCATGCTAACAAATTTTAATTGTCCAACACTCATAAAACAATAATACACAATTGGATCAAAGCATATACTCCAACCATGTATATAATCATTTATTTATTTTACAAAAAGGTATTTGAGATTAGAAAATTGGTATGCAAACGTATGAATGATTATCATCACGGTTATGACGGACCTTACTTTTTCATTTTTGTCAACATAAGAGAATGTTATATAGAGCAGTTTCTAAATGATAAGTAAAATAGTAACGATACATTAATCAATTACAATTACCTCGTAAACTAAAGTGAGATTCCTTCACTATGAGATGGACAATCCAAGCTTTGACCACAAATATTAACAATATCCTAAAAAGTTTCAAAGGAAATATATGACCATTTCGAATATAAATTATAGGAAATATTTTCAATGTGGTATTAACGGGTAAAGCTAATCACGCTCCAAAAAATCTTAAAACACTCCAAATACTTTTTACAAGACAGTCTTGCCCTTTGCTCTAAAGATCAAACAAATACTTTTTTATTTGTTATTTTTTTTCAATAAAGAATAGTATTTTAAAATGTTTTTTTAAAAAATAAATTATTTTTTAAAATTAAAAAATAACTATTTTTTTTATCAAAATTGTTATGATAGTTTTAAAAACCTTTTTTTTTTTATTTAAAAAGCTGTTATGATAGTTTTAAAAAAGTTTTTTTTTAAAGATAGATTTAAAAACTATTTTGTTTTCAATTTTTTTAACATAAAATTGGGAAAAAAATTAACAACTAAAAAATTGTTCTTTATATTGAAAACTAATTTTTATATTTTTTAATTAACACGATCACAACCCAAATAAAATGCGACGTGACATGGAGTCGTATTTTTTTTATACCGGTGGCGAGGACCATTATTTATTATTTCAAAAATAATCTTTTTACTATTTAAAAAAATGGTCTGAGCCAGCTGTAGGCATAGGCAGTCCAGCTATACATACCGCTGGCGAAGACCATTTTTTTAGTATGTTGGTACGCGTCAGCGGTATGTATATGCGGTATTATAAAACATTTTAAATAAAATGTACAAAAAAACAGTTTTAAACAATTTTTTAAGTGCCTAAAGATTTTATTTAAAAAAAATTCTTTTAAGTAAAATCCAAGCATGGAAGTGTTTTAAGAAAATTGTTACAAAAATTCTAATAGTTACCAAAAATTCTAATAGTTACAAAAATTGTTTTATAAAAATAAAAAGTCAGTAGTTCCAAAACAGTAATTATTAGAATCTTATTTTTTTTTAAATAAAATCTTTAGGCATTTAAAAAATTGTTTTAAACTGTTTATTTAAAACTGTTTTTTTGTACATTTTATTTAAAATGTTTTATAATATGCGATCAAAATAAAATTAACACGACATGGCACGACACATCTCAAAATCTTAATTTTACGTAAAATAAATATGACACGTATGAAAGTGACATGACACGACACAAAATCTCTTTTTTTACGAAATGCGAACACGGCCCACTTGACGTGTTGCATTTTAAGTGGGTTGTGTTAGTATTTGGTAGAAAAATGAGATTTCGTATTGTGTCATATTACTTTTATTGATGGAAATAAGATTTTGAGGCGTGTCGTGTCATTTTTATTTTGGTTGAGTTCGTGTTTAGTTAAAAAAATAACATATATTGTGACGTGACACTTTTACTTGGGTTGTGTTCGTGTTTTGTAAAAAAAATAATATTTCATGTTATGTCGTGTCACTTTTATTAGGATCGTGTTCATGTTTGGTTAAAACAAAATTTGTCTTGTTGTGTTGTGTCGAGTTGCTTTTATTTGAGTCATGTTCGGTTATAAAAACAATTTTCAATTTAAACAACAGTTTTTATTTGTTAATTTTTTTTCCAATTTTATGTAAAAACCATTTTTTTGAAAAAAAAAGTTTTTAAATCTATCTTAAAAAAAACTTCTATAAAAGTATCATAACAATTTTTTAAATAATAAAGGGTTTTTAAAACTATCATAATAGTTTTTTCAAACAGTTTTTATAAAAAACAGTTATTTTTTAATTTTAAAAATTGAAAAAATATTTTAAAAAAAATACTGTTTTTATTGAAAAAAATTTACAAATAAAAATGTATTTGTTTGATCTTTAGAGCCATCCATTGATGTTGTTGAGGAATTTATTGATAAATGCTATTGAGATTTGCATTTGATTTGAATATTCGTACTTGTGTTGTTACGCTTTATTCATCGTTAATATATTTGTTGAGCATCTTTCATGTCGTATTGTGTACTTTCCCATATTTTCTTTTATTTGGCAGGTTAGCGTAGATTTGAGCGCTATGGACCAATTGAAATAATTTTAGCGTGGATTATTTTGAGAAGAATATTTTTGGAAGATTTGTATTATTTTATTGTGTTGCATAGAGCATTGGTGATTTATATTATTTCGAGAGACTTTATTGTATTGAATTTGAAGAATTGAGATTAGTGATTTCGTTTATATAGTGATATTTTTAGATGCTCTATACCTTGTTATTTGCGAATTTGGTTAGTTTTATCGATAGTGGCGCTCCGTCCGCTCTCCCCGATGGGCGGGATGTTAAATCTAATAAGGTGTGAACTTGGTAATTCCTTAACTTAAAATATACATATAATTTTTCTGAAATTAACATTGAATTTAGAATTATTATAAAACATGAATAGAACAACAATAAAATTGGAAATACAAAATCTAACCACAAAAGAGAGACAACATTCATGAATGAGATAGATATAATTACAAAAATTATGTATTTGCTTTCAAATTAACAAATGCATACTTTTGATGGCAAATGATAAATGAGTAAAAAATTAGAGAGGAAATTAAGAGTATTGACCTTGTTTTTTGGACAAGAAATAACAACAACGAAGAAACTATACAATATGAATCTGATGGGAAGATGAATGAACTTGGGCAACTAACTTTTGATTTATAGGATTTCAAGATGAATGTATTTGAAAGTTTTGTTAGATGAATGTATTAGGAGAGAAAACGTATCAAGTTGAAATTCATTGAATGATTTTAATTTAATAAATGTGTGAGACTAATATTAAGGGTATGATAGAAAGTGTTAATTTAATGAGGGTAGTTTAGTACTTTGAGATTTGAAGAGGAACTTTCCTCTTTTTAAGTATATATATATATATATATAATAATGCTCCTGTGCGGACTAGTCCGCATTTTAAGAATGCGGACCGAACATGTGTCACCTAACGGTGCGCCGAGAAATTATCGCCTAAATTATAGGCACACTCTCTCTCTTTTCTGGGCTCACCACCAGGTGACACATGTCCGGTCCGCATTCTTAAAATGCGGACTAGTCCGCACAAGAGCAGGATTGTATATATATATATATATATATATATATATATATATATAGATTGGTGTTCTCAAGTTTATTAAATATATGATTTCATAAATCTCAATATTAATAAAAACTAGCATACAACCCGCACGATGTGCAGCCGATTAATAAATATAAAATTTATACATGTGTATATATAGTGTACTATGCAACTCGCATAAAACATAAATAATTCCTCGTTTTTATACATAAACAAATATAAATTGAGCGTGTTATAGATTACAAAATGAAATTTTTACAAAGTTTAAAAGCATAAATTGTACTTATACTCACAAAGAAAAAATATAACTCAGCGTCCATAATTGAATCGAAAACATAAATTCATGCAAGGAGTTTTATTATACATTTATTTGCAGCAATTTTATGATATTTGTACATTAAATTAAAGTTTTTTTGAAAGAAAAAGGTTGAAAAAGTCTATTAATATAAATTATTTTTTAGGGATAATTAATGTTTAGTTACCATAAGCTAAGTCATTTTCGGTGTACTACGGAACAAATGAATCAAATAATAATGATGTATGTTTGTATCAAATTCAGCAGAAAAAAAACTAAACTCGCCATATATATATATATATGTATATATATATATATAATAATAATAATAAAAAAACCTCATGCATAGTATATAAGAATCACACTTAATGAAATATACACTGCATGAAAGACAACACCGCTGCGAATTATGTGTGCATTGGGTTCATGGTTTGGGGCAGCTAATGCACTTGTTGCATCATCTTCCTCCATACAAATCTGCAGCAGCCTATAAATGTCCGACGAAAAGGACCCCAAGCTCCCACCCTAAACAACATCATCAATACATAATTCATAATTTCATCTAAGCAAAGCCAGCATAAAAAATAAGATAAAAATAAATAATTAATATAAAAATAAAAACATATCCACACCCATTTAACCACATGCAGACATATCCATGGACAGAGCCATGAAGTGGCCTAACAACTATTATATATATTTTTTAATTTACGTATGATATGTAATATTAAAGAAATTGGAGAAGTAAAAAAAAGGCATAACTAATTAGTTGAGAATTGAAACCTGGAAAGAAGAAGCATGGGAGGGCTAATTAAGCATCTAATGGACATTCTGTAATGACCCCACTTTTATGTGCTCATATGTATATAGTTTGTTTTTACACTCATGTGTTACTTACTATCTTATAAATGTTGTATTATTAGATATGTGATGTTATTGGCTATCAATATAACAAACTCCATTTTTAAATATGAAGAATCAATCGTAAATAGGATGAAATCGAAGTCTTATGACATATCTTAAGGTATATAATAAGTTTTGTGGTAGAAAATATAATTTTATGAAACTTTAGGGACTAAAATAAAAATACAAAAAGGGCCATTTTGTAAATAAAATATTTTCAAGGACCTCTAAGAAATATTGAAAATATATAGTGTGAAATTACCAAAATACCCTTCATGTGTGAAATGACCCTTATACCCTTATCACCTTTCCACCACGTGCTGGTCACCTCCACCTTACACATGTCATCTTCAGAGAGAAAGCTAAAACACTTGTCATCATTTGGTGATGTTAGACTGCAAGACCACCCCGGAATGCGACACCCAAACGATGACTTGCCACCGTAATGCTTGATCACCTAGACACATGTCAACACCGTAAGACTTTTGGAAACCTATAAATAGGGCCTTAGGGTTCATTTTAAACTCACACCAATTCCTTGAGAATTATAGTAAGAAAGAGTGATAGAAATCTTGGGAAATATCTTAAGAAGGAGTTCTATAATTTCGAAGAAAGAATTCATTTCGTAGGTATGATTTTATTTAAATGTTATAATTCATTTTTGTAGTTTTAATTTCGTATTTTATAGCTTTACTTAGTAGTTATGCTGGGAAAATACACTAAAGACTTTACTAATCAAAACTTAAAATTTGGAAACAATCTAAATTGATTTTATTTTCAAAATATGTTAACTTGTTTGAAAAATATATATATACTCTTTTTAAAATGATTTTTGTAAGCAATTGCTCGTATTATGGAATCTCATTTAAGTAATTCCAAAGTCAGTCCCGGTGAAATTCTGTCTAGTTGAGATGGTATTTAAGTGGTGCCCCTGTGACCCTCCATCTCTACTGGGAATAAATCGGGAAATGTTCTGTCTAGATGAGATGGCATTTAAGTGGTGCCCCTGTGACCCTCCATCTCTACTGGGAACCGACTGATTAAGAAGAACTATGAATTGAAATTCTTTAAATGCGATGAATGAATATTAAAAATTGAGAAAATGGTTTTAGTAACCTTTTTCAGCAAGATATTTTAGGATTAAAACACAATATTTAGAATTGGGCTTTATTTAGAATACATAATTAAACATTTATTGTATTTATTAGATTAACGTGTGATCCAAGACTCAATATCTATATTTTCGAGCCTCTATTTTAGGTGAGTACTCTGACATTCCTTGTGTGTTTTGATTATATGATATTATGCAAACTATATATATTTTGTGAACTGCTTTTATTCTCAAAATTCATGTGATACCGATGATTGATTCATTTGTGATATGTTTATATTTGTCCATATAAACATACTGATTAAAATGATTATTGAAAAGGATATTGAATATTGAAAATATGATTCGGCCTAAGGGACCTCTTTACTGATTGACCTTCCCAGCAGGATTATCGCTGGTGTGCCCTAAATAAGGCGTTGTGACGAACATGTTCGATTGACCCTCAACTACCGGGGTATAATACGGTAGAAGAATACGGTATTAGAGTGCACTTGGCCATTAAAATGATATGATTGAAAGAAAAAGATATCACATTTGAATTATTGCATTCTTCTTATTCTGAGCTATCCAATTGTGATATATATACTATCATTTCAAAATATATATCTATATACTGCAAGTTCCTATCCACATATGTATATGCCTTCTCTTTTGACTTGAATAGGTATCTATATTCTGAAAACCTTGGAATGTCGGGAGATTAAATCTTATTCAACTTTTAGCTGACGTTGTATAAATAACGATTTTTCAGGAAATAATTAGACGGGAGGATGGAGTGTAGAAGGACTATGTTGAAGATCTAGCTTGAGGAGTTCTTTTGTTATAATTTTAAATATAACGTTTGTTTTTAGGAGATAGAGCATGTTTGGCTCTTTAGTAATAAGTTTTTAATTTTGGCATAAGTTGTAATCCGTTCATACTTTAATATATACGAAGTTCCCTTTTAGAAAGCTCTGATGATGTAACTCCATTTTTTCAATAGTTTACGATTCATGACCATGTGAATGTATTTCCGTTGCATTTATTTTAAGAAATATTTTAAGTCCATAACATTGAATGCCTTGGTGGCATGTCAAGACACTCATTCCCTACTACTATTGGGTTGGGGTCGTGACACATTCTCTTCAAGCACAACTACAACAATGGAACAATTGTCCTTCCTGACCGATTGCCGATTTGAAAACATGCCTTGCAGATCATCCACTCGATTCTTTGCTCCAGCTTTGAAAAGATGGTGCGACCCTGACTTGCACACTCCATTCTTCGAAACTTTCCCCATCCGAACAAAAATCTAACTACAAATAAAACCTTTAACTCAATATTATTAATACATACCAAACCAAACCCCAGGCGGGTGGGTGTGACGATAAAGAAAAGGAGGATGGGAGTGTAAAGGATATTTATTTACAGGGCAATATTCAAAAAGTGGAGTGGTCGATCCAAAGTAGTCTTGTTAATGGGTCGGGTCTGGACCCGGTCCGACCCGGACCCGATCCGTATAATAGGGTCTGAGCATATTTTTTGAACCCGAGACTCGAAGACCCGACCCGAATTATATATTCTTATTTTTTTAAATATATATATATATATATATATATATATATATATATATATATATATACACTATAAATTTATATATATTTATAAATATGTCTTATCAATATAACATGTAAGTATTATATATAAAAACATATGTTTATGTATATAATAAGTATAAATAAAATTTGTTTTATTTATACTAATGATATTATATAAAACATTACAAAATATTTTAATTTAAGGCTAAAAAATAAAGAAGGGGATAAAATAAAATAAATATAAAATAAATGTATATAGTTGGCCAGACTCGGACCTGAACTCGAGACCTGAAGACCCGAACGGATATGAGTATGGATCTAATATTATAGACTCGATAAAGACCTGGACCCGAACCCGATGAAGATCCGATTACACAGATCTGGATCTCCCTAAACCCGACCTGTCTCTGACCCTTCGACATGCCTAATACAAATGAAAGGAAAGGAAATAGTTCTTTGATAACTATCACGAATCGTTGAGGTTATTGATTTAGAAAACTGTATTAAAAAAAAAATCGATTAAGTAAAACTAAACAACTTTATTAAATTTATATATGACCTTACCTGATTGATAATCATTAAAAAATGGATTAATAATTAATAATAAAAATATACAAAATAAATATTCATTTCTCTTTAAAATGAATACATTGTTGATACCAAATTTAATCTGCTGACTTGGATCAATCATATGAAGACACGTGGCTATCTACATGGCAACAACAAGCACTTCCGAGATAATCACACGCTCCGAGGAACCATGTTACTCCGAGGAACGCATACGCTCCAAGGAACAGACCTCTCCGAGGAACTCATACGCTCCGAGGAACAGACCTATCCGAGGAACTCTTGAATACCAGAAAGCTTAGGCGGTCCGAGCTACTCAGGCGGTCCAAGCTGCATCTCGAACAGAGCATTAATTGATGAATAACCAACAGTTCAACTGGTTCATTAAATGCTTATCATTTAGACGCACACGCTTAAAGGGCACTAAATGTATTACCCTTTCATATGTATATCATTTAATGTATCACCCTTTCAGATGATGGCCTCAAGGCTATAAATACGTTGTACAATCCTCATTGTAGGGGGGCTGATTCGGAATCCAAACTTTGGGATCCAGAACGCGATTTCTTGTAATCGAGAATTCCCAAACACTCAGCAATAAAACAACAGTGGACGTAGGCCATTCATATAAGGCTGAACCACTTTAAAAATCTTTTGTCTCATTTATTTATCTGTGATTGAATTATTAGAGTGATCTAATTTTTTACATCAACAGATTGGCGCCGTCTGTGGGAAACGACTGGTAAAATCGTTTTCTCATAAAAAATAATCCATTACCAATGGCTGATATACCTGAATCCAGCAATCGAAACACTGGAACCCCTCCAAATCCATCTGCTCCACCAATTATTCCGGATCTGACTGGAATGATTGCGAATCTGGCTCAGGGCCAGATCGTCATGCGAGAAACGATGCGACAACTCATCCAAACACTTCATGGCGATGCGCCAGCCCATTCCGGATCACGAAGCATTCAAAGAAATATCTGTGCGCCTTCTGTGCGTACTAGGCGTACTAATTCATATCGCAATGAGGAATCTGAAGATTTTTCTTATCAACCTGAACGAACTTCGTCAGTGCGAGCCACAGATACTGAACAACGTGTCACCCTCTCCCCAGAAAGGGCCAGTGCATTGGAGGTTAAGTAGGGCCTCTCCTTTTGATCGATTAGGCCCTAGGAGGAACAAAAGTCCTCTTAATGCAGCGTCGAGGAGCTTTCGACGACCATCAGATTTAAGGTAAGGATCTTCCCAGTCGCGACCAGTTGCTCGTCAAGAGGGATCCGCTGACCGACCAGCTACTCGTCAAGATAAATCCCAGGAAGTCACTTCAACGCTATCAGTCGCTCGAACCAATAGTCCCGAGGAAGGGAATGATGCATGTAAAGGATCTATTCAAAGGCTGGAGGATAGATTAGGGGAAATGGCTAAGGCTAAGAACCCCCTACAACGAACCTTTGTTCGAGGAACACCTTTTGTCCAGGACATTGTTGATTTTCCAACACCATCAAAGTTCAAAGCACCTTTTGTGACTCCCAAGTATGATGGAAATACTGACCCTGTCCTTCATATAGAACAATATCAAGTTGCTGCCGACATCTATGCTATCCCAGACGAGATGAGATGCAGGGCATTCTCGGGAACTCTTACCGGATCTGCTCAGATATGGTATAATAATCTTCCTCGGGGTAATATTTCAACTTTTCTTCAACTGGCCGAGTTATTCATTGGGAATTTCTGCTTCGGAGCAAAGCCAGTTAAACGAGTAGAACATTTGTTAAGTGTTAGACAAAAAGCTGGTGAGAGTGTTAGAGACTATATAACTCGTTTTAATAACGAGAATCTCGAAGTCATTGATTATGAGGAGAAGACAGCGATTACTGCTTTAATGAGTGGACTGCTTCCAAACAAGTTGTACTACACTTTGGCCAAAGATCCACCTCGAACCATGTCGGACCTAATGGGAAAAGTGTCCAAGATTATGAATGTCGAGGAGGCTATGTCTGCGAAGAAGAATATGGACGCCAAAGAAACCAAGATGGAAGGTGATAAAGCTAAGAAGAAAGAGCATAAGAATAATGGTGGTGACAAACATTCCAAAAGTAGGTCGTCATGGGAGGTCTTAAAGAAATTTGATAATTACACGCCTTTGAAGGCAAATATCAACCACGTCCTGGAAGAAATTAAGAACAGCGAGGAGTTAAACTGGCCAAAGAAAATGAAGTCAGACCCTGACACGAGGAATAGGGAGAAATATTGCGAGTTCCATAAAGATCATGGCCATATGACCAAAAATTGCATAGATCTTCAGAACGAGATTGAAACACTCATCCGACGAGGAAAGCTAGCAAAATACGTTGATCGGGGAGGCGAAAGAAGAAACAACGACCGAACTAGAGAGAGGTCTAGATCTCCTCGTCGAGCAGAGGAGAAAAAGAAGAGAAACCATGAAGATGATCCACATGATAACCCCGATCTTCCCAAGAAACCAAGGCAACCAGAATGAGAGGTATTTTCAATACGCTTTGGGTCATTTGATTGTAATGTCATTACAGGAGGAGATGCAGGAGGAGGAGACCTTACTGCAGAAAGAAAAGCTTACCTCGGAGAGGCTCAAGCTTGCTCGTACATTCAACAAATAAATTTAGCTGAGGAAGATCGCCCGAGAAAGGTGAACAAAGAAAAATTGGTCATTGGGTTTTCGAAGAATGATCTCGCAGGAGTTTTATATCCTCATGATGACCCACTAGTGATCAAAATGAGAATGAAGGAGGTAGTGATTTCAAGAGTACTGGTCGATAACGGTATCTCGGCAGACATCATGTTCTACTCGTGTTTCGATAGTTTAAATTTAAAGCTATCTCAACTGGAGCCTTACCACAGACCCCTCATCGGTTTTGCTGGCGAGAAAGTGTTTCCACTTGGGACAATCAAGTTGGATATATTCATTGGTACGTGGCCTGCTTATCGGACAGAAAGAATACGCTTTTTCGTGATGGATAAGAATGTCCAGTCATCGTACAATATCATCATGGGAAGGGTAGGATTGAAGAAGTTCGAGGCTGTACCATCTACAGTGCATCAATGCCTGAAATTTCCAACAAACTTTGGAGTAGGAGTTATGAAAGGTGATCAGAAAGTAGCTCGGGAGTGCTATTATTCATCCACCGAGCAAGATGAATTGGAAGAATCAAAGAAAAAGACTACTACTTATCAAGTGGATGAAGGTGCAGAAATTGAAACCTTGGATCCTCGGGATGAGTCGCAACTCGTGAAGGGTCAAGTGGTGGAAGCTACTGAAAATATCATTCTGGACGACGAACACCCTGAGCGAACTACTCAAATAGGTTCATCGTTGGAAGCCTCATTAAAACAAGAATTGATAACTTTCCTTAGAAGCAGAAAACAAACTTTTGCCTGGAGTCATGAAGATATGCCTGGGATTGACCCAAACTTCTTATGTCACGAGCTCAATGTGAATAAGGAGATCAAGCCTGTGAAGCAGAGAAGAAGAGTATTCTGTCCCCAGAAGAATCAAGCTATACAGGATGAGGTCGAGAAGCTCCAGAAAGCTTGTTTCATTGAAGATGTAAAATATCCAGATTGGTTAGCCAATGTGGTGATGGTAAAGAAGAAAAACAACAAGTGGAGGATGTGTGTAGACTTCACCGACCTCAACAAAGCATGCCCAAAAGATCACTTTCCATTGCCCCGAATTGATCAACTGGTGGATGCTACCTCGGGACACGAGTTACTGAGCTTCATGGATGCTTATTCCGGATACAATCAAATTAAAATGAAACCTGAGGACAGGGAAAGTACTTCTTTTATTACCCCTAGGGGAACTTATTGTTATAATGTTATGCCTTTTGGTTTAAAAAATGCAGGTGCGACATATCAGAGGCTGATGAACAAGGTCTTTGCTGAACAAATCAGTGACAATATGGAAGTCTATGTTGACGACATGCTGACAAAAAGCAAGAAAGCTACAGATCATCTAGTTGACTTAAGTCAAACTTTTGATCAACTAGATAAATATCAAATGAAGCTGAACCCGATGAAGTGCATATTTGGAGTACGAGAAGGCATGTTCCTCGGGTACATTGTCAATCAACGAGGCATTGAAGAAAATCCTGAAAAGATCAAAGCTCTATTAGGGCTGCGATCTTCAACAACGAAGAAGGAAGTACAGAGTCTCACAGGACGAGTAGCAGCACTCAACAGATTTGTGTCACGAGCAACTGATAGATGTCTCCCATTCTTCAAGACACTCAGAAAATTTTTTGAGTGGAATGATGAATGTGAGAAGGCTTTTCAAGACTTGAAGAAATACTTGGGAGCACCTCCACTATTGTCCAGGCCGGTGATGGGAGAAAAATTGTATTTGTACCTTGCAGTTTTCGAGAATGCAGTTAGCTCGGCGTTGATCAGAGTGGAGAATGGAGTACAAAAGCCAATTTACTACACAAGTAAGGCCTTTCGAGGAGCAGAGATCAGATATCCGAGACTGGAGAAATTGGCACTGGCGCTAATTGAAGTGAGTAGGAGAATGAGGCCGTACTTCCAGGCTCATACTATAGTAGTATACACCGATGTGCCATTGAGACAAGCCCTTCATAATCCAGAGAAATCAGGGAGATTGATGTACTGGGCAATACAGCTCGGAGAATATGATATAATTTATGAACCCAGATCATCACTAAAAGGGCTGGCTGTAGCAGATTTCATAGTGGAGTTCACCTATCCTGATACACCCGAGGAGCAAAAGTTGCTCGCTGATCAACCTGTGGATGTTACAGGATCGAAAGACACTAGCTCAGACCAACTCCGGTTGGTAAGAGGGCAAGTGGATTTTACTGGATCATTTAATTCGAGCTCAGACCAACCTCGGTTGGTAAAAGGGCAAGAAAAGATGATCGACGAGGAGCGAGAAAAATCCGGGGAGGATGAAAGGAAGCATCAAATATTTCACCGAGGAACTCTGACTGATCAAAAATTTGAAGACGAGTTACCTATATGGAGGCTATATATAGATGGCTCATCTTGTACTGCAGGATGTGGCGCGGGGATAGTTCTAAGAACTCCAGACGAGGTCGACATGGAATACGCATTGCGTTTCCAATTCAAAGCTTCCAACAATGAGGCTGAATATGAGGCCATGATTGCAGGGCTTAATTTGGCAAAAATTATGGAGGCACAACAGGTTGTGATCTTCAGTGACTCTCAATTGATTGTAAACCAAATGATGGGAGTATATGCAGTTAGAGGAGAATTAATGATCAGATATCATGCAAAGACAAAGGAACTGTTATCAGAATTTGCCGCTATTCAGCTGGTCAGAATATTAAGAATGGAGAATGCGAGAGCAGACGCCCTAGCTCGACTAGCATCAGCTACTCGCACCGAGATACGACGAACAATCCCAATTGAAGTGTTAGCTAGTCGGAGTATAGATGAAGATCTGAAGATGAATTTTATCACCCTTGATTTAGGACCATCTTGGATGGATCCCATTAGGGTATATATCGAGAAAGGAGAATTGCCAATTGACAAGCTTGAAGCTAAGAAATTGAAGTTTAAAGCTGCTCGGTATGTACTAACTAATGGTGTTTTATATAGACGAGGAATTATGGCAGGTTTGGAGAGATGTGTACATCCCAGCGAGGTGAAAGATTTGATTGAAGAGATCCATGAAGGGTCTTGTGGATCACATGTAGCAGGTCGGACACTTTTACAAAGGGTGATGACGCAGGGATACTACTGGCCGACGATGAGGGCAGATTGTATAGCCTATGCCAAGAAATGTGACAAGTGCCATCGCTTTTCCTCCATCCGAAGAACTCCACAAGCATTATTGACACCCATAACTTCCCCTTGGCCATTTGCCATGTGGGGAATTGATTTGGTTGGACCACTGCCAACGACCCGAGGAAGGTTCAAGTACCTCGTCATCGCAGTGGATTATTTTACTAAGTGGGTAGAAGCTGAGCCACTCATTGATATGATGTACGAGAAGGTGTACCAATTTGTTTGGAAGAACATCATTTGCCGATATGGTCTTCCTCATGCTATCATCATAGACCATGGAACACAATTTGATAACGAGGAGTTCGCTGCCTATTGTCATCAATCAAACATTTTGAAGGTTCATTCAGCACCAGGCCATCCTCAAAGCAATGGACAAACTGAACTGACAAACAGAACGCTGCTGAACGATTTGAAGAAAAGATTGGATGATGCGAAAGCGAATTGGATCAACGAGTTACAATCAGTACTCTGGGCTTACCGAACTACTCCCCGAGTAGTAACTGGAGAATCACCATACATGCTGGCATTTGGAAGTGAAGCTGTCATACCTGCCGAGTTGGGTCTCCCAACACACAGGGTAATGAATTTCAATTCCCCTGTCAGCGATTTAATGAGAAGATTGGATTTAGACATGCTCGAGGAGGTCAGAGAGGAGGCAGCCATTAGAAATGCTGCTTACCAGCAGCGGTCAACTTTGTTTTACAATAAGAGGGTGAAGAAGTGCGACCTGAAAGAAGGAGACTATGTGCTGAAGAAAGTAATTCAAAAGCATAACAAACTGGAGGCAAACTGGCATGGACCGTACCGAGTTACAGAAGTTGTTCGACCAGGAACTTATCGAATAACAACTTTAGAAGGCGAAGAGTTTAAGAATGCATGGAACGCAGAACATCTGTGCTAGTATTATCAGTGATGTATATGTAACACAGTTTCCATCGGTATGAATAAAATAAAAATATTCTGCAAGTCTCTCTATTTATTGAAATTTTTCGGGGAATACTAGTGCTATGCACTACTCGGCAAAGCTCGGTAGACTACTCAACAAAATATTCCAAACTGTACCAACATAGTTGGTCGACGAGGAGAAAATATTCCAAACTGTACCAACCTAGTTGGTCGACGAGGAGAAAATATTCCAAACTGTACCAACCTAGTTGGTCGACGAGGAGAAATATTCCTAAAATGCCAACCTGTTTGTCTAGGAAACGAAATATTCCAAACTGTACCAACATAGTTGGTCGACGAGGAGAAAATATTCCAAACTGTACCAACATAGTTGGTTGACGAGGAGAAAATATTCCAAACTGTACCAACATAGTTGGTCGATGAGGAGAAAATATTCCAAACTGTACCAACGTAGTTGGTCAACGAGGAGAAATATTCCTAAAAATGCCAACCTGTTTGGCTAGGAAACGAAATATTCCAGACTGTACCAACATAGTTGGTCGACGAGGAGAAAATATTCAAAACTGTACCAAGTATGGTTGGTCGGGGATAAAAACCCACTAACTATAGTTGGTCAACGAGGAGAATTTATCGACTTTGGGTAGTCGAATACATTTTATGAAAAAGATAAAAATTTACCAAGTATGGTTAGTCGGGGATCAACTCTCACTAACTATAATTGGTCGACGAGCACAATTTAACAACCTTAGTTAGTTGGAAAAATTTTAAACATTTTTATACTCATTACTTTATTATTAAGTGATCGAGCAACATTACTGATACTTATAACTTTTTTATTACTAAGTTGGTCGATGAACAGCACAATATTATTATCTTTTTAACAGATATGCATAAATGTAAAGTGTTTGATATTTACAAGACAATTAAGATTTGCAAGCAAAAATGAAAGTCTTTCATTAAATTCGAAATAAATTACAAGTTACATTAATAATAAAATGAAAATTACATTGATATGTATACTAACTGTTACAATAAAAATTCCTATTCTATTGGTCTTTTCCCCTCAGCTTTCGATACAGGTTCCTCGCCAGCAGGCGGATCATTTAAAGACTGAGGAGAATTGATGAAGTTCAAATCCTTCAGCATCTTGACGTTCATTACAGGAGGTCGATCTAAAAGATGCTCGGGACGAGATACCTCAATTTGAGAATGTAAATTATAGTCACCGAGGTATTTTGAAATTAAGCTCCGAGGAATGGCACGAGCTGGGATCCATTCCATGTCCAAATTGTACGGTGGCACAAGCAAGTCGAGCAACCCGGGATCATGGTAGTCCCACAGATAATGTCCTTGTTCGAGCTTCAGCACACCTAAGGCATTCAGCCAGCCTTGTTTGTAGCCCTCATTGTTGGCATTCTGGATACGATCATCCAAATGGAATAGTACTTCGTTGTATCCAGCCATCCAGAACTCCCTGGGCTGTTTGTGGAACTGATATGTTAGCTTTTCCAGTTGCTTGTGGAGATTCTTGATGAAAATCTCCTTATTCTCCAAGATTGACTTCTGCGCAGAGAGCTGTCTCTCCAAGTCCCTTATTTTCTTTGACATGTCAGACAAAGCTTGGTTCTTAGCCATTAATTGGAAAGCTTGGTTCTCTAAGGCAGATGCTGTCCTCTGTTCCTCCACAAGCACCCGAGCTGCTCTTCCTCGTCCCCGAGGAGCTCTTGCTCGTCCCCGAGGAGATGTGGAAGGGCCCGACCTTTTCAAGGTGTCCAACTCTTGCCTCAATTTGGCATTCTCAACCTCTAAAAATGAAAATCCCTCGTCAGTCACTGGGATTATAGCTGTTGAAGAAGAGGCTACAGACTTCAACTGTGCTAGCTCTTTCTGCAAATTATTATTCTCTTGATCTAACAGCTCGACAATATGTCTACATGCTTCAACTTCACCCCTTAGGGTTCTCTCCCTGACATCGTACCTAGCAAGAAGCTTCTCGTAGCCCTTCTCGGCAGAAAGCTGCTGATACCTCTTCTCATACCCCTCATGCAACAGGGCAGTTGATTTATTATATTGATTCTGAAGATCTTCGAGGGTACATTGAATATCCTCAATCATTTCATAGTAAGCCACATTATTGGCCACAGCTCGGTCAAGTAAACACTTCAGGTACTGATAAGCTTTGATTGCGTGTTCTGAAGCATCATGACCAAGGATATCAGCAACTTGTGCATCACTCAAGTCAGTATGACCAGCCTTAAAGTACTCATTGCATTGTTGCAACAACTTTGTGTCATGGGCAGATAGCAGGTCCATCCTGGCTAGAAACTAGCAGAGAAAGAAAAAATAATCATCAAAAAGAAGATCAAGACAGAATACAAATAGAAAAGAGACAACCGTATGGAAGAAAACTCAAGTTTTATTAGATCATAGTGCAGAGTTACAAAGATCTTGGTTACATTTGACAAAAAAGAAAAATAGAAAGAGAAAACCGAACAACACTACACCTTTTCCTTATCTCCCAAAACCTTCTCGGGAGGTTAGGAAGAGGAGGCAGGTTGCTCGGAGGGAACTGTGACTTGTTCGGAGAGCATCAGCTGTTGCTCGGAAGAAGAAACTACTTGCTCGGCAGCAGGCTGGCTGGTTAGGGCAAATTCTCCCACTACCATTGAAGACTCCTCAGAGGTAGCTTCGTCCTTTTCTAATTCTTCTGGAGAAGGAGGGGGACCAGGGATGTGTCTCTGGAAGAGCTCGAATGACTCGTCGACCTTCAATTCCTGAAGTGTAGCAACCCATCCGTCCCTGAAATACTTTACACTGCCATAATCCACTTGAGAGACCATGGCAGCACATCCCTTATCCCAACCTTTGTTCCAGCCAGAGCTGAAGGACTTCTTCACGGCAGCTTTCCTTTTGGCCTTCTCCAAGGCAAGCTTCTCGGACAGCAAAACATCGGCAGCTTTCAGTTTTTGTTCAGCTTCCTCCTTCTGCCGAGTTATTTCCTGGAGTTGGACCAACCTCTCCTCAGCAGCCCTGAGTTTATTTTCAAATTCCCCAGCAGTCTTGAGCTTCACATCGAGCTCTTTATTAGCCTTCTCCAAGGCATTCACTTTCCTCTCCAAATCCCTGGAGGCCTCAGCAACCCGAGTTTTCTCCTGCTCGGAGGAAGCAAGTTTTTTCTCCCAGACTGCCTTATCAGTATCGTACCTCTGGCGAGATTCCTCCAAGGACTTGGTAGCTTCTTCCAGAGCTCCCTCCATACTGGACGAGGAGCAAGAATCTTTGATTTCTTCATCCTTCTTAAGGATTATGTTGAAGAAGCTCATCAACTGTAAATAAAAAAAGAAAGCAAAGTCAGAAACAAATATGAGAAATAACAAAGGAAAATACGAAAAGTTCAAAGTAAAGATACTTACTGAAGCAAGATGACGAGCAACCAAAGAAGTAACCATATCCCGAGTAAGGTTATCTTCACTACCTTGCACCTCGGGAATGGTCAAGGACTTTACCGAGCTAATGTCAGAGCTCGGGGGAACAGATGTGGGAACCCCAGTCCCAGCAGCAGGGGGCTGAATGGTGGTGTCAGCCAAATTGACCGAGGAGCTCTTCTTCAGCCTCCTCGGGGGAACAGGTATAACCAAGAAAGAATCCTTGGTCGGTGATATCACAATCACCTCTCCAGGAGCAGCAGAGCTGCTCGAACCCACTGCGGGCTTCTCGGCAATCTTCACAGGAGCAGCTGGAGGAGCTGCAGCAGTTTTCTTTGTCCCCTCCCTTGGGACATCAATCCTAATCCTTTTTACCTCCCCGGATCCGGAGGCAATTTTCTCGAATAGAGCAGGAGTCCTTTTCTTCTTCATCCTTTCGCTCAACGAAATGTGAGATTCTGGCGAAGAACTTGCAGAGGGCGGTACTGGCTCTGCTTCACTGATCACTGGACGAGCAGTGAAAGAAGTTGTATAGCTCTTGTATTGGAGAAGATAGGAGGCTGATCGAATGTGCTCGTCAGCAACCCTTTGATGTAGACCCCAGATAAGTCCCAAATGTCTTAGATTGACATCTGTTTCTTCTGGGCACTTTCTCTTGCTATCAACTGCAAATAAACAGACATTGTTATCAGTAACACATTTTATCAAACATAAAATGAACATGATCTCAAGATAAATAAAATAAAAATAACCTATCCCATTGCCATAAGGAGGGCATCTGGGACCCTGGTAAATCTCATCTCCGAGTAAAGGAGGGTGTTGCCAATTTTTTACAACAACCCCATGTTCAAAATAATCCCTGTTGGCATCAGGGAGATTGACTACTAAGGCTCTATTTATAAACCTAGTTTTTAAATAATAAATATTATCATTAACTGCCCATCTATAGTAGTACATGATTTCTGGAATCCCTATACGAGTTCCATGCACTTGATTTAATTTATACACCCCATTAACTATTCTCCAGGTGTTGGGGGCTATTCGTGCAGGAACAACATCAAAGTACTGACAGAATTCCAAACACAGAGGATTTGGCGGAAAAGAAAATCCACACTCAGCAAAAAAGAGACTGGGAAACCAATGTCTCTCAGCTAAATTGAAATAATTAGAAGGCTCAGAAAGCTCTTCCAAGACAACCCAAGAGGGAATGGAAAAATCAGATCGAAATTTGTCAAGAGACTCAACTTGGTAAACCATGATGATGAACTAAAAGAAATGAAGAAGAAGAAAGAGGATCTTACAGAAAAAAGACTGAAGCTGTCGACAATGAACGACAGAAGAGATGAACGCACAAGAGAGTAGAAGATAATGAAAAACTCGAAGATGAAAATTTGAAAAGATAGAAGACAATGGGAGTGTCTGTGAAGGTTAAATACCTTACCTTGGGAACTGGCGAAGTAATGATTACAAAAAAGGATGATTACGTTACCGGCGGCTAAAAAGATGAAAAGTGGCGCGGGAACCAAAGCGAGCAACATCGGCCGAAAAAATGAAAAATAACACAGGAATCGAAGCACGCAAAAAAGTCCAAAAAAGAATGATTCTACGAATTGGGAAGGAGAAAATAAATACAAGGGAAATTCTCC
Source organism: Sambucus nigra (assembly GCA_949130495.1). Classification (NCBI taxonomy): domain Eukaryota; kingdom Viridiplantae; phylum Streptophyta; class Magnoliopsida; order Dipsacales; family Adoxaceae; genus Sambucus; species Sambucus nigra. The sequence goes on from OX422208.1 coordinate 293,604,653, forward strand.
TAAAAATTAGGAAGACTATTTAAAGCTACCGTATTCTGAGAAAGAATGTTCCATACTCCTCAAATTTCGAACTATGAAACATTGGGGGCTTCTGTTGATACCAAATTTAATCTGCTGACTTGGATCAATCATATGAAGACACGTGGCTATCTACATGGCAACAACAAGCACTTTCGAGATAATCACACGCTCCAAGGAACCATGTTACTCCGAGGAATGCATACGCTCCAAGGAACAGACCTCTCCGAGGAACTCATACGCTCTGAGGAACAGACCTATCCGAGGAACTCTTGAATACCAGAAAGCTTAGGCGGTCCGAGCTACTCAGGCGATCCGAGCTGCATCTCGAACAGAGCATTAATTGATGAATAACCAACAGTTCAACTGGTTCATTAAATGCTTATCATTTAGACGCACACGCTTAAAGGGCACTAAATGTATTACCCTTTCATATGTATATCATTTAATGTGTCACCCTTTCAGATGATGGCCTCAAGGCTATAAATACATTGTACAATCCTCATTGTAGGGGGGCTGAGTCGGAATCCAAACTTTGGGATCCAGAACGCGATTTCTTGTAATCGAGAATTCCCAAACACTCAGCAATAAAACAACAGTGGACGTAGACCATTCATATAAGGCTGATCCACTTTAAAAATCTTTTGTCTCATTTATTTATATGTGATTGAATTATTATAGTGATCTAATTTTTTACATCAACATACATAATTAAAGCATTATCAAAATTAGAGTATGCCGATGGTTACATTATAAAAAGGAAATAAAAAATAACGAAATAATAAAGAGTATGAAGAACTTCAACAAATTCTTACCATCAAATACACAACTCTTGTATACTTTATAAAATGAGACATATATATTTCAAATTTGTGAGGTCTCCAGAATAAATTCCCCCAAAATAATGCTTAAACTATACAATATGTAAATAAATCCATAAAGAAATTTTGGGAAAGAAAATACATCAATGAAGAAGATTGATTTAAGATGACAAACTATCGTATACATGTACGAACTATAGATTATTTTGCAGTCTCCATGGTGGGAGAGAAAGAGGCAAGCATTAATAGGGTGATAAAGAGTAATTAAAGCGGTAATGAATAAATACACTAAAAGGATGGAAATTGACCATTGGGAAAGCCATTGGACAGGAGGGAGACGATTCAATTTTACTTGAGAGATAAAGGGACTATTCTCTTTTGCTGTACAACTCAACTATGAGAAGATAAAATAATGAATTGAGTTTGGATGTATACCTTTCATTTTTTAATATTTTAGTAATTGAAACATTAACAAAGAGTACATGTGTCGTCATGTGGACGTGACAAATGTCATCACTAGATTTCGCTGGCAATAGTTATATACTACTAGTTGTAAACCCGCGCGATGCGCGGGATAAGCGTTATTATAATCATTTTGCATGTTAAGTTATTTATTTTGTGTCATCTAGATTCTTCTTCCTTTGTAGTACATTTCATATAATTCATTTAAGAGTTATTTAAAGCCTATATAGCATGAATAAAAAAAATTAACACAATATGCATATTATTGACTACGTATAAAAATCCAATATTATTCAGTAATCCGTAGAATGGTATCTACACCATAACTCTTGTATTTGGATTTTCTTTTAGATGTTTTTACATAATTAAATTTTATTAGACTCGAGTAGATCTTAATAAAACAAATTGTGCCGACGAAACCATTTCCAAACTAAAAAACTCAATTTAAATCTCTCCCAATAGAGGATTTTGAACAAAAATCATGGAGTTTCATGTATATAAATGAGAAAATAGCATTACATTTCCACATCTAAAGAATAGAAGGATGAATGTTATAATACATCCTTGTGTATTCATCTGGGTATAGATTTATACTTGCACACTATTTGGAATTCTTGGATAGCAATTTCCTATTTATTTTACACCATGATTGACATATCACTCGCCCTTAACCAGTGAGAACTTCCTTGCGCATATTGTAACGAATTTTCTTATCAAAACATCTTTCTTTTCTCTTCTCCTTAAAACGACTCAAAGAAGCTTCCCTGTGCGATGGATTGCACCTTAAAGGAAACTCACCCACAACCCTTTGATTATAGGGAGGTATCCGTACATTAGGCATTCCAATACACTTCATAACCACCCAACAGTAAAAACACTAACTGAAAAAACTTTAATTGAATCTGATGATTAGTATCTCATATCAATATCTGTATAAATATGAAAATAACTCACCTACATTTTATAGTGGAAAACATCTACATAACTAAGCTAATAGTGTGGGAAATAAAAATAATAAATAATAATAATATTGTATAGAAGAAAACAAAATAAGGAAAAAAAATCATGATTGGTAACATTTCTTATTAGTCAGTGCATGAAAATTAAATGTTCAAGATAAAGGTCAATGAAAAATATTAAAATTTTAAATGAAATATATATAAAAAAGGAGAAAGATGGAAAGAAAGTAAAGTTTAAGGCATATGATATGAATAGAAGATAATTTGTCTTCATAAATATTTATCCTTTTTGAGATTGTTGCGAAGGAATATTAAATTGGGAAATAAATGGAAATTGCATGTATACCATAAAGGGATCATTTCCAAAATATTTTTCTCATTTTCTCCCCCAAGATGGCAACAACATTAACATTAATGTTCCTGCTTGAATATTCTTTTCCCACAGATTTTATGAAGCCTATTACCCCTGCTTTTGCAGTACTATAATTGTTTTGCCCGATTGCCAATAAGGCCAACAACCAATGCTATATTGATTATCCTTCCCTTTTTTTCTTCATCATAATTTTGATTGCTACTTGTGTGCATAGGAATACACCTGTGAGTTTCAGGTTAATCACATCCTACCATTGAGGTGTCTTCATTCTCATAAAAAAAACCATCCTTAGTAATACCTGCATTGTTTATCAATATGTCAACAGTTTCCCACGCATCAACTGCATCGATTCCACGTCTGATTATTTCGATACATCTCTCCTAAAAGTAAGAGCCTGACCACAAGATGCCTCAATCTTTTTACAAACTTCATCTTCCTCCTTTAATGACCTAGCATATTAACCAGAACCTTACAACCAGCTTTGCCTAAAGACAATGCAATTGCCTTGCTAATACCTCTAGAGGCTACTGTCACAACAACAACAACTGGAGCTTCCACATTTTTAGTAACTTTAACACTTGCTTTCTCAATAGTGGCAACCTGGGCTTTTACACCAGATGAAACTAAGGATCTTGTGGATCTGCATTGAAAATTAGGGGTGTGTTTGAGGTGAGTCTATCCAACTCCATTCGAAATTGAAGATGATTTTCAGAAATTGAAAATTTCGGCGAATATTATTTGCAATCAAATGTTGGAAATATAAAAAAAATTCAAAAAAATAGCAACCAAAAACACAAAAGTCTTTCTCAAATTCACATAATTTTAGATATGTGAACTGCCTATCTAATAGGGCTGCCTATTGGGTGTGCATTAATAACCTAACATCTTTTTTGTTTTGACCCCTGCTGGCCTTACGACATTATTATCCTCTGTATATTTTTTTATCTTGTGGCCTGTGGCATTGCCTTTTTCCAAAAAAATTAAAATCTTATATGCGTGCCTCAAAACAAAAGTTTCTAATTGTTCCTTTTGGTTGCTGAAGTAGTCTTGGCAAAAATTTCCCAAAAAATAGGTATAATATTTTTCAAGTGGATGGGCACAAACCAAACCTCTAGATGACAATTATACCAGCAACATAACCAATCAATGATTTATGAGTAGATCTAAGACTATATCTTGTCACCACTAAAAACTTTGATCAAGAAAATTGGTTTTTTAGTGAAACACAGTTAAAATGAAATATAATGAACATAAATGTAAAATTCTAATGTAGAAAATTAGAAAAGACAAAAGAAAACATAATCACTAAACTTCATCTCACATTCTTAGATATCAGTAATAACATAGATAGGTTGAACATGCATGACTCTCTATAAGACAGACTTTTCTGGAAGGGGGAACTGTCGGCCAGACAAATGCATCTCGCAAAGTTTGCACATTTGGCTGATTTGGTTCCAAGATTAATCTACAACTACTACATGTATGCTGGTGGGAACCCCTGGCTATGGTAATGTTACTTCTAGCTTTCATTCATATTTTAGTAGTTTTGATTAAAAGAAAAGCCAACTAAAATAATCAATGTAGTGTTATATTTCTTTTAATCTAAGCAATACTCTTATGATAAACAACACAAATAACTAAGGAGAACAGTAGACAACATTTACTACAAAAGAAACCATCATAATCCAAACAAAAAGACATATAATTAAACAAATGAAAATAAAATTGATACAAAATTAACTCAAAATTTCAGTTGGACTATTGAGCTACCAAATACATTACAAAACATTTGACATGCAATTTTAGTCCTTTAGACATTTTATCAAACACATTGAGTGCAAGAACCACATTAGTGGAATGCTGATAATATCAATTCAAACATATCAAACTACAAAAAATGAATAATCTCTCTTACAAATAGACAGGGGAACACAAATAGGAGTTATCACTGGCAATCAAATGTGGTGTTGGTGACGCTGACAAGGATAGAGAACAAAAATCTGAGATCCTAAAGAACAAAAATGAAAACACCCAAACAGTAAGGTAGTAAACTTAGTGAAATAAAAAGGTAGATTACATTTGAAGATTGCAGCGTAATTAAAATTGTAAAAGACATGATTTACGATAAACTGTGTAAATGTACACAGTGTTGGTGATGATATGGATTCTGATTTACAAAGAAATCGGGAGATTCCTTTAAGCCAATCAACTTGAGTCACCATGGTGAGACCCAATCCAATACACATATCATGTCAGAGGAGAGAAACAAAGAAAGGGTAAGAAAAATGAATGAAGAACGTGGGTTTTTTGGCTACTAAATGGATGATATAGGAAGACAAAAAGACTTCATTGAGAAAATGAAGAGACAATGTCAATGCATGAGAGAGAATGAGGGATAGGATGAGAAAAGAATTTTTCAGCTTTCCAAAATTTTAATTAAAGAATCTTACGCTGACTCACATGGAATTTGACGTACGATCTGCTTATGCCTAGTGGATAGCCTCATTGGTGAGGAGACTTAAATGCTTGTATAGCATTTTATAGTAGTACTAGCATGTAACCTGCGCGATGCGCGGGCATCCATGTTTAAAACAAAATTAAAATGAATTGTAATAGAGAAAGTAAGTTATTATATTGAAATGTGATATGAAGTAGAGTAGTCTAACATTAAGTGGATAACAAAAAGATGAAATTAAATATATTATAATAAAATGATCGCGTAGTACAATTTTTATTGAGAGTAGAAAAAGTTTTGAGCACAAAATAAAAAAGACAATGTAATGATTATTGTAATGAGAGAATCTCTTCAGCAAACTCCCTCATTCCTTGAATTTTATTCCTTTACCCCTGCAATTAATGGAAGAGAGTTTAAATAATTTTTGAATATTTAAAAAGTAGAAGAAAGTGAAAATGTTGATAATTGAATATAACGTAAAATTTTGAAATATACTTGGAAGATTTGATTCTCTTTGAAGATGTTATGTTGTTTCCGTCATCGCTATTTTGAAGTTTTGAAGAATGAGTGGTTGATTCTTGATTGATATGCATATTATGGATAGAAATTTGATGTCTCTGAGACATCAAACTTTTTTATGTCTTGGATTCTGATTGGTCAATACCGCTGGCGCGGACCCATTTCCATAAGTGATGTGAGTCCCCACTAACAGTATTGACCAATCACAATCCAAGACATCAAAAAGTTTGACGTCTCGGAGATAACAAACTTTTTTCCGCATATCATGAGCCAAATCAGAAAATATCACATATTTCAGAATTGATCAGGACCCCTGATACAAATGGTTAGTGAGCTTTTAACATATTTCGAGCCTAAAATAGCCACAAACCTCAGTCAATTACATAATTCAATTAACAAAAGCAATGTGAATAGAATGAAAAAATCTTTCTTATATTTCAACAAAGGGAAGGAAAACAACTAAAAATATAGTTGTTAAACTGATTTAATAACTTTAAAAAACAAACAAATAATAATAAATCATTACAAACAATAGGAAAAAGTACTCACAGTTTGGTAACATTTTATTGTCCATGAAAATCTCCTCTACCAGGTTAAAATATCTCCACCTATTCGGCATTTATCTCCAAGTTAACATTATATACCGTATGAACTTTCTGTGAAGAAAAACATGAACACATTCAGAACTTTATACAAATGAGAAATTAGACTATAAATAGTTGAATATATTTTTATTTGAACCTCATAGGGCGTTTATAATAATAACATTTAAATTAATCTATCAGGTAGATACTAATGCAATAACATGAACTTCTTGTTGAACTCTGAGTCTCTTCTCATTCTTTCTAAACATAAAATCCATTTCCGTCAAAATGATAGATAATGAATGTCTAGAACTCATATGGTAGATGTGATGGAACTATAATTATTTAAGGTGCAAGGCGCACCAAGGCGCCAATGTATCCATATTTATTTTGGATGGATGAATTAATGAAAGAGTGAAATAATATTATTATTGCTATTATTGATTTATTTTATTTGAACGGTTAAATCATCACTTACGTATTGAGTTATTGATAAAAAGATGAGAAATGAGATATGCAATTTCTTATCTTATCACATTTGTAATTTTTACCTCTTTTTATTGGAATAGTGTTAATTTTATCTCTCTCTCTCTCTCTCTCTCTCTCTCTCTCTCTCTCTCTCTTTATATATATATTCAATGTGTCCCCATTATGGTATAGTCCATAGCTGCAAACTTTTCCCCCCCTCATATGTTAAGTACACTAATGTTGCCTTTGGTTTCCTATCATCATAAAAATTATGACCGGAATTATTCGATTGAAATGTGTTGGATAATACATGAATTGAATGGGAGCATCCCGTGCATTTAAATTTATTAGTCATCCCCTTTCTATGAGGGTGGCCTGGCCATGGCTCACACACTCTATTACTAATATGATTGAAGTTAATACATGAAGCAGACTATTATATTTTACTTCCAACAACAATAAATAGTCTTAGCCCTAAGGAGGAAAGAATTAGTCAAATAATGTCCTATACATAATCAGTAATATGGCTGCAAATGACATTTCTGTCAATGTTCATGATCATGGTATTGCTCTTGATCAGAACAAAAAGAAAGTTCAATGTCATTATTATGAGAAACCCGTTAGTGGCTGTAGCCGCCTTAAATTTCACTTGGGAATCGTAGGGCCATATGTAACCCATTGTGAGCGAGTTCCCCCATGTGTCAAGGACTTAATGAAAAGTTGCATACATGATAAGAAAATGAATAGTTTGATGAATGAAATTAGGGACAACCAAATCTTCCTTCTAAGAGGAATTGCTCGCATCTAACAAATGGAATCAATGATTCTTCTTTCTTTAGGAGTAAAAAGGTTGCAAAATTGAACTGTATATCAGATGGGACAGAAACAGAGCCCGTTCCTTTAATTTTTCTAACGAAGTTAACTCATTTTTGAATGTGGTTCTGCATATAAAGGGGTATAAAGTTATTGTTGGAGCTATAACAATAAGAAAAAGTATTGATAGAGAATCAATCAATCCTTCCCAACAAATAATAATAATAATAATAATAATAATAATAATAATAATAAAGAAACTGAAACGAGAAAGTATGTACAGTCATACCTGAAGAAGAGCGCAGAATGTTGAGGTTGAAATTTCAAAATATAAATGTGCGGAAGAAACATAGCATATGGAGAGTCAAAAGTCTTTGTTGGATGATTTTTGCAACATTAATTTTAGGAGTCTTGCTGACCAAATCTTATCAAGCCTATTATGATATGAGAGAGAATTGTGAGCTCATTCTATTTTCCACCGTCATACTGAAAACAAATTATGCAAACCAACAAAGAAAGATTTACATCTAACACTTACAGTATCCTCAATTGGTACTGATGTGGCCACACGATGCTGATAGTATAGATCAATGTTGTCCACATCAAGCCGATTTAGACTTCTTCACAGATTTCCCGCACATTTTCAGGAGTGACCTTGACCCTAATTTGATTAGGTTCCATTGTAATGCCAAATTTTGTTGCTAACTGAACTTACTCTCAAGGAACCGGCTTCAGTGCCTACAAGAATACAAGAAAAAGAACCCATATACTGATTATTTAAGAACATATATATATGTCATCCAGTACATATTATGTTGAGAGGAAAATTTATTTCTTAACAGATCGCCTTTCATGTTTCATCATATCAAGCATGTCACACCCATCTTTAATTGCACTGTTCATGTAAACAAATTTAAAAAAGAACAGTTTTTTAATAGTAGTTAGAATAATGGCCTATTGGTTTTCATTGTGTTAGATTGATGGAGTGTTTATCCATTTTCTTTGAGGAGGAATAACAAAATTTGTAACTGCACCTGCCCAACTCGAGTCTAATTTTTTTTTAATGCGGGAGACATAAAACATACTAATCAAGTAAATTTTTGGTTGTGTAAGTTTTGTAAAACAAAATAACAAATAATTTCATCCTATAAGTCAAACTTATGCCAAAGTTCTTGGTCGTACCCTGGACACACTTTTTTCGGCTTAAAAAAATTACCAAGCCCAATTTAGGGACCTATAGACCAAACCCTATAAATTAGTTGTGTATGTCCATCCCTACTCTCAGCTACATATATATATATATATATATATATGATGATTATTTATACTCAATTGTTATTTAATTTTACAGGTGCCAACTTATATTTTATTTTTTTCTCATGGTCTTGATAAACGAAGGCGGATCGGTTTTATGTCACGAAGAGAGAGGGTATTGGTTCACGAAGCCACACTAACTACTGTGAGCCTAGGGTCTCCATTTTTTTCTTAATACTGAAACACTTAATTATTCAATGTATAATCTTGCAACATCTCCTCATTATCGATGAGATTGGAGAAAACGCGGTGGAAAGCTCAATGCGGGGGATAAAGATTTGAGTTGGTCCTATGGGTGTTGTTTGTTGCTGTTTGCATGGGAAGTGTGAAGATTATACTAATCCAAACAGTTCAATATAAAGGAACTGCATATGCCTTCATTGTTTTGTTTAGAACTTCTTACATGTGGTATGTTATAGCTCTCCCCCATCCCCTCTCCCCCAATAAAATTAAGACTGTTTACCACTAAAAGTTCTACTAAAAGAAAATCCTAGATGACTGTGAGCCACAAATTGGTTCTTATCTTTTTACTATCTCCCCATTCCTAACACAAATTTGTGGAATTTACTTTTGACATGAATAACATTACTCTTTTTGCTACTTACCATTCTTAGGGGTGTGGTATATTTTAAGGCTCTCTTTGTTTTTAACACTTGTTACATATTGCACACTCTATGGCCCTTTCTGGTTTTTTATTATGTACTCGAAGTACATAATAGTCATAGTTGTCACGTTAAAAATTATACCTGTTCTTGAATTTTATGTTTTCAATGTCGTATATGACTTTAGATTATAGTTTTCAAAATAAATATAGACAAAGGAAAGTAACTGAAAAATTAAACTTCTGAGAATGCAACCAATATCTTACAATTGAAATTATTGGATAATGATATCCCATTACAATATTGTTTAATGGAAATTTTTCACACGACTTAGTTGAACTGGAACACTATAGTTTCGTACCTCTGTATCCATGATTTCTAAGGAGAGAGGATACTAAGTCTGGTGTATGAATCATGATCCATGATCGTGTGATGCAAGCGTAAACTTTGATTGACATGTCTATGGTCCTTTGACCATTGGTGTAGTAGTAGATTATTCTCTGCTCCCTCAAGGTGCTGTGTTGGTCACATGGTTGGATGACTGACACCTGCCGAAAAAAATTGTCATAATAAAACGTAAATAAAAATTGGGAAGGACCTTAGGACCAAGCCCTATTCTTGTTGAGGATATGCAATTTATTGGGTGAAAAAATAGTTTTGAATTGTCATTTCAACATTTTATCAAACATATAGCAGACAAAATTCATATATCCATATAAAGAACCTTTCTCATATGAACTGGAAAAAAAAAGAATGAGAAGCCGTAAAAGTTATATCCTATATAAATACACAACAACAAATTGAGTACATACTATTTTTTTTAACTTTCTTCACAATATTATATATTTAAAGAGGAAAGAATGGAAACCGCATTAATATACAACATAAAATCTTTGTCCATTAAAAATCCAATTTGTATAATAACTAAAACGAAGAAAATTTAAAAAGAATTGTTTTTTAACAATAGTGAGAATAAAACTTCTACCTTAATTCATTTGAGAATTTACAATTGTCAATTGAATATTTTATCAAGCATATAGAAGACATCATTCATATATATACATACAAAGATCCTATCCCATAGGAACCGAAACAGAGAATGAAAACAGTTAAAATGCTATCCGATCCAACATCAAAGTTTGTCCCATTCAAGATATAGATTTTATGACAAATAAAAGAAATTGTTAAGAAGTGGAAAATAAAAAATTATACCTTAATTGATATGAGATTTTCCAATTTCAATAGACACGCACAAGATTGGGGATGAAGACTATATAAGATGCTTGTTTCTGCAATGAATAAATAATCCATAGGTGAAGAACGAACCTTGTTCATTTTGGGTTACAAATGAACATTTAGGTTTTTGAGAAAAAAATAGGCAATGAAGGAGAATGCATTTAACAAATACTATCACAATGTATTGAAGGAAAACAAACCTCTTCATATGAACTTAGGTGCGTGCATAAATCTGTTCCATTCAATACCCTCGAGTGAGAAGGGGGAAAACTTATATTTTCCATCGTCACAGAAAGAGAGGTGAAAGGACGTAGAGAGTTGATGCAATAAATTCAGTGGATTATGAAAAAAGAGAAACCAATAAAATGACTAAATCAGTGATTCTAAGGTGCCACGTGGATAGCCTCATTGTAAAGAATCATAAATGCATTGTTTTGCATTTTATAGTAATGAAAGATAACTAGCATGCAAACCCCCCGATGCGGGGCCATTTTTAATGAAATTGTTAAATATACACTAAAATATCAATAAAGTTTTTTCAAAATCATAATAAGAAAAAATATTACATGTAGAAATTTGTCAAACATAACCCTAAATGCTAAAATAAAAATTTTAATTTGCTTCAAATCCAAAAGAAATGTTTAAAATAATAAAGAAAAATTTGAAAGACCATTCATGTACATACCTGGTGAATCTTGACAGAGTAACTTTTCGGTGTTTTTCGTCGTTGCTTGAAATTCCTCTAATAAAAAATCTCAAATACCTACAAAATATAATAAACTAAAGTGTACTGGTAAGTGAGGTATCAATACACATCAAAAGAGTGAAACGAGAGGATAGCACATGTAATTCAATGGTTTTCACTTTTTCTAATTTTTTTTAGCTTTCACAAATATTAAAACAATTTTTGTCAAGTGAAGTGAAACTTAATCTAATAATAAACTATAATGCGAACCAACTAAAATAAAAGTGTGTGAAGAAAGTGTAGAGAACTAAGTGAAAGTGGGTAAAAAAAACGAGTGAAATGTAACTAATGAGAGAATTCAAGGGATGAATTTCCACCCTCAATTCACCCCAATTTATCTAACTTGCACTATTTTAATTTCATCAATTTCCAAAATATTCATTTAATCCAAAGGCTAATTCTCAGTACACTAATGAATTAATTGAATATTCTTTTAGAAAAGTAAGTTTAATCCTCACAAGCACTAGTCTCAACAAATTAAAATTAATTAAATGAATCATCCGCTAGGATCGATTCACAAAACTAATTTTAATTAGACAAAATAAAAACAAGAGTAGATAAAAATTATACTAACATTTAAATCAAGTGATAAGACTATCTTTAGTTTGAATCAAATGATCAAATAATAATACAATTTTGATTCCTTTCTCAACGATGATTTTCCATTTCTCGATGTGAAAATAAATAGGAATTAAATTTAGTAATAAAAGGAAACTAACAAAATTAGAATTGACAATTTAAATCAAATTGGATTCATGAGGGTTTTAATTCATCCCTTGAATGGGATGATTAGCCCTCCATAACCATCATCCAATCAATAAAAAAATTAAAGCAAATTAAAAGCATAAGGTGAGAATTAGAGGAAAGACAATCAAACCCAAATGAAGAGAATATCAATATGATCTTTAATTAATGTCAATATTCCTCTCAAGCAATTACAATCACACCAAAAATTGAAATGAATTTTTGGGATGTATATAACTCTCTCTCTCTACAAACTTCTCTACAATTTTCTCTCTACAATCTCTAGCTAAAACAATTCCTCCCCAAAAATGGTGTTCATCTTCTTTAAATAGTAGGCATGGAGGGGGTGTGCACATGAGGTTTGAGAGGTGTGAGGCCACAAAAATCAGATTTGGATGAGGGAAATTTTGGGATTAAAGATGGTGCATGTGGGAAGTGGTTGTTTGGGGGTATAATGGGAAAAGAGGGTTAAGTGGGTTTATAACATGTGGGGATTTGTTTATTTATTTTGTTGTTTTATTTCTTTGGTTTGTTTTTGGCAGCGGAGAAATCGTGTTTGGCTTATGGGTTGAAAATGGGAAATGGGGTTTCTTGATTTCAACCGGGTTTTATGGAGATCCGGGTATGATCGATTGGAGCTATAAGGTGGGTGAGGTAGAGATCGAAATGGGTTCGAAGTCGCGACAGGGTCGGGTCGCGGGTTCCCCTGGGCAGCAGGTGTAGGATCGCTGACGGGTTAAGGTTTTGGCTTTGGGTCGGACACATGTTGGTGGGGTATGCCGGAGGTAGGTGCGTCAGGTTGGTCGGAGATGGGGGTGGTTTCGGGTTGGTGCCGGGTATGGGTGCTGCTGGACGTGGGTTAAGAGTTGGGTGTATTTTGGGCCCCAAAAATGGGGTACAAAAAATGGGACAATAGCTAGGAGTAGCCCCGAGTTCGAGTTGTGATGGGTTCGCCTGGAATGGAAACAGGTTGAGGAAATGTGGAGGTGAAGTGTTGGGTGCGAGGTGAGAGGAGAGAGAAAGGCTTGGATGGTGAGAGGTTTGGGTTATGGAGGGAAGAGAGAGAGTGCTGGGTGGTTAGAGGAGGAAGATGATGTGGGTGCTGTTGTGTGTGTGAGGGTGTATGGAGTTAGAGTGAGGGTGAGGGAGGTTAGTTAGGTGTGTTTGTGGTGTAGGAAATTAAGGTGTGAGTGAGTTGGGTTAATTGTGTATGTGTGTTTAGTTTGGACAAAAAAAATAAAATTAAAACTAAAAACTTAAGATTAATCTAACTAAAAAATAAAAAAATAAAAAAATTAAAACTTAAGAAAATAAAATCCAAAACTATTAAAAATTAAAATAATAAAACAAAAGAAATAAAAACTAAAAATGAAAACTAAAGTCCTAAAAAAATGTAAAATCTATTGAAACTAAAAATAAATGCCTACAAACTAATCTTGATAAAATAAAACATAATAAAATAAAATAAAAACTAAAAACTAAGAACTAGTAAAAATCGTAATCAAAATCAAATTCTAAAAAATCTATTGATAAAACTACACTAAAAAAGGAAATAGAAAAATATGCAAATAAATTCTAAAAAATCCTAAATAAATCTAAACTTAATCCTAAAAATAAAAAAGACTCAAACTAAAATTTTAAAAAAATTGAAAAGGCAAAAACTAAACACACACGGGCTTCGGGGTAGGTTTAGGGACTGGTTTAGGCTCGGATAAGGTTACGGGACAGGGTATTAGCTCCATTTTTTTATGCAATTTTCCTTTAAATAACACTTTTGACACCACAACTACAATCAAGCCTGCACGTTAAACATTTACGCGAATAAGACCCAAATTATCTAGAATTAACAACTAAAAATGGTCTCTTCGAGGTATTATTTGAATACTTTTGGTTGCTTATTACACCACCCCCAAACAGAACATTGCTAGTCCTCGAGCAGAATATAGAGAGAAAGAGAAAGATAAGTAACCAAAAGTGTACCACTTTTGCGGGCACTTGCGATTTCACTTAGCATATGCAACAAGCCTTTAAACCTATAGGTTGTCCTACAGGACAAGTTGTGTCTCGTGAGGGTTTGTAGGGAATATACCCACCAAATTCTTATTTGTAAATGACAGTCAATCTCTTATTAGACGTAGAATAATCGCACACTCCATCATGAGAAAAATATTTTGAGAAATACATGCTAGGATGTGCAAAAAGTTTAGCTAAGTAAATACTCAAGGCACATCCTTCCTTGAACTCAAAATGTGTAATGTGAATAAGTCAAAACAGATCGAGTATCATAAGAGTAATTCCTAGATTTCCTTTTCGGAGTAATGCTTCAACTTCAAAATCTCACTGGATATAGCTCTCTCAAACGAACTCTCGAAATTTAGGGTAAATGTATTATTTTTGTGTGTGAGGAGGTGAGTAAATGTAAGCAAGGTCAAACGTCTCACACACATATAAGAGAGAATGTATATTTAGAAAGACAAATGATCTCATGAAAGAATGCTAATCACTATAGTTAGAACATCGAGTTATTCACCACGTTGACTTTCATTTTCTCGAACACCTAGGGGAAATATGGATGTATATGGGTGAGGGGGAAATGAAATCAGAATGATGGGATGATATGAGGTAGGATGGATGGTATGTGAGAAGAGTGTTCTATTCATGAAGAACAAATGTCTTTATTTCAAAATAACTAACTACAAACTCTCCTTTTCTTTTCTTTTATTTATTTTTCTTTTTTTTTTCAAATTTTCTTTTATTTTTTCTTCTTCTTTTTCTATTTTTCTATTTTTTGTTTCTCCCTTTTTCTTTTTTTTTTGTAATCTCAATACTGAACATTTCGAACAACACTCTTTTTCTAAAAAAAATGATGGATGATATATAAATGGAGTGGAAAATCTGTATGGATGATGAGGAGAATAGATGTGAATGTGGAATATGGAAGAGCGTGGGAATGTAATGGATGAAGTGAATGGGTGAAAATCTAGTGATCGGGATAAATTTCAAGACACGTGTTTCTTACAACTCGAAAGTGATGTCATTCTCAGTGATCAAGCCAAAAATTTAGTGAAGAATATTGAGATTCTACAATGATTTAAGTGCGGACCCAAAAAAAGTTGAATCAACTTGTGACTCGGAGATTGCGTAAAACACTCTGAAAGGTGAAAGACACGAATCTCACAAGCTAAACTCTCCACTAGTGAACCTTAAGGTTCTCTTGAGAATTGTAATACTCTTCAACTCTAAATCGTAGTGACATGATAAGTGCGTAAATTTTTGTTGAGTCTAGAAATTCATGGTGCATCGTGCCTTGTTATGTATTACATAAGCTATTTATAAAAAGATAAATCCTCTAGCTTGATTCCTAGACTTAAAAAAGATGGATGATAGAAAATTCACGTCAATGAGTGAGATGAAAAAAATTGCACGGAAATTTTAAAAACAGGTTTAAGAATAAAAAAATTTCAAAAGAGGTACGATTTTGATAAAATTCCCCACCGCAAACAAAAAGGAACCTCGTCCTCGATTTTAGGGGGAATGATTTTTTTTAAAATTGAGAGTAGAAGGGAAGAAAGAGATTACCAGAATCAACCGCTAATAAAGTGGGCAGATGAAGCCAAGAATAAACCTGAATAAGTAATGAGATAATTGTGTACAAGTCTATAAAGAATGGTATAGCATTGGGTGATGTGAAACACCACTGTAAGGACACAAATTTTCAATTGAGCCCTTTATAGTTTTGGCTCAATTTCGGACAAAAATATTTAAGTCATAGGATAGTGTTCTTGTGTATCCTTCAAGCCTATGACATGTTAAAGTTGAAGACGTTGCGACCTTGCTTTTTAAGAGAACATCATTGTCGAGTTTTCGTGCTACATTTCACGTTATCAACATCACATTTCAAGTCTCCAAAGGTATGAATGCTTTTATATATTTGTAGAAGACTTGGAATAACTTATATTGGGTGTAATTTTATTTTAAAATAAAATTTATTTTCAGAAGGTTTTTTTGGAACTTTCAATAAAAAGTTTTTGGGCTTAAAATTGAAAAATGACATTCTGGCAGTTCGTTCGATATTGTCGTTCGAATGAGTTTGTCGTTCGAACGAGTTTATCGTTCGAACAAGAATGTAGTTCGAACGAGTTTGCCAACGACTTTTCCCAATTGGCCTCTGCAACTTCGTTAGAAGGGTCATTCTAACGAGACTTCATTCGAACGAAAATCTCGTTTGAAGGAGATTTTCGACGAGAAAATATTTTGGCAGTTTTCTCCACTATACCACTCTTTCATTCCCACTAACTTTTCCAGAATTACTAAGTGCAGGAACCAACTCTTTCAAAGAAATGTTTTCACATTTTACAACCTCTAAGAGAGAGTTTTTGAGAGTTTAATTCCTCTATGAAAGGGTTCAAGTTTTGAGTGTGTGTTTTTCAAGAGAATTCTTAAACATTTTTGTTTACACCCATATTTGTTTATTCCAAGTACCACATATATATATATATATATATATATATATATATATATATATAGAGAGAGAGAGAGAGAGAGAGAGAGAGAAGTTTGGATTTACTTCTACACCCCTCAATGAAGAAGTTTTGTTTTTGACTGAGGCATTCTTATACGGTGAAAGGCACCGTGTGTGGTTGATGGGTTCCTAAAGCTTCATTGGTGGATTCCAAGGTTCCGATGGATTTCAAGATTGTTGGGTAAGCAAAAGTAGTTGCAAGAAGACGCATCGGGGCTTGAAGGAGTCGAGTCGAGCGTAGTAAGTCATCTGTCTTGTAATTGTAATTACGTTGTGTGTTTTTCCTCGTACATTGTGGCGTAGTAGTTGTGAATTTATTTTATCTTGCAAATCACCTAGAACGCATGCTTAGGATTAAAAGATAAAATATGGTTTAATTCGCTATCTTGTTTAAATTGGTGCTATAATTCAATTTGGATAAAATTTAAGTTAATTTAATTCAAGTCGGAAATTTAACTTGTTAAATTTGGTTTGGCCTAATTTGGTAATATTGAAAATATTGTGTAGGAAATTTTAGGACTTGTGTTGAATTAATTTTGGGCTAAAAGTAAATTTCTCATAGTTAACTTCAAGCGCTGTTTTTGTTTATGAGAAAATCCAAAAATTGGTTTGTGTGAATTTTTTGTGCGTGTGTATGTTCACCATAATTCACTTATTTAGGTTTAATTTTAATTTTGTTTTCAGAAATTAAAATTTGTTATTTGTATGTATTGAACCATTTTTATTCCGCATTTAAAAGGAAATTAAAGTGAAAGATTTTAAAAATGTGGGTCCTATCGTTTTCAAAGTGGTATCAGAGCCGGAGCGCTAATTTATTGCGTTAAGGTCCTTTCAAATATTTTTGACTAAAATGAAATTTTCTCCATTTTTAAAATTTCCTATTTTCGTTGATTCCAACTACGCGTATTGGAAAGCGCGTATGAAATCGACACTTAGGTCTCTAGATGAGAGGGTTTGGTTGTCAGTTATTAACGGGTGGTCCCCATCTACACATTTAATTAAAAATGAACGTGTTCCCAAACCGACAGATAGATGGAGTGAGAATGAATTTAAACTTGCTAATTTTAATTCCCGAGGTCTAAATGCCTTGTTTAGCGCGATCACACCATATGAATTTCGACGCATTATGACGTGTGAAACCGCTAATGAAGCTTGGGATATTTTACAACTCACTCATGAAGGAACTAGTGTCGTAAAAGCTTCTAAATTCCAAAACCTCACCACTCAATTTGAAACCATCAAAATGAATGAAAAAGAAACATTTGATGAATTTTATGCTAGACTTTCCGATATAGTTAATTCATCTTTTTATTTGGGAGAGAAAATACCCGACAACCGGGTAGTAAAGAAAATTTTAAGGTCCTTACCCGATAGATTTATTCCTAAGGTGACCATGTTAAATTCTTTACCCACTTTAGCCTCAACGAAATTAGAAGAGCTCGTAGGTGATTTACAAACCTATGAACAAGACATGTTTCCCTCTAAAACTGAAAAGAAAATAGATAAGGGCGTTGCTTTGGAAGTTCGAAAGGAGGAAAAACAAGTAGTAAAGAGCGAAAGTGATAGTGACTCGAAGGAGATGGCTATGTTTGCTAAGAAATTTCAAAAATTTCTCAAGTTTAACAAATATAAAAATGATTTTAAGAAATTCGAAAACTCAAAGCATGATAAAACCGATAAGATCCCTAAAGTTAAAAAAGATGATCTTGCTAGGGACGAGTCTAATAGGTGTTACGGTTGTGAGGGTTATTGAAGTTGCAAGGTTATATGTTCTTAGTTTAATTCGTGGAATACACACACGCAATCCAATTTAAAATTAGCTAAGAAAAGATATTCTCCAATTTTAATTTATATAGCAGATTCACAAGTTCGCAAGAACAAATTTCAATTAATGAAATGAGATTGATAACTTGATTAATTAAAATAAAATTATTCCAATTTTATCCATTTTATCCTAAGCACACATCTAGGTGATTTAATAAAGTAAATTGTGAAAATCAGAACCACAACGAGCCAATGTACGAGGAAAACCCAAATGGGAAAAACCTCGGACGGTTGGGCCTAGACAAAATCCACTACAAAATAAGTTTTACAAGAGACTCAAAAGACTTACAGACATTGACTCACTCAAGACATGCTTATGCAGTCCTTGACCTTCGAATTTGTAGTACGCGAAGCTCCAATGCGTTGCTCGACACTCCTCGTGTCGCGATATCCATCGAAGCCCAAAACCACCGTCGCCACTAAGCTTGAATGCAGAGATCTACTGCAAACTTCCTTGTTTAATGTCAAGATGATTGAAGGGGTTTTGTTTCAAAAGTTGAAAATGGTGTTGGAGATTAATTTTACCAAAAAGAGGGAAGTTATGAAAAATGCTCTAAAGAGAATAATAAACTTCCTTAGGTTGAGAAACTCATTTTCGTCCATATGATATAACTGAAAAAGTAGTGGACCAAAACAGTTGTTGGAAAATAACTGCTGAAAAATAAGTTAAAAATTTCAGATCTGGCAGAACTCGTTCGAACGAGGTCGTTCGAACGAGTTATCTAACGGAATTCCAGTGTCGAATTAGATAGGTCGTTAGAAATCTCGTTCGAACGAGATCGTTCGAACGACATTTCTAACGAGTTTCCAGTATAGCTTGGGAAATGTCGTTAGATCTAGGTCGTTCGAACGACCTGGAGAAAACTTCGAACGAGATTTCTATTTTTTCAAAAAAATGTTCAAATTAATTTCAAAAATGGTTCTTTATGAAAATTAAATATTTATGAACATTACTCTAAATGAAAATTTCTCTTTTATAAAAAATACTCCAATACATAAAATTGATTTTGGTCATATACCTTTTAGAAGAGCGAACATGGCGTGCATATTGATGTCGCGTGAACTTTGGATGCAATTCTCAAATCTTTACGGTTGAATAATGCTTGATGAGGAATGACCCAAATTTTTTTTTGTCCAACGGAATGTAGCCAATATAACAAATGACTCGATTTGAAATTTGTCCTTACAAATCTCCCCCTTTGGCTATTCTGGGACAAAAAAGAATTAATAAAAAAGAAATAAAAAGACTGAATTTGCTAAGCCAGCCGTCAAGCCGATTCTAAAGTCCGTCCCAAAAACTCAAAAAAGATAGACTCAGTGACACGACTGGCGATGCTGCAAGAGTGTAGGTGATGTATCCTACACACATGAAACAAAAAATTCATAAACGCATGGGGAAGTAGAGAATGTAACATATATAAGACAATGTGTTAGCATAGCTTGTGAATAGTAAATGAACTTCCCTTAAACTTTGCATATGTTGAATATTAAGAAATTAACTCCCCCTAAATATAAAATCCCCTTAATTAATACAACTGCCCCTAAATATGAATTCCCATTAATTAATGTTTCTCCCCCTTTTTGTCCGAAAAAGACAAAGGCATGAATAGCCTGCATGTGAAAAGATAAGCGAGAGAACAATAGGCAATAAATCAAATAAGAATAATTGACAAAGAAAATAACATGAAAATGCATTAATCAATAAGGGAAATGCCAAATATGCAAGGTGCATATATCATAAGGAAAAAAAATCCAAACCAAAGGAACCAATACAAGAAATAAACTATCCACTAATCCTCATAAGTACATTGAGAAAGGAAATTAAAAAAACAAACAAAGTACATCAAGGGGCAGGAGCATCATTTGGAGAATCATCGGGAAGAGAACCGGAGCCGAAACTGGATGAGCCTGCACCGCGGCGCATCTCCATACGGTGAATGGCATCAAGGTGCTCTAATAGAAGAGAGTCTCGACGGGCCTGGGCTTTATCTCTGCACGCTTGAGCCTCCTCCCGACGAGCTTGTGCCTCTCGGTCCTGCTGCATGGAAACCAAAAGCTCCTTCAAAAGCGCCCTGTATTGACGTCTATCTTCCTGAATATGCCTAACCTGTGAACAAAAAAACAAAATATCCTCTTACTCTACGGGTGAGGGAGCATAGGGAGAAGAGGGTCGATGGATAGAGCAAGAGGGTGCGGGATGACTGGGGGCAGGGTGGGAGGAAGTGGTGGAGTGAGAGGAAGCGGATGGAGTGAGGTGAGGGGTATTGGGGGGTAAATGACCACGAGACCGGCTGACCGAGGACATGTCAATGGTTTGGTATTTGGTGATGGGGACATCGGTGGATAGGTGGGGGCAGCCAGCGGCAAGACAAAAACGGGTAATAATAGCCGCAAATGGGAGGGCTTGGCGAGCAGGACTGGAAGGGAGTATCCTAACCGTCTGAATGACACTAAAGATGAAGGCGGGGAGGTCTATGTCAACCCTAATGCTAATGGTAAACATAAGGTCCACGTGCATTTTGGTTATTTGGGTTATGTTCGCACGGGGAATAAGACAGGCACACACGATCCAATTAAGGACCATAAAATCAGGATGTAAATGTTTGTGAAAGATTGTGATAGTGCCGGGAGGGAGGAGCCTAAAAATGGTGCTCATAACGAGGGAAGGGTCAGGACGAGTATCGGATGTCCATGGGAAGGAGGAATTATTGACCCTAGGTAAGGGGATGAGTTGAGCAATGGATTCGGGAGAGACAATAATCTCCCTACCGCGCACTCGAGAATAAATGTGATTCTCCTTATCATGCATCCCAAAATAAAATTCCCAAATGAGATCGGGAAATATAGGGTTTGTGAGTGAGAATAGAGGGTCCCACCCTAAATTAGAAATCCATGAATGCACAGTGGTGCCGTGGAGGGATTGGAGATTAATAAGTTTCTCCCGAACAATAGAGCGTGTAGAGAAACCTTGGGTGTGATATAGAGTATGTGCAGTGAGTGACCCCCAACGCAGCCTAAGGTAAGGGATATCTGCATTGGCATTGGACTCCTCATCAGAGGAAGAGGAGCGTTCCTCGGGAATGTCACGAATGCGACGTGGGGGAAGGTTACGAGCCATGTGGAACTAGAATGAGACTAGAACCTACCCGAACAAAATTCCAACCAAACCACCAAACGTACCAACAATCCAGCAAACCAATCAGTAATAAGCCCATCCGTCAAAAATAATTAAGATATATTCCATGAAGAAAAAAATGTATTAGAGGAAAACTGATATTTTGTGAAATATAAATAATTGTTAAGTAAGGGAAATACATTTTAAATGCTCATGGAATGTAGCTTAATAGGACTAAATAGACTGGCCTGAAATACCTAGAGAGATATACACATATGCATATATGGAATTTGGGAGACAAAGAAATAAAAGGTTTAAAAAAAATCCCAAACGCATATATCTATATGAGTATATGCAAATATATATATATATATATATATATATATATATATATATATATATATATATATATATATATATATATATATATATATATATATATATATATGAGTATAGGCAAATGTATATATATAGTTAGATATAAAGATAGAAGAAAATAATGATACCTTGAATAGAAGGGGATAACTGAAGCTCGGTGATCTATAGAGAAAATAGGCGGACTAAATGAAGGTTAAAGGAGATGAAATCGTGCGGAAAAATGGGTAATGGTGTAAGTGGAAGAGAGAGTGGGAGAGAGGAATAATGGGAGGGGAAAAAGATAAGGGATAGAGGAAGAGAGAGTGGGAAAAAAAAATGGGAAATGAGGATGGGGACTCGTGGGCAGGTGGAGAGAGAAAAAGAGGTTGAGGTGGCAGTTTTTGGGGCAGAGAAATTGCGGTTTTTAAACCTAGGTCGTTCGAACGAGTGATGTCGTTCGAACGATGTCTTTCGAACGAAGTTCCAGAAGCGGATTGGGTATTTCGTTAGATATCTCGTTAGAAGTTCGTTCGAACGAACTTTTTGTTCGAACGACATTACGATTGAAGTTCCAGAAAAGGGGTTAGAAATTTCATTAGAAATCTCGTTCGGACGAGAATTTTTGACGAAAATCAATATTTTAAAATAAAAATAAAAATAAGATAGTTTTAAAAATAGCATAAGAACGGGAATTGGGAAGGCTAGAAATATGCCAAAATAAGGATTTTAATAGTCCTAGCCTGTGTTAACATATCCAAATAGTGGGAGAGAGAATGTAGGGGTGCGAACAATACGAGTGAGAGTTTTTATAAAAAATAATGTACAAGTGCGGAATGCCAAACAATATATAAGCGCAATATTCACTCACATTAGCCTTGTGTCAAAAGGAAATAGTATTAAACATTTAAACACGAATGCAACAAGCATACAAAATAGATAATTCTCTCGCCAATAATGTCACATGAGAAAGCAATGAATCGATTAAATGTGCATGCCCATTGATCTTCAACTTATATCTCCTATGAGAAACAATAGATTGAGACTATTCTTTTTGAAGAATCAATCAAGCTAATTATTTTGGCCTTGGCATTATATATCATTTTCAATGCTTCTATTTTAAGCACACAAGCGAGAATGCAAATGGAGGCTTTTCACGCAAAAACTTTTTATTTTTCGCAACCCGAGTCCATTGCTTGAAACGGAAACCAACCGAAATAATATAATTATTTTTGTTTCAATCCGGGCAATGGATGATCATGCACAATTTCGATTGCTTATAATAGATGTGACAGGATTGAGAAGACAACACCAAATCTCACTTTGCAAGTACAATGTGAACAAGATATCTGTAATATTTCATGAACGGTGTGTGCAAAACGGCAAAGGTGTGAGGAAATCACAGAAATACATATCATAAACAGGCATTTTTGTGCACAAGATAAACAAGGTCTGGATTAACTACTCATCGAAAGCCACGTGGACATGAAATATGATAGTGATCCGAACACATCGAATACAAATCCTTATGGAAAAAAGTTTGTGAAAGATTTTCTAACCATTCCCGTGTTCCTTGAAAATAAGAAAGACGAAAATATTTTTGAGATTTTGAATAAAATATATACAAAAGTAATCTAGTTCATAGGTATAAAAATATACAAGAGAAGCAACCTAAACAAGATAAATGGCTTCGATCTCAATCAATTGAGCAACCCCCAATTGATTTCCTAAGGTTTTCAAACCTAAGGGCATCTAGAGGTTTAGTAAAGATATCGGCCAATTGTTGATCGGTAGAAACGAAGCTTAGAGAAACAATTTTCTCTTCAACCAAGTCACGAATGAAATGTTCATGATTCCTAATATGCTTGGTTCTAGAGTGTTGAACGGGATTACGGGAAATGTGAATGTCACTAGTATTGTCGCAATAAATAGTCATAGTGCCTTGAGAGATACCGTAATCTTCCAACATTTGTTTCATCCAAATGAGTTGAGTGCAATAATTCTCGGCGGCTATGTATTCGGCCTCCGCCGTGGACAAGAAATAGAATTTTGTTTCTTGCTCATCCATGAGACATGTGCACTGTCAAAGTATAAACAACCGCCAGAGGTACTTTTGCATCCATCAACATCTCCTGCCCAATCGGCGTCTGAATATGCTGATAGACAATCATTTGTGTCGAAAGAATACCAAATTCCAAAAGACAGGGTCCCACTAACATATTTGATAATACATTTAATAGCAAGTAAATGAGACTCTTTTGGAGCGGCTTGATAGCGTGCAAAAACTCCTACACTAAAGGAAATATACGGATGACTAGCGGTTAGGTAAAGTAAACTACCTATCATACTTCTAAAAAGTGTGTGCTCTACATACTTTCCTTCGGTATCCTTACTAAGTTTAATCGATGAACTCATAGGAGTACGTGCATATTTAGCGGATTCGAGTTTAAATTTCTTAACAAGGTCTTTAGCATACTTAGTTCGGGATAAAAATATCCCACTTTTGAGTTGACGAACTTAAATACCTAGAAAGAAAGTAAGTTCACCTACCATACTCATCTCAAATTCATTGTGCATCTCTTTTGAAAAAAATTGAGTATGTTTTTCACACGTAGACCCAAATACTATGTCGTCGACATATACTTGAGCAACTAGGATAGATTTTTCATCACGATGAACAAAAAGTGTCATATCTACTCCCCCTTTCAAAAAGCCACGAGAAAGGAGATAAGAAGTGAGTCTTTCATACCAAGCACGGGGTGCTTGTTTCAAGCCATATAGCGCTTTCTTTAGGAAGAAGACATGATTAGGATGCTTTGGGTCTTCAAACCCTTTCGATTGTTCATAATAGACTTCTTCTTGAATAATACCATTTAAAAAGGCACTTTTTACATCCATTTGATATAATTTAAATTGGAGGTGACATGCTATGGCTAGTAAAAGTTGAACCGATTCTAACCTAGCAACAGGAGAAAAAGTTTCTTCAAAGTCAACACCTTTTATTTGGGTGTATCCTTGTGCAACCAATCTAGCTTTATTACGAACAATGACACCATTTTCATCCATTTTATTTTTAAAAATCCATTTGGTGCCAATGACATTTGTATTAGAAGGCCTAGGGACTAATTCCCAAACATCATTTTTCTTCCACTGAAACAGCTCTTCTTGCATAGCATTAATCCAATGTACGTCTTTTAATGCTTCTTTAAAGTTTTTAGGTTCAATTTTATAAGTATAGCATAGATAGGTAACTTCATTTTCTAATTGCGCCCTAGTCTTGACACCTACCTCGGGATCTCCTATAATTTTTGAAGTGTCATGACTTTTACGCACTCAAGGAGTAAGATCCTTTTTCTCAGTAGTGGGAACAACCAAGTCATTTTGAGATTCAATACTTTCAACATTGGACACAACATCACACTCGCATGGCAAATCTTCCTCATTATCAATTAGTGTGGCCGAAGCATCGTCTTTTATGATAACATTAATTGATTCCATGACTTTAGAGCTACTTAAGTTGAATACTCTAAAGGCTCTATATTTTGAGAATATCCTAGGAATATACCTTCATCACTCCTTGAGTCAAATTTTCCTAGAAGTTCTCTATCTCGAAGAATATAGCACGAACTACCAAACACTCTAAAGTAGGACAAATTAGGTTTCTTACCCATCCACAATTCATATGGAGTTTTGTTAGTGTTAGGACGCAAATAAACCCTATTTACGGTGTGACGTGCGGTGTTAACCGCTTCGGCCCAAAACCTACGGGGCACATTTCTTCCTAGGAGCGTAGATCTTTCCATTTCTTGGATTGTTCGATTTTTTCTTTCAACTATACCATTTTGTTGTGGAGTTCGAACGATCGAGAATTCATGTTTAATTCCTATTTCATCACAAAAGGCATTCACACCGAATTCCTTGAATTCGGTTCCATTATCACTCCTAAAGTGTTTTATGGTAACACCGTTTTGATTTTGAAGAGTTCTACACTTAACAGTAAGAAAATCAACTGTCTCAAATTAGAAAGCCTACAATAGAGTACCTAGAAAAATCATCCACCATTACTAAGATATATCTTTTTCCTCCTATGCTCTCGATACGAGTGGGACCCATAAGGTCCGTGTGTATCAATTCTAAGACATGAGAGGTAGTTATAGTATTTAACTTCTTATGAGCACTCTTAATTTGCTTTCCTATTTGACACGGCCCTCAAATAGTGGAGGTTGGCTTTCTAAGTGGTGGTAAGCCTCGAACTTGCTCTTTTCTCACTAATCTATCAAGATCTCTAAAGTTTACATGACCTAATCTTTGATGCCAAATATCGAAAGATGAGGCTTTTGCACTATCGCAAACTAAAGATGATTTAGGAATAATTCCATAGCAATTGTCACTAGTTCTAACACCTTGTAAAATAGATTCACCCGACTGATCATATACGATGCACTCCGATTGACTAAATTTAACATCAAGACTTTCATCACATAATTGACTAATACTTATCAAATTAGCCTTGAGACCATCAACATAAAGGACATTTTCAAGTTTAGGAAACCCGTAGATTTCAATAGATCCTCTACCCATGATTCGAGATTTGCTACCATCCTCAAAAGTGACTTTACCATCTTTATAGTTTTCAAGAGTGGTGAATAGAGATTTATCACTAATCATATGTCTCGAACAACCACTATCAAAGTACCATTGTGAGGTATTTTGAGCCTTTAGTGCAACATAAGCAACAAAAACTTTATTGGTATGATTTTTCTTAATCCAAGCTTGAGTTGTTTTCTTTCCTTTGTTGGCTCTAGTGTTATAATTAGAATTATTTCCTTGGACTTTAGAAAACCTAAGAAACTCTTCCATTAGAGCTTTAGAAGTATTGACTAGATACTCAACTTGGCTCTTAAGACTAGCAAAGGAGCTATAGTGATGTTTAGAAGTAGTGAAATAAGAGTTCTTTCCAAGCTTATAGCAAAAATCTTTAAGACGACCCCGTTTGTGACAATAAGTGCATACACAGGGTTGTTTTGGACTAGCTTTTGATGATTGCTTAGTAGGACTTATTTTAGAAACATTAGATTTGGTAACAAACTTAGCTACGGGTTCGGGTTTGACTTTTGATGAATCTCCTTCTTCATATTCTATACCCTTTCTCTCTTGATAACCTTTCTCCTTATATCCTAAAACAGGACCTAGAAATAATTTTCCCATTCTTCCTGAATTATCCTCGAGTGTGACTTTAAGTTCACGAGAGGACTCGAGATCTTTTTCAAGTTGGGAAATTTTTGCTTCAAGAGATTTTCTAATCTCTAAAGACTCATTAAGATCTTTGTTAACACCTTCCAAAGAGATAATTAAGTCACATTTTTTTTACCTATCAAGATAAGCTTCTCAGAAAGAGGTATGTTAATTGCCTCGAGTTGATTAACTAAAGCCTCCTTCTCTTTCAGGACTTTCAACTCTTTTTCTAAAGTTAAGACTTTTTTAAGTTTTTGAATACGAAGAGATTCAGTGTAAAGTTCAGAATAAGCGGATTGTAGTTCACTCTCATCTATTTCACTATCACTCTTTTTTTCATTACTACTAGTAGAATGAGTGGAAACAACCTCAAGATTTTGCTCGGAATTGTCAACATTAAGGTATGACACACTTGAATTACTAGCATGGCTTGCCATAAAGGCAGTGAAGTTAGTTCTAGAGGGGTTATAGTCATCAGAGTCTTCAGACTCATTATCACTGTCACTTAGAGTGGCATTGAAAACTTCTTTTTCTTTGCCTTGTCTTTTAAGTTTTGTAGGGAACTCAAATGCTCTATGACCACGTCCCTCACACTCAAAGCATCTCTCCGAATCATCCTTTTTAAAGTCTTTGTTGAACTTCTTCGAATCCTGATTATTGAATTTTCTATTTCCTTTGTTTTTGTTCTCAAATTTTGGTTTTCAAATTTAGAGATTTGCTTTTTGAATTTGAGAATTTTTTTAAATTTTTTAGTAAATAAAGCTATCTCATCGGGATCTATATCAGACTCATCAGAATCAGACACGTCTACTTTCTTAACTTTTAAGGCAACTCCTTTTTCTTTGCTTTTGTTATCTTTAGGAAACATATCTAGTTCATAAGTTTGAAGATCACCAACAAGTTCTTCAAGTTTTAAATTATTTAAATTTCCTAATGAATTAAGAACAGTGACTTTAGGAATGAACCGCTTAGGAAGACATCTAAGTATTTTCTTAACAACACGATTTTCAGGTATTTTTTAACCTAAGTTAAAGCAAGAGTTAACAATATATGATATACGAGCATAAAACTCATCAAATGTTTCAGTTTCTTTAATGGTGATCGTTTCAAATTGAGTTGTTAAATTTTGAAGTTTTGAAGCTTTAACAACATTAGTTCCCTCATGAGTAACTTGGAGAATATTTCAAGCTTCCTTTGGTGTTTCGCACGTCATTATATGACGAAATTCATCGGGGGACATGACACCAAATAAGGCATTTAAACCTTTAGAGTTAAAGTTACACCATTTTAGTTCTTCCTCACAGCACTGTTCAACATGAGTCAAAATAATTTCATCATTAACAACCATAGTAGGAGGGGACCTTCCTCTTTCAACAGTAACCCAAACACGTTCATCAATTGATTTAAGAGCAGATTTCATACGTGCTTTCCAATAGGTGTAATTAGTTCCATAAAAAAAAGGTAGTCTATTCGACGAAAAACTATCCATATAACCTTTAGGATTCATCTAAATAACTTTTAGAGACTAGCTCTGATACCAAATTGAAGTTGCAAGGTTATATGTTCTTAGTTTAATTCGTGGAATACACACACGCAATCCAATTTAAAATTATCTTAGAAGAGATATTCTCCAATTTTAATTTATATAGCAGATTCACAAGTTCGCAAGAACAAATTTCAATTAATGCAATGAGATTGATAACTTGATTAATTAAAATAAAATTATTCCAATTTTATCCATTTTATCCTAAGCATACATCTAGGTGATTTAATAAAGTTAATTGCAAAAATCACAACCACAACGCGCCAATGTACGAGGAAAACCTAAATGGGAAAAACCTCGGACGGCTGGGCCTAGACAAAATCCACTACAAAATAAGTTTTACAAGAAACTCAAAAGACTTACAGACATTGACTCACTCAAGACATGCTTATGCCGTCCTCGACCTCCGAATTTGTAGTACGCGAATCTCCAACGCGTTGCTCGACACTCCTCGTGTCGCGGTATCCATCGAAGCCCAAAACCAACGTCGCCACTAAGCTTGAATGGAGAGATCCACCACAAAATTACTTGTTTAATGTCAAGATGATTGAAGGGGTTTTGTTTCAAAAGTTAAAAATGGTGTTGGAGATTAATTTTACCAAAAAGAGGGAAGTTATGAAAAATGCTCTAAAGAGAATAATAAACTTCCTTAGGTTGAGAAACTCATTTTCGTCCATATGATATAACTGAAAAAGTAGTGGACCAAAACAGTTGTTGGAAAATAACTGCTGAAAAATAAGTTAAATATTTCAAATCTGGCAGAACTCGTTCGAACGAGTTATCTAACGGAATTCTAGTGTCGAATTAGATAGGTCGTTAGAAATGAGATCGTTCGAATGACATTTCTAACGAGCTTCTAATGAGTTTCCAATATAGCCTGGGGAATGTCGTTAAATCCAAGTCATTCCAATGACCTGGAGAAAACTTCGAACGAGATTTCTATTTTTTCAAAAAAATGTTCAAATTAATTTTAAAAATGGTTCTTTATGAAAATTAAATATTTATGAACATTAATCTAAATGAAAATTTATCGTTTATAAAAAATACTCCAACACATAAAATTGATTTTGGTCATATGCCTTTTAGAAGAGCGAACATGGTGTGCATATTGATGTCGCGTGAACTTTGGATGTAATGCTCGAATCTTTACGGTTGAATATTGCTTGATGAGGAATGACCCAAAATTATTTTGTCCAACGGAATGTAGCCAATATAATAAATGACTCGATTGGAAATTTGTCCTTACAGTTATGGCCATAGGGCGAGAGAGTGCCCCACTAAACTAAGGAGGGAGGGTAAACAACCAATTTCCTACAATGCAACCCTTTGTGATAGTGATAAGGAAGAGGGACCCGATTTCCCCATTAAGCCCAACTTTTTGGCTTTTATGGCAATTCATGTGAGTGAAAGTGAGCACTCCTTTATTGATGAAATTTTAACACATGACACTTCCATGGCCATAGCTTGCGAATCGAAAAGAAATGATGGTAGTGAGAGTGGAGAAGAAAGAGAGAGAGATAGTGATGAGGACATTGAAGAGAGTGAACTTCAATTTGCATTTCAATAATTATATGAAGAATATATTAAATTAAAGAGAGCAAATTTGAAGTTATAAGCTAGTTTGAAAGAGCGTGCCGAGGTCATTAATGAGAGTGTTTTAGTGGAAGACCTTTGGACACGCGGGAGAGATCTTCGTGAGAATATTGAATATGTAAAAGGCGAGAGAGATAGCCTTAAAGGTTTAATAGAATCCTTGAAAAATGAGCTTCTCGCATTTAAAGAGTGTAATATTTTATTAGAGTCTCACATTTTAGATTTAGAAAATAAACTAAAAGTCTCTAGTAAAGTCAAATTTGATTTGGAGTGTCGTTCGGAGAAATTAGATAAAATATTATGAACGGTCCAAATTAAAAATGACACGTGTGGTTTAGGCTTAGATACTTGTAATAAGTCAACTCATAAAGCCAAAACCAATGTTTTGGAAGAATCCTCTAGGAACAATGTTATAGATCATTCCTTAGGTAAGTCATTTCGCCGAGTCTTTAGGTGCTCACATTGTGGTCGAAAAGGTCATCTTAAGAAATTTTGTTTTGATCTTAAACGAGGTCCTAGAAAATCTCTATGTAAGGCAACTGAGGTAGCCAAGATTTCTAAATCCCGAGATCGTCATTCGTCATTAGTTTGGGTTAGGATATCCGACTTGGTAGCTTTATAATATAGGATTTTTGATTCTCATTTACTTTCACACGAAACCTCCCTTACTAAATCCAAAGGTTGAATCTGTTAGTTGTTTACATACTCTAGCTTTTTGTGCTTCATATTATATATCATTGCTAGGTGTATGCATGTTTA
The DNA here is from genome assembly GCA_949130495.1 of Sambucus nigra. Taxonomy (NCBI): domain Eukaryota; kingdom Viridiplantae; phylum Streptophyta; class Magnoliopsida; order Dipsacales; family Adoxaceae; genus Sambucus; species Sambucus nigra. Next base: position 293,635,711 of record OX422208.1, read on the forward strand.
TCATTGTTCTAGTCTATACTTCATGATTTATCACATGCTAGAATTATGATTTGTGTTTGTCTTTTGAATTATATTTATTTTGTTTGCATTAAATGAAAAATACAAAAATATTTTTGTTTATCATTTGTGTTTTACCATTTTAGTAATTTAGGCTTAATGAAAAATACAAATGATTTTTGTGTGTCTTTTGAGTAAATATTTTTATTTTTGGTTAAAATTTTTCAAAAACTCAAAAAGAACTTTGATTTTTGTTATGTGTATTTTAGTTTGACACGCTTTATGTGGCAGATATTTGTGTTTGAATCCCCTTTTTTTCGCTCCCATGTGGCTAGAACTTTTGGTTAAGATTGTCAATCCTTAAACTGTTCTTTACCATTCTACATGGAGTAGTTGGATTTTGTGTTGCTATAATGGATTCTATTTTTATATGCCTCTTTTCACACATGCATGAAATCATTTGAAATTTTAACTTCACATGTATATTTGAGCTTTGTGAGGTGTTCTCCTACCAATCTAGTCGTCCTTGTATTATGTGACCTAGGAGGACTAGTGCATGTTAAAATCCGTTGCACGTGAGATTTGTGTGAGATATAAAAATGATATATCTATAAATGTGCACGAGGAAGGTCTCCGAAAGGAAATATCATCCTTTGCGAGTAAGCCACTATTTGCTTGGACCTAAAAGAAATTCGTGGTCCATTAGCCTAAAAGAATAATAGTATTAAAAGAAAATATTTGCTAAGGCCAATTTTTTTAGTTTGATATAGTCATTCAAAAATTAATATGCTTATTTTGAGGGAGTTTGGATGGTATATCAACGGTTTGCACAATCTCCGTTTATCTTAGTTGATCTTTTAATGTCATGAATCTATTGGTTTGTAGAATCATCAAAATTCTAGGCTTGTATGGATTGTGCATGTTTGTTCATTGAGTTCAATTTATATTATCACATGAGGTTATATTCAAATGTGATAAAGTTTGCAATCAAATGAGAACTCCGTGAACATGTTTTAAGTGATTGGGTTGAAATTTAATTGTTACTAATTCATATCCCTACGCTTTCGTTTCCAGATAACACATTTTTTCCATTTGAGTATGAAAAGCTTATTGTATTTTGTGTCATGTGTGGTGTCTATATCTATATAGATATATGCATGTGCGTTAGTAATAGTCATTATGTCTTCATATATATGGTATTTATTTTTCTTTGCCTCGCTTTCTTGTCCATCTATGCTTCTAATTCATAATTGGTATCTATCGTTGTTGATACCAAATTTAGTCTGCTGACATGGATCAATAAAGCGAAGACACGTGGCAGTCTACGTGGCAACAACAGGCACTTCCAAGGAACTCACACACTCCGAAGAACCATACTACAACGAGGAACACTGTTTTCCCGAGGAACTCATACGTTCCGAGGAACGAGAACTCTCCGAGGAACTCTTGTGCACCGAGAAGCCTATGCGGTCCGAGCAACTCAGGCGGTCCGAGCTGCACCTCGAACAAAGCATTAATAACGGGATAACCAACAGTTTGACTATTCATTAAATGCTTATCATTCAGACGCATGCGCTTAAAGGGCATTGAATGTATTACCCTTTCATATGTATATCATTTAATGTAGTACCCTTTCACTTTACAGCCTCAGGGCTATAAATACATTGTACAATCCTTATTGTAGAGGGACCTGAGACAGGAATTTCTTGAGATAACTTGTAATCAAGAATTCCCATACAAACAGCAATACCAAAACAGTGGACGTAGGCCATTCTTATAAGGCTGAACCACTTTAAAAACTCTTTGTCTTATTTATTTATCTGTGATTGAATAATTAGAGTGATCTAATTTTTTACATCAACAGATTGGCGCCGTCTGTGGGAATCGACTGGTAATATCGATTTCTCACCAAAAACAATCCATCACAAATGGCTGATATTTCGGAATCCAGCAATCGAAACACTGGAACCCCTCCAAATCCATCTGCTCTGCCAAATATTCCAGTTTTGGCTGGAATAATGACAAATCTGGCTCAGGGCCAGACCGTCATGCAAGAAACAATGCGACAACTCATCTAAACTCTTCATGGCGGTGCGTCAGCCCATTCAGGACCACGGAGTATTCAAAGAAACACCCGCGCACCATCCTCACGTACTAGGCGTACCAATTCACATCGCAATGAGGAATCTAATGATTTCTCTTATCAACCTGGGCGAATTTCGTTGGTGCGAGCCACAGATACTGAACAACGTGTCACTCTCTCCCCAGAAAGGACCAGCGCATTGGAAAGATTAAGTTGGGTTTCTCCTTTCGACCGACTAGGCCCTAGGAGGAACAAAAGTCCTCTTAATGCAGCGTCGAGGAGCTTTCGATAATCAACAGCCTTAAGGGAAGGATCTGCCCAGTCGCGACCAGATGCTCGTTAGGATAGATCCCAGGAAGTCACTTCAACGTGATCAGCTGCTCGAACCAACAGGCCCGAAGAAGGAAATGATGCATGGAAAGGATCTATTCAAAGGCTAGAGGATAGATTAGGGGACATGGTTAAAAATAAGAACCCTCTACAACGAACCTTTGTTCGAGGAACACCTTTTGTCCAGGCCATTGTAGATTTTCCAACACCATCAAAGTTCAAAGCACCTGTTGTGACCCCCAAATATGATGGAAAGACTGACCTTGTTCTTCATATAGAACAATATCAAGCTGCTGCCGACATCTATGCTGTCCCAGACGAGATGAGATGCAGGGCATTCTCGGGAACTCTTATCGGATCTGCTCAAATATGGTATAATAATCTTCCTCGGGGTAAGATCTCAACTTTTTTTCAACTGGCCGAGTTATTCATTAGAAATTTCTTCTTGGGGCAAAGCCAGTTAAACGAGTAGCACATCTGGTAAGTGTTAGACAAAAAGCTGGTGAAAGTACCAGAGATTATATAACTCATTTTAATAACGAGAAACTTAAAGTCATTGATTATGAGGAAAAGACAACAATCACTGCCTTGATGAGTGGGCTGTTGCCTAAAAAGTTGTATTACACTTTGGCCAAAGATCCACCAACAACTATGTCAGAATTGATGGCAAAAGTGGCCAAAATCATGAATGTCGAGGAAGCTATGGCTGCGAAGAAGAATATGGATAAAGAAACCAAGGTGGAACTCATCAAAACCAAGAATAAAGAACATAAGAACAATGGTGGTGACAAACAATCCAAAAATAGGTCGTCATGGGAGGTATTGAAGAAATTTGATAATTACACTCCTTTGAAGGTAGATATCAACCACGTCCTGGAAGAAATTAAGAACAACGAGGAGTTAAACTGGCCAAAGAAAATGAAGGCAGACCCTGACACGAGGAATAGGGAAAAATATTGCGAGTTTCACAAAGATCATGGCCATATGACCAAGAATTGCATAGCTCTTCAAAATGAGATTGAAACACTCATCAGACGAGGAAAGCTGTCAAAGTATGTTGATCGGGGAAACGAAAGAAGAAACAACGACCGAGCAAGAGAAAAGGTCTAAATCTCCTCATCGAGGATAGGAGAACAAGAAAAGAAATCATGAAGTTGATCCCGAGAATGACCCCGATCTTCCCAAGAGACCAAGGCAGCCAGAACGAGAGCTATTTTCGATACGCTTTGGGTCATTTGACTGTAATGTTATAACAGGTGGAGATGCAGGAGGAGGAGACCTTACTGCAGAGAGAAAAGCTTAGCTCAGTGAGGCTCAAGCTTGCTCGTACATTCAGCGAATAAATCTAGCTGAGGAGGATCGCCTGAGAAAGGTGAACAAAGAGAAGTTGGTCATTGGGTTCTCAAAAAATGACCTCGCAGGTGTTCTATATCCTCACGATGATCCACTGGTGATCAAAATGAGGATGAAGGAGGTTATGATTTCAAGAGTACTGGTCGACAATGGTAGCTCGGCAGACATCATGTTCTACCCGTGCTTCGATAGTTTAAATCTAAAGCTATCTCAACTGGAGCCTTACCACAGACCCCTCATCGGTTTTGCTGGCGAGAAAGTATTTCCACTTGGGACGATCAAGTTGGATATATTCATTGGTACGTGGCCTCCTTGTCGCACAGAAAGAATACGTTTCTTCGTGATGGATAAGAATGTCCAATCATCGTACAATATCATCATGGGAAGAGTAGGATTGAAGAAGTTTGAGGCTGTACCATCTACGGTGCATCAGTGCCTAAAATTTTCAATAAAATTTGGAGTAGGAGTTGTGAAAGGTGATCAGAAAGTAGCTCGGGAATGCTATTATTCGTCCACCGAGCAAGAAGAATTGGAGGAATCAAAGAAAAAGACTACTACCTATCAAGTCGATGAAGAAGATATTGAAACATTGGATCCTCAAGAGTAGTCGCAACTCGTGAAGGGTCAAGTGGTGGAAGCTACTAAAAACATAATTCTGGACGACGAACACCCTAAGCGAACTACTCAAATAGGTTCGTCGTTGGAAGCCTCATTAAAACAAGAATTAATAACTTTCCTTAGAAGCAGAAAACAAACTTTTGCATGGAGTCATGAAGATATGCCTGGGATAGATCCAAACTTCTTATGTCACGAACTCAATGTGAATAAGGAGATTAAGCCTGTGAAGCAGAGAAGAAGAGTATTTAGTCCCGAGAAGAATCAAGCTATACAGGAGGAAGTCGAGAAGCTCCAGAAGGCTTGTTTCATTGAAGATGTTAAATATCCAGACTGGTTAGCCAATGTGGTGATGGTAAAGAAGAAAAACAACAAGTGGAGGATGTGTGTAGACTTCACTGACCTCAACAAAGCATGCCCAAAGGATCACTTTCCACTACCCTGAATTGATCAACTGGTGGATGCTACCTCGGGACACGAGTTGCTGAGCTTCATGGATGCTTATTCTGGCTACAATCAGATCAAAATGAAACCTGAAGACAGGGAGAGTACTTCTTTCATTACCCCTCGGGGAACTTATTGTTATAATGTTATGCCTTTTGGTTTGAAAAATGCAGGTGCGACATATCAGCGGCTGATGAACAAGGTTTTTGCTGAACAAATCAGTTGCAATATGGAAGTCTATGTTGACGATATGCTGACAAAAAGCAAGAAAGTTGTCGACCATCTAGTTGACTTAAGTCAGACTTTTGATCAACTGGATAAATATCAAATGAAGCTGAACCCGACGAAGTGCATATTTGGAGTACTAGAAGGCATGTTCCTCGAGTAAATTGTCAATCAACGAGGAATTGAGGCAAATCCTGAAAAGATCAAAGCTCTATTAGGGCTGCGATCTCCAACGACGAAGAAAGAGGTGCAAAGTCTTACAGGACGAGTAGCAGCACTCAACAGATTTGTATCGCGAGCAACTGATAGATGCCTCCCATTCTTCAAGACACTCAGAAAGACTTTTGAGTGGAATGATGAATGTGAGAAGGCTTTTCAAGACTTGAAGAAATACTTGGGAGCACCTCCACTGTTATCCAGGCCAGTGATGGGAGAAAAATTGTATTTGTACCTTGCAGTGTCCGAGAATGCAGTTAGCTCGGCGTTGATCAGAGTGGAGAATGGAGTGCAAAAACCAATTTACTACACAAGTAAGGCCTTCCGAGGAGCAGAGATCAGATATCCAAGGGTGGAAAAGTTGGCACTGGCGCTTATTGAGGCAAGTAGGAGAATGAGGCCATACTTCCAAGCTCATACCATAGTAGTATATACCGATATGCCATTGAGGCAAGCCCTTCATAAACCAGAAAAATCAGGGAGATTGATGTATTGGGCAATAGAGCTCGGTGAATATGATATAGTCTATGAACCCAAATCATCGCTAAAAGGGCAGGCTGTTGCAGATTTTATAGCAGAATTCACTTATCCTGATACCCCCGAGGAGAAAAAGTTGCTCGCTGATCAACCTGTGGATGTTACAGGATCAACAAACACTAGCTCAGACCAACTCCGGTTTGTAAAAGGGCAAGTGGATGTTACAGGATCATTAAATTCGAGCTCAGACCAACTCCGGTTGGTAAAAGGGCAAGAAAAAATGATCGACTAAGAACGAGAAATATCCGGGGAGGATGAAAGGAAGCAACAAATATTTCACCGAGGAACTCTAACTGATCAGAAATTTGAAGACGAGTTACCTATATGGAGGCTATATGTAGATGGCTCATCTTGCACTACAGGATGTGGCGCGGGGATAGTTTTGATCACTCCGGACGAGGTCGACATGGAATACGCCCTACGTTTCCAATTCAAAGCTTCCAATAATGAGGCTGAGTATGAGGCCATGATTGCCAAACTTAGTTTGGAAAAAATTATGGAGGCGCAGCAGATTATTATCTTCAGTGATTCTCAATTGATCGTAAATCAAATGTTGGGAGTATATGTAGTTAGAGGAGAATTAATGATCAGATATCATGCAAAGGCAAAGGAACTTGTGTCAGAATACCAAGAATGGAGAATGCGAGAGCAGACGCCCTAGCCCGACTAGCATCAGCTACTCGCACCGAGCTACGACGAACAATCCCAATTGAAGTGTTGACTGGTCGGAGTATAGATGAAGATCTGACGATGAACTTTATTACCCTTGATTTAGGACCATCTTGGATGGATCCCATCAGGGCATATATTGAAGAGGGAGAATTACCAATTGACAAGCTCGCAGCCAAGAGGTTGAAGTTTAAAGCTGCTCGGTATGTATTAACTAATGGTATTCTATATAGACGAGAAATTATGGCAGGTTTGCAGAGATGTGTACATCCCTCCGAGGTAAAAGATTTGATTGAAGAGATCCATGAAGGGTCCTGTGGAGCACATGTAGTAGGTCAGACGCTTTTACAATGGGTGATGACGCAGGGATACTACTGGCCGAAGATGAGGGCTGATTGTATAGCCTATGCCAAGAAATGTGACAAGTGCCAGCGCTTTTCCTCCATCCGAAGAACTCCACAAGCATTGTTGGCACCCATAACTTCCCCTTGGCCATTTGCCTTATGGGGGATTGATTTGGTTGGGCCACTGCCAACGACCCGAGGAAGATTCAAATACCTCATCGTCGCAGTAGATTATTTTACTAAGTGGGTAGAAGCTGAGCCACTCATTGATATGACGTACGAGAGGGTGTATCAATTTGTTTAAAAGAGTATCATTTGTCGATATGGTCTTCCTCATGCTTTCATCACAGACCATGGAACACAATTTGATAACGAGGAGTTCGCTGCCTATTGCCATCAGTCAAACATTTTGAAGGTCCACTCAGCACCAGGCCATCCTCAAAGCAATGGACAAACTGAAGTAACAAAAAGAACGCTGCTGAATGGTTTGAAGAAAACACTGGATGATGCGAAAGCAAACTGGATCAAATAGCTACAATCAGTACTTTGGGCTTACCAAACTACTCCCCGAGTAGCAACAGGAGAATCACCATATATGCTGGCGTTTGGAAGTGAAGCTGTTATACTGCCGAGTTGGGCCTCCCAACACACAGGGTACTGAATTTCACTTCCCCTGTCAGCGACTTAATGAGAAGACTGGATTTAGACATGCTCGAGGAAGTTAGAGAAGAAGCAGCCATTAGAAATGCTACATACCAGCAGCGAACAACTTTGTTTTACAACAAGAGGGTGAAGAAATGCGACCTGAAAGAAGGAGACTATGTGCTAAAGAAAGTAATTCAAAAGCACAATAAACTAGAGGCAAATTGGCATGGACCATACCGAGTTACAGAAGTTGTTCGACCAGGAACTTACCGAATAGCAACTCTAGAGGGGGAGGAGTTTAAGAATGCATGGAACGCAGAGCACCTGCGCAAGTATTATCAGTGATGAATATTCCCATGTAATGCAGTTCCATCAATATGAATAAAATGAAGATATTCTGCCAAAGTTTTTCCTTTTATTGAGAATTTTTCGGGGAATACTAGTGCTACACACTACTCTTCAAAAACTCGACAAAGATCAGACTACTCAGCAAAAATATTCCTAAAAATGCCAACCTGTTTGGCTAGGAAACAATATATTCCTAAAAATGCCAACCTCGGTTGGTTAGGAAACAATATATTCCTAAAAATGCCAACCTCGGTTGGTTAGGAAACAAAATATTCCTAAAAATGCCAACCTGTTTGGATAGGAAACAATATATTCCTAAAAATGCCAACCTAGGTTGGTTAAGAAACAAAAATATTCCTAAAAATGCCAACCTGTTTGGCTAGGAAACAAAATATTCCTAAAAAAGCCAACCTGTTTGGCTAGGAAACAAAAATATTCCTAAAAATACCAACCTCGGTTGGTTAGGAAATTAAATATTCCCCAAAAATGCCAACCTGTTTGGCTAGGAAACAATATATTCCTAAAAATGCCAACCTCGGTTGGTTAGGAAACAAAATATTCCTATAAATGCCAACCTGTTTGGCTAGGAAACAATATATTCCTAAAAATGCCAACCTGTTTGGCTAGGAAACAATATATTCCTAAAAATACCAACCTCGGTTGGTTAGGAAACAAAATATTCCTAAAAATGCCAACCTGTTTGGCTAGGAAACAATATATTTCTAAAAATGCCAACCTCGGTCGGTTAGGAAACAAAATATTCCTAAAAATACCAACCTCGGTTGGTTAGGAAACAAAATATTCCTAAAAATGCCAACTTATGTTGGTCGGGAGGTAAATATATTCTCGAAAATGCCAACTTATGTTGGTCGGGAGGTAAAATTATTCCAGAAAGCGCCAAAGTCTACTAACTATGGCTGGTTGGGGATAAAAACCCACCAACTGTAGTTGGTCGACAAGGAAAATTTACCGACCTTGGTTGGTCGGAAACATTTTATGGGCAAAATTATTTCAAAAAGACTAACTATAGCTGGTCGGGGATAAAAACCCACTAACTGTAGTTGGTCGACATGAAGAATTTAACAACCTTGGTTGGTTGGAAACATTTTAAACATTTTTATACTTATTACTTTATTACTAAGTTGGTCGAGAAACAAAATGTTATTTTTGCCAAATGACTATCACAAGTTCAAACTACACAATATTGTTATCTTTTTATCAGATATGCATGCACAAATATAAAGTGTTATAAGACAATAGCGAATAAAAATGAAAGTCTTTCATTGAATTCAAAATAAATTACATTGATAATGAAATGAAAATTACATTGATATTGAAATATATACTAACTATTACATCAAAAATTACTATTCTACTGGTTTTTTCCCCTTTGCTTTTGACACAGGTTCCTCGCCAGCAGGCGGATCATTTAAAGCCAGAGGAGAATTTATGAAGTTGAGATCCTTTAACATCCTGACATTCATCATGGATGGTCGATCTAGAAGATGCTCAGGATGAGATACTTCAACAATTGAATGAAGATTGTAGTCGCCGAGATACTTAGAAATCAAGCTCCGAGGAATGTCCCGAGCAGGGATCCAACTCATATCCCGTTTGAATGGTGGCACGGGTAAGTCGAGAAACCCGGGATCATGGTAGTCCCACAAGTAATGATCCTGTTTGAGCTGCAGCACACCTAAGGCATTCAACCAGCCTTGCTTGTAGCCCTCATTATTGGCATTCTGGATACGATCATCCAAGTGAAAGAGAGCTTCGTTGTATCCAGCCATCCAGAACTCCCTGGGCTGTTTGTGGAACTGATATGTTAGTCTGTCCAGCTGCTCGTGGAGATTTTTGATGAAGAGCTCTTTATTCTCCAAGGTAGATTTCTGAGTGGAGAGCTGCTCTTCCAAGTCTCTGATTTTCTTTGACATTTCAGCCAAATCCTGGTTCTTCGCCATTAGCTGGAAGGCCTGGTTCTCTAAGGAAGACTGAGTCCTCTGTTCCTCGACACGAATTCGAGCTTCTCTTGCTCGTCCCCAAGGAGCTCTTGCTCGTCCACGGGTTGATGTAGAGGGGCCAGCTCTCTTTAAGGTTTCCAACTCGTCCCTCAAGTTGGCGTTCTCGACCTCTAGGAACGAAAATCCCTCATCGGTCACTTGGATTAAGGCTTGTGAAGAAGAGGGTGCAGACTTCAACTGTGATAGCTCTTTCTGCAAGTTGTTGTTCTCTCACTCCAGTAACTCGGCAATCTGTCTGCACTCCTCGACCTCACCTTTCAGGGTTCTCTCCCTCACATCGTACCCAGCAAAAAGCTTCTCATAGCCCTTATCGGAAATGATCAGCTTGTACTTATTCTCATACCCCTCATGCAACAGGGCAGTGGATTCTTTGTATTGAAGCTGAAGGTCTTCGAGGGTGCCTTAGAGATCCTTGATCATGTCATAATAGGCCACATTATTGGCCACCTCTCGATCAAGTAGACACTTCAGATATTGATATGCTTCCACTGCCTGTTCTGAAACATCTTGGCCGAGGATGTCTACAACTTGTGCTACACTCAGGTCTGTGTGACCAGCTTTAAAATATTCATTACATTGTCGTAGAAACTTAGTATCATGGGCAGATAGTAATTCCATCCTGGCCAGAAACTAGCAGAGAAAGAAAGAGCAATCATCAATAAGAAATATAAGCAGAGTATGAATAGAAGATAAACAACAGTATGCAAAAAGTCTAAGTTTTATTAGATCATAAATTTCAAAGTTACATATGTGGGTTACATTTGAAAAAGAAAAAGATAAAGAGAAACCCGAACAACTCTACACCTTTTTCTTATCTCCCAAAACCTTCTCGGGAGGCTGGGATGAGGAAGTAGGTTGCTCGGAGGGAATGGATAGTTGCTCGGGGAGCACGGGTAGCTGCTCGGAGGAAGTAACAATCTGTTGAAGTTCCTCGGCAGCAGGATGAATGGCTGGGGGATTATCTCCCATCACCATAGAAGACTCTTCTAAGGCAGCTTCGTCCTCTTCAAGATCTTCTGGGGTTGGAGGGGGACCAGGAATGTGTTGCTGGAAAAGCTCAGAAGATTCATCAACTTTCATTTCCTGGAGAGCAGCAACCCATCCATCCCTAAAGTATTTGAGACTGCTATAGTCCACTTGCGACACCATAGCAGCCAACCCCTTGTTCCACCCCTTGTCCCAGCCAGCGCTGAAGGACTTCTTCACACCCATCTGCCTCTTTAATTTTTCTGAGGAGAGCTTCTCGGACAGCAGGTTATCAGCAGCTTTCAATTTGTTTTCAATATCCTCCTTCTGCCGACCTACTTCCCTAAGTTGAGCCAGCTCCTCCTCAGCAACCTTGAGCTTATCTTCAAGCTCCCCAGCAGTTTTGAGCTTCTCTTCGAGCTCCTTATTTGCCTTCTCCAGGGCATTTATTCTCTTCTCCAACTCCTTGGAGGCATCAATAACTAGAGCTTTCTCTTGCTCAGTGGAGGCAAGCTTTTTCTCCCAGACAGCCTTGTCAGTAGCGTATGTCTGGCGAGAATCGTCCAAAGACTTGATAGCTTCTGCCAGAGCTCCCTCCACACTGGACGAGGAGAATGAAGCTTTAATCGCTTCATCCTTCTTCAGGATTATATTAAATCAGCTCGTCAACTGTGAAAGTAAAAAGAAAGCAAGTCAGAAACAGAAATAACAAAGGAAATATGAAAAGTTCAAAGTAAGAAGACTTACAGAAGCAAGGTGACGAGCAGCTAACGAGGTGACTGTGATACCCTGCCTAATTAAACATCGGGTGATCAGGCCTTTATTAAATTAAAACAGGTTTCTCAAATGGCTCATTCTTAGCATCACTGTCGAAAACTTTTTAATTACTAATCACCTAAGTAAAATTAGACCGGTGCCAAATTTTATCTTTCTTAAAACAAGTAAATCAACCATGCGGAAAAATAGTAAAACAACCACAATGTACTAAAACCCAATCAACAAAGTATAAGTACAAAAGAATAAGAGTAATACCGAATAAACCATCGGCTAAAAATACCAAACAACATTAGAACAAGAACAAACCACTACTCTGAAACTAAACATCTGAGACTGATACCAGACCACAAGTCCATACATAGAATAGTGTGAGATCCTGTACTAGATCTGAATGAGAGATATCGTCTAGTCAAAATCCTGTAAGCATCCACTGTGCTACAGCTTCGAGTCCCTGGAATGAAATCATCATACATGGCGTCCCTGTGGCTGGACACCTAAAAGGTTTTGAAAATATTTTATAGCAAGAGTTAGTACTCAAAACATTTTGAAAATATTTAGCAAGCGTTTATCACAATATAAAATGCGGTTATTGATTACACATGTTAGATTCTCGTACACTCTCTTGTGTTTACTCACCCCTCATCTCTTGTGCACACCTAACGTTCTACACTTAGCCTACCTAGCCATATCTTCCAAGATATCTAGGACTAAGTAATCATCTGAACTTATCTATACTTAAGTTCCATTACCGCCCATACAGTACAACCGTTTCACTAACATCTCGCGTATGTTAATTAATTCTCAGGTAACATTTCATCTATGTTATTTTTCAATACTTCTCATTTAGTTTCACTACTAAAATTACCACAATTCTCACAATTGTTGACTTTCCACTTGTGTAATTAAGTTTCACTACTTGAATTACTAAATAGATTTTCTCTATCTAAAGGTGCATTTCGTAATTAAGTTTCATTACTTAACTTACCAGTTCAGTATGTATCTTTAAATACATAATATATATCAATCTACTAATACACAGAAGTAGAATATCATCAAGTATATATTTCACACACAATATATAAACTAAATATCAGTCATTACTATTTTTGCCCTTTTTATACACGTAAAGGACTCTTGGTTCGGAATGATTCATCGACCCCAAGGTAAGAATTGGTTCGGAATGATACATCGACCCCAATTATTTATATACACAAATAAAGATCTCTTGGTTCGGAATGATTCATCGACCCCAAGTGAGAGTTGGTTCGGAATTATCCATCGACCCCAACTATTTTAAAAATATATATATACACATATTCTGGTTCGGGACTCTTCCATCGCGACACCAGTTCAAGGTTTGGTTCGGCATTTCTCATCGACCCCAAACATATAATAACTTTATGTTAGTTCGGAATGTCTCATCGACCCTAACATAATTAATTTAGGTATCAATCTCTCGACCTAAAAGATCACATAATTCAGTAGGTACACGCGCAACCTATTAATTATATACGTACGTAATATTTTAATCTCATATATTAGCCGTACAACATTCGCTTTACGATTTATCTCATTAATCGCATTTATTTGTGTATTCACATAACTCTAAGGGTCCTAGTTACCCCTTACATATAATTTCAGTAGTTATTGTTTACCCTACTGGTCTATTACTTAAATTGAATTTATTTCCCCCCGTAACTCAATTTCCGAAGTCCCCGATACTCTACTAAATCGGATTTTTCTCCTCGATCCGTAATCCAAGCCCTACACCCAATGGCCTTATCGGACCTCAACAATATACCTATTGGTCTTATTCTCACTCCCATATAAGTATATTATAAACCCTAGGATACTCATTCATTCCCGAAAATCAACGAAGACTTAAACACGAAAAATTCGAGAAAAACAGCTTGCGTCGATCAATCGATTGCTGGGTTCGATCGATCGACATAGTCGATCGATCGATAGTTCGAGATCGATCGATCGATCGATAGTTCGAGATCAATCGATCGATCGAACAGGGACAAACGCAGTTCGTCTTCTTGGTTAATCTTTTCCTCCATTAACAAATCTTCAAACTCCCTTATAGTCCACCAAACTTCGACCTAATGGTCCTAATATGTTTTCACGTATATGAGGACAATTTCTAACGTGTCAAATACATCAAAAACTCCAATTCCTTTAAAGAAATAGTGAATTAAACCTAAAATTTCTTGAAACCCTAGTTATGGTGTTCTTCCCATATTTTCATTCAAAATCCAGATTTTATTCCGAAAGATCATCAAGTCTAATCTGAATATTAATCCTCTACATAAGTTAAATCATTCTACATGCGATTCCTATCCCAACATGTATAAATATCATCCTTCTCCAATCAAGATATTGATTTAAACAAGACTATTCAAAAACCCTACACATGGGTATTATAACTTTATAACTTTTGCAATAAACAACTTGCCTTATGATCAGTAGGGTCTGATTTCGTGGTTGTTGTTGATGATTGATGATCTTCATCCTTCAATCCTTCTTCCCCAACAAGTTGATAGTGAAAATCTCCTTTGAATCCTTCCCAATTCTTCCTTTTGCCTTGAGAATGGTTTCTCTCTTATCTCTAATGGCTATGGTGTATTTTCATGGGTTTTCTAACCCTAACCCCTCTATCATACGACTGATATAAAGCTCTCAATTTCATAGGTATCCATACCCTCCTATGTTAAAAGACCAAAACGCCCCCGAACGGTCTCGGTTTAGCCCAAAATTACCCCAGGACTCAACTAGTACCCCCGGGTATACTACTTTGACTAATTTGACCCTTTCGGACTCATATGTGACCTCTAAATTATTATTTGAGTCACTTAAAAAATATTACTCGTTCTCACCCCAACACGGTCTACACGCGTTAAGTAACTATTTACCACTCGCACTAAGTAAATATAATGAGGCAATATAAATCGGTAACTATCTCTCGATTAATATTCCAAAATTACAATTTTTAATAAATCCCATTAAATTACTCCTTTTACGTAATTTAAATTAAGATGTATTTTCTCATTTAATTCTCCAATTTAATTAAATAAAATATTCATAAATACGGGGTATTACATACTCCCCCCCTTGCAAAGGAATTTCGTCCTCGAAATTAGGATAAGGCTGGTATTAAGGCTAAGGACCTTAAATATAATTGCATCCTCTAATACCCAATACCAAATCATAACATCCTAACGGTGTCCCCAAGTACAGGCCTTGCTTCATTATAAATTCTTATCGCATGTTACCCATTCCGCATATATCATAATTAAGTCTCACTACTTAATTTCTCCATAGATTTTTCCAATCCAACGTTAATTCTTGAAATTAAGTTTCTCCCTACTTAATTTACCCATTTTATGTATATCTCTATATATAACATCTAAGTGTCTACTATTACTCATAAGTAGAATATTATAAGGTATATATTTCACACACAATATATACTTTAAGGAAAATTGGTTCGATAAAAATCATCGGCCCCAATAATCCTATCATTTACATTGGCCCGGGAATCCCTCGACCCCAAGGTAAATGTAATGAACATGTCGGTTCAGACCTTCCGTCGATACCAATATTTATCATCGATTTGGTTCGAAAAATCATCGACCCAAAATCGATCCCTCTTGTATTGGTCCGGAACATCATCGACCCCAATATAGAGATTAAGCACACTTACTATCGCACATAAGTAGAAAAAATCATTAGGTATATATCTTACACATAACATATACTATAAACACTTATTTTATGATCACCCCCCTTCTGTAACACTTTTGGTGTTATTGGCTCGGAATCCCTCCTCGATCACCAATGGTGATTAATTATATTGTCTCAGAATCACATCTCGAGCACCAATGTATGTATGTATATCTCATCGCACATGAGTAGACAGTTTGTGAGCCATATATTACACATTTCATATACCCTAAAATGTCATACTCCAATAGAATGTCCTCATATCACGCGTTAAGGACTAAAAGTTCCAAATGTCTCTTCTAACCACACCTCAAAGTACATGTATTGTTCGTAATCGGTACCCACGAACCTAATCCTCATGTACAGTCCATATAGGGACTCACTCTTCCTATAAATATGCTCTTATAGGCATACATTCAACCTATGAATTGATCAGTGGGCTTCTCCAAAATTCCATTATCATAAGGGCGTATCATCATTCTTTCTCACTAACATTGAGTCGTAGGTAACACAACATACTCAAAATAAAACTTTATCTCTATTCCTTCCTGACCATCTCTCACAGGGTGGAATTTTAGGATTTCATCCTGATTCACAATCATGTAGAGTGGCACCGTGCACTCTCCCTTTTCAACTACATACTAATCCATTCCGGTCACCCCATTTCGCTACCCCAACGAAATGTTGGCTTAATTATGATGTTCACAACCCATCAATAATTTATAAGTCTGTCTCCTCATTCCATCATTGGAAATGTAGGTTCACTACCACATTCCGGTTGCTCATTTCGAGTCCATCTCGCTCTATTAACTAGAGGTATGTCTGGAGACAATCTCACTATATCTCCCCTCAACATCGCTTCCCATTTATCAACATTTTAGTAACACGTAAGTCACTCTCAACACTCAGTTGAGTAACACCTTGTATCACTTCTTCACAACAGTTGGGCCTCCCAATTCAAGAGATAACTTTTGAACGGCTTCCCACCGACTTTCATCCCATAGGGTGTGCTGGATCTCTCAGCACATATAATTTTGGATCATTGTCTATCTCCCATGACGTTCAACCCATTTCATCGATACGACTTGTCTCCTAATTTCCCCACCGTCGTACAAAAATTTTCCGCATCCCTCTATCTCGGATGTCTAAGGAATCCAATTGATTAGGGCGTCCATACACCCTTTTCTCCGTGTACATTTGCAAAAACATTGCAAGCGTCGTACCCGTAACATGTTTTTCCTCGACTTTATCCTTGTGTACATGTCGTGACTACAATCTTGCGGGTATTCTCCATCCCCTATAGACAAAAATCAAATCCTTGCCCACAAAGTCCCACTTATCCCTTCGGGGGGATGTAAGCCTTTCGTTGTTCATCCACAACACTGCCGGCTTCACTAATGCCCTAGCATCTATCAACGTCTCTTCTCCTGACGTGCATAAAAATTCAGTCGTATTCCCTTTCGCAACCGAACTCAAACAAGGGAATTCTCCCCATGTATTCTTACTGAGCATTATCCGAACAACACATAGTCGAGATGCCCAAATTCGATTCCTCGACAATATGTGCAACCATACTCTAATATTTCTAAAGGAGTCAAGTGGAACCGCGCTTATACTATCACTAAGTCCTTAGCACTAATTATAACGGTGAGCTCGATCTCTCCGCTCAGCGGTCATACTACATACCTTGACTCACATCATTTAGGTTCCCACACACCGAAATCAATTACTATGAGATATTCATAATCTCCGAAGTCTCTTATATATTGATGAATAATGACAACTCGACCCTTTTTCAGGTGAGGCATCGTCATATACCCCATTCACTCGAGCCTAAGACCCATATACTTCCTTGTCCACAGCTCTGGTGGTTCAAAATGGTTTCTGGACATAACACGCTTGTCCTCTCCGGAATGCAAAACTTAACGGAGTTATTATTTCCTCAAATAACTGCAAGCTAAAATAAAATGCGTGGCCCTACAACCACACTAGACATCTTTTCAAAAATTCCCTTACTCTAGGCCGCACCGATCGGTTTGGGTATCCCTCCTCTCGGACTTGGTAGACTCGATTTTGAACGCTATCATCCTGGTTCCCTTAGTTCTGCTGACCAAGAGGAACGCACTATGGGACTTAACAATCCCGACTTAGAATCTAATCATTAAATCCTCTAGTGGGTTTCCACTTATGGCTTGTACCATCCCCATTACATTCAGTCTTACTCTTTGACTAAATCTTTAAACTCTCCTAACTTCTCCCCCTAGGAGCATTTACCTCAACCTTGTAAGAAGTACCATACTGTCTTCATATACATAAGTCGTTCAAGAAGAGTTTTATCAAAAATTGCGAATTACAACTCGAGAGTCCATTCTCTCAAGGGCTCTTTTTCCCTTATACCTATCTCCTCGGTACAAGTTCACTTCAATGGATAATTTCTCTCTCACGATTGGCCTCTACCAGGCTTTCACATGAGGGGTTTAGATATTCCCATTCCCTTCGCTTCTGAATCATCATTGGATAACTTTGCGGTTAAACTATATGTAAGGTTCCTCTATTTGTAAACGGACCCTCGGTCCGAATGTAGTGACTGGTATCCCCGCCACGTTGCCTAAAAAATTTACTCAAATTTTTCACTTCTGAGTATTTCTACTCCTTCCTTAATGCCAAAACCTCTGGACATACTACTTTTATTGGTTAACATGCACAGTAGCCGTTTTATCACATTTTTACGGCTCGTTCTCATATAAATTTCTTCAGACCTACTCCCACTATCACTGCATTGGGCGGTCTAGATTAGCATCCCTCTTTGCCGTCGCGATACTTGGAAAATGCCTGCTATGCCTCAACAACCCTTGCAGCATCTACTTCCATTACCCAGTAGGAGTGACCTCAACAACGGTCATCTCTCCTATGATTACCTTATTTGAACACTCCAGGCTTCATGCTGAGCTCCTCCCTCCTGCAGTCCTTCCAAAGCCAATGCTGGTTCTACCTCCCTGTTCGACGTGCCATGCCCAATCGAAATCGTATATATAAAACAACATTTACAAAATAGCAGGAGGACGTAAACTACGTACGTAGAGGAGTACAAAATCCTAAGATAGGGCTCTATATCAATCAAACGATACACTGAAAACGTAGTAAGCCGTACAGATCCTATGGACACTAGAACCTGATGCTCTGATACCATCTGTGACACCCCGCCTAATTAAACATCGGGTGATCAGGCCTTTATTAAATTAAAACAGGTTTCTCAAATGGTTCATTCTTAGCATCATTGTCGAAAACTTTTTAATTACTAATCACCTAAGTAAAATTAGACCGGTGCCAAATTTTATCTTTCTTAAAACAGGTAAATCAACCATGCGGAAAAATAGTAAAGCAACCACCATGTACTAAAACCCAATCAACAAAGTATAAGTACAAAAGAATAAGAGTAATACCAAATAAACCATCGACTAAAAATACCAAACAACATTAGAACAAGAACAAACCACTACTCTGAAACTAAACATCTGAGACTGATACCGGACCACAAGTCCATACATAGAATAGTGTGAGATCATGTACTAGATCTGAATGAGAGATATCGTCTAGTCAAAATCCTGTAAGCATCCACTGTGCTACAGCTTCGAGTCCCTGGAATGAAATCATCATACATGGCGTCCCTGTGGCTGGACACCTAAAAGGTTTTGAAAATATTTTATAGCAAGAGTTAGTACTCAAAACATTTTGAAAATATTTAGCAAGCTTTTATCACAATATAAAATGCGGTTATTGATTACACATGTTAGGTTCTCGTACACTCTCTTGAGTTTACTCACCCCTCATCTCTTGTGCACACCTAACGTTCTACACTTAGCCTACCTAGCCATATCTTCCAAGCTATCTAGGACTAAGTAATCATCTGAACTTATCTATACTTAAGTTCCATTACCGCCCATACAGTACAACCGTTTCACTAACATCTCGCGTATGTTAATTAATTCTCAGGTAACATTTCATCTATGTTATTTTTCAATACTTCTCATTTAGTTTCACTACTAAAATTACCACAATTCTCACAATTGTTGACTTCCCACTTGTGTAATTAAGTTTCACTACTTGAATTACTAAATATATTTTCTCTATCTAAAGGTGCATTTCGTAATTAAGTTTCACTACTTAACTTACCAGTTCAGTATGTATCTTTAAATACATAATATATATCAATCTACTAATACACAGAAGTAGAATATCATCAAGTATATATTTCACACACAATATATAAACTAAATATCAGTCATTACTATTTTTGCCCTTTTTATACACGTAAAGGACTCTTGTTTCGGAATGATTCATCGACCCCAAGGTAAGAATTGGTTCGGAATGATACATCGACCCCAATTATTTATATACACAAATAAAGATCTCTTGGTTCGGAATGATTCATCGACCCCAAGTGAGAGTTGGTTCGGAATTATCCATCGACCCCAACTATTTTAAAAATATATATATACACATATTCTGGTTCGAGACTCTTCCATCGTGACACCAGTTCAAGGTTTGGTTCGGCATTTCTCATCGACCCCAAACATATAATAACTTTATGTTAGTTCGGAATGTCTCATCGACCCTAACATAATTAATTTAGGTATCAATCTCTCGACCTAAAAGATCACATAATTCAGTAGGTACCCGCCCGACCTATTAATTATATACGTACGTAATATTTTAATGTCATATATTAGCCGTACAACATTCGCTTTACAATTTATCTCATTAATCGCATTTATTTGAGTATTCACATAACTCTAAGGGTTCTAGTTACCCCTTACATATAATTTCAGTAGTTATTGCTTACCCTACTGGTCTATTACTTAAATTGAATTTACTTCCCCCCGTAACTCAATTTTCGAAGTCCCCGATACTCTACTAAATTGGATTTTTCTCCTCGGTCCGTAATCCAAGCCCTACACCCAATGGACTTATCGGACCTCAACAGTATACCTATTGGTCTTATTCTCACTCCCATATAAGTATATTATAAACCCTAGGATACTCATTCATTCCCGAAAATCAACGAAAACTTAAACACGAAAAATTCGGGAAAAATAGCTTGCGTCGATCGATCGACTGCTGGGTTCGATCGATCGACATAGTCGATCGATCGATAGTTCGAGATCGATCGATCGATCAAACAGGGACAGACGCAATTCTTCTTCTTCGTTAATCTTTTCCTCCATTAACAAATCTTCAAACTCCCTTATAGTCCACCAAACTTCGACCTAATGATCCTAATATGTTTTCACGTATATGAGGACAATTTCTAACGTGTCAAATACATCAAAAACTCCAATTCCTTTAAAGAAATAGTGAATTAAACCTAAAATTTCTTGAAACCCTAGTTATGGTGTTCTTCCCATATTTTCATTCAAAATCCAGATTTTATTCCGAAAGATCATCAAGTCTAATCTGAATATTAATCCTCTACATAAGTTAAATCATTCTACATGCGATTCCTATCCCAACATGTATAAATATCATCCTTCTCCAATCAAGATATTGATTTAAACAAGACTATTCAAAAACCCTACACATGGGTATTATAACTTTATAACTTTTGCAATAAACAACTTGCCTTATGATCAGTAGGGTCTGATTTCGTGGTTGTTGTTGATGATTGATGATCTTCATCCTTCAATCCTTCTTCCCCAACAAGTTGATAGTGAAAATCTCCTTTGAATCCTTCCCAATTCTTCCTTTTGCCTTGAGAATGGTTTCTCTCTTATCTCTAATGGCTATGGTGTATTTTCATGGGTTTTCTAACCCTAACCCCTCTATCATACGACTGATATAAAGCTCTCAATTTCGTAGGTCTCCATACCCTCTTATGTTAAAAGACCAAAATGCCCCCAAATGGTCTCGGTTTAGCCCAAAATTACCCCGGGACTCAACTAGTACCCCCGGGTATACTACTTTGACCCTTCCGGACTCATCTGTGACCTCTAAATTATTATTTGAGTCACTTAAAAAATATTACTCGTTCTCACCCCAACACGGTCTACACGCGTTAAGTAACTATTTACC
The DNA here is from genome assembly GCA_949130495.1 of Sambucus nigra. Taxonomy (NCBI): domain Eukaryota; kingdom Viridiplantae; phylum Streptophyta; class Magnoliopsida; order Dipsacales; family Adoxaceae; genus Sambucus; species Sambucus nigra. Next base: position 293,657,076 of record OX422208.1, read on the forward strand.
ACTCGCACTAAGTAAATATAATGAGGCAATATAAATCGGTAACTATCTCTCAATTAATATTCCAAAATTATAATTTTTAATAAATCCCATTAAATTACTCCTCTTACGTAATTTAAATTAAGATGTATTTTCTCATTTAATTCTCTAATTTAATTAAATAAAATATTCAGAAATACGGGGTATTACAGTGACCATGTCCCGAGTAAGGTTTTCTTCAGTACCTTGGACCTCGGGAATGATCCAGGACTTTATCGAGCTCATGGCAGAGCTCGGAGGAACAAAAGTGGGAACCCCTGTCCCAGCAGTTATGGGATGAGTGATGGTGTTAGCCAAATTGACCGAGGAGCTCTTCTTCAGCCTCCTCGGGGGAACAGGATCATATTCAACCAAGGAAGAACCCTTGGTCGGTGATATTACAATCACCTCTCCAGGAGCAGCAGACCTGCTCGGAGCCACTGCGGGCTTCTCTACAACCTTCACGGCAGCAGCCGAGGAAGGCGCATCATTCTTCTTTGTCCCCTCCCCTGGGACATCAACTTTACTTCTTTTTACCTCACCAGAACCAGAGGCAGGTTTCTCGAACAGAGTGGGAGGTCTTCTTCTCTTCATCCTTTCGATTAAAGGGACGTGAGATTCAGGCGAGGAGCTGGTGGAAGCTGGTACTGGCTCTGATTCCACTACAAAAAAAAGTTGCTTTTAAGACCCTATTTTTTGAGACAGACAAAATATAGTCTCTAAAACATACTTTTTTGGACGGATATAATTTGCCGTCTCAAAAACTATTATTTTTTGAGACTGCTAATTATTGCCGTCTCAAAAAGTATTATTTTTTGAGATTACTAATTATAACCATCTCAAAAAAGGTCACTTTTTAACACAGATAATTATTTCTGTCTTATAAAATGAACCAAATGAGACGGTAAAATTTATAGTCTCAAAAGATATACCAAATAAGACGGCTAACAAAAATTACTTCCCCTCGTTAAAATTTTTTCTCCCGCTCTAAACACTTAACCTCCCATCAAAAAACAAAAAAAACAAATATCTTCTCAAAACAAAATAATCGAGCCATGCCCAACCCTTATAACCCATCGCACCCACCCCCCGGCTTTCTTCTCCTCCGGCCCCGGCCTTCTCCTCCATCGTTCTCTTCAATCCGGCCTCCTCCTCCGCTATTTTATCTCTCTTCGGCGCTCTGAAGGTAAATTTCGTACCCTTTTTGTGTCTTTAAGTGTAGATACCTGATTCGATTAATGTTTGAGCATGAAATCATTGGGTTCTTTAGGTTAAGAAGTGGATAATTTTATTTTTATGTATAGACCTGCGTTTTTTTTTTTATGGAAAGTTTTTTTTCTTCTTAAATATGGCAGCGGGCAGAACGCACAAAAGATTTTTTTTTTAAATATGGCAGCATCCATAGCTAAAGAGTGTGTGTGTGTGTATACACACACATGATGCCACCTAAGATCTGATTTTTTTAAGTTTTAGTGTATTTTTCTAAGAGTTATGCTATGCCCAAAATCAATAAATTTTTGTGCTCTGACGGGACCCATACCACAAGACAACGCTTAATAGGTAAGTGAGAGAATAAGTAGAATCCACGTCACTTTGGGGAAGATTTTGGTAGAGTTTTTGATATTCATATCATTATTCTTTTTTTAAAGTTAAAAAAGTTGAGTTATTGAATTAACCAACATAAACGACCAACTCAGTCAATTTTGTTGTTCAAAATATTATAGAGTGATGGAACAATTTGAATTTTGAAATAAATAAAATCATGCTATATTACACTGTACAAGTTTGACTTTACTATACAATTTACAATGTGTGAATAAATTCAACTAATAATTACTATTAATATTAAACTTCGAAGTATATTTGTGATTTTACTAGATTTAGTTTGTTGTATTTTTCCAATTTAAGGTTATTGAATGGCTAATTTAAGGTTATTGGATTGTTAATGGTATTATGGTTGCTCATATTAAGTTATTTTTCCTAAATCTCATATTTTAGTTTAATTTCAATTGAATGTATAGTTGCCTAAATTTGATAATATGGCTAAATTTTACTAAAAACTTAAATACTTGTGAAAAATTTAAAAACAATCGCCTTGGGGCCAAACGCCTTCGAACCCTCGCACTGACAATTTCTTCGAGTACCCCACCTAAACACAATTCCTAGCTCTGCCACTGTATATATATGGGATTTTTTTACCAATTAGTCCCTTTTACTAAGTATGTAGTTCAATAGGTCCTATCATTTTTTTTTCTCCAACAGGTCCCATGAAAAAAGATTTTTTCTCCAATAGGTCCTATTTATAAACATATAATGAATATTCACTAAATGTATAAATAGGACCTATCGGGATAAAATTTTTATGATAGGACCTATTATGAAATGTCTTTGTGTAAATATAACTTATTTATCAAGCCCCCCCCCCCCCCACAGCACACACATATGTGTGTGTGTGTGTGTGTGTGTGTGTAAAGACCTTAAGGCAACTCCATCCTAAGTTCGATGCTTCTAATGTAACACAACAGATGCCATTAAAAAAAACATAAGTCAAAGTTTTCATATATCTTCTTTTGTATTGGTCATTATGCCATTATTGCAGAATCTTTTGCTTCTTTTTCACCCATTGCCTTGTTGAACTCTTGCAAATGAAGCAATTTCATAGTTGGACAAATTGTTCTCTGACAACTTTATTGAAATTTTTGGTGAGGATATTTCCATATGCTAGAATTACCAAGTCTTACTACCAAGCCAACAAGCTAACATAATACTTTGGATCCAAGTACGAGACATGGGATGCATGCCCAAATAACTGTATGTTGTTTCGTAATGAAACCGAGGGTCATGAAAAGTGTGGCATTTGCGGATCTTCTCGATATAAAGATGAGGACTCAAGTATTGATGGTGTTCATGGTCCAAAGGTATCCGTAAAAAAAATGAGATACTTTCCTTTGAAATCGAGACTACATGAATTATTTTGGTCATCCTATTTAGCTCCTCTAATGAAATGGCATGCTGAGGAAAGGATCGACGACGGTGTAATGAGACATCCCACTGACTCTCCTCCTTAGAAAACTTTTAATGAGAAAACCCTTCTTTTGCGAGGGAGGATTCGCAATGTTAGACTTGGGTTAGCGGTTGACGGATTTAATCCGTTTGGTAATATGAGCATTAAGCACAATACATTGCCAATTATCCTCATTATTTATAACTTACCTATGTGGTTGTGCATGAAGCAACCTAACTTGATTTGGTTTGTTCTTATAGATGGACCAAAAGGACCCGGAGATAAGATCGATGTATTTTTACAACCATTGATTGATGAGTTAATTGAGCTATGAGTTGATGGGGTACGCACTTACGATGCGTCAAGCAAGGAGTTCTTTCAGTTGCGTGCATCATTGATGTGGACCATTAAAGATTTCCCCGCTTATGCCATGTTATCGGGATGGAGCACAAAAGGTACATTTGCTTGTCCTTGCTGTAACGAAGACCACCAGTCAATGCGATTAGATAATGGTAAGAAGTTCTGTTATTGGGGTCATCATCGATTCTTAGACTTGCGCCATAGGCTTCGTAGGCAGAAGGCACCTTTTTATGGGAGGGTCGAATTACGACCAGCCCCAGTTAAACTTTCGTGCTTGCAAGTATTGCAACAATTGAATGATCATATTTCAATTGCAACAATTTAATGATCTTGACATTGAATGTGAATATAAGATGGAAGATGTCTTTAGAAGGAGGGAAAGAGAGGCGTTAGAAAAAAATAAAATGGTAGTTCCAAAATGTAGATTTGGTTGGAAAAAGAAGATCATATTTTTTGAATTGCCATACTGGAAGGATAATCTGATCCGCCATAATCTTAATGTCATGCATATTGAGAATAATGTCTGCGATAATGTCCTGTTTACATTGTTGGGAACTAAAGGGAAAACAAAAGAAAATTTATAAGATCGAAAAGATCTCAAAGATTTGGGTATCAGAATTGCATCCTCAACCACGAGGGTCAAATATACACTCCCTCCCCCCAGCAGAGTACACGATGAGTAACAAAGAGAAGGATATTTTTATAAAAGTGTTGTAGTATGTTAAAGCTCCTAACAGCTACTCTTCGAACCTTTCACAGTGCGTGAACATGCGAGAGAAATATTTCGGGATTAAAGAGCCATGATAATCATAGTTTAATACAACAATTACTTCCAATAGCAGCGCGAAGTGTATTGCCCAATCATATTGTCAAAGCCTTGATTGAATTAAGCAATTGCTTTGTGATTATGTACGTGAAAATATCATAATTAATACTTGAATTATGAATAAGTACTATACTTTTATATTGTCTTTAGGTCCTCTTTAGGATGCCGTCAGATTCAACACTTATATTATTAGAGGTTTTAGATTTCGAACAAAGGAATGTGATAGGGGAAAGAAAACCAAAAATAAAGGAGTTTTTATAAAAGCCGAACAAATGAGTTATTCTGGCCGGAAGGATAAAAATCCCATTGTGGGTGATATTACATACTATGGGGAACTAACAGACATTATTGAAGTTCAGTATCTTAATGGAATAAAGTTTATATTATTCAAGTGTTATTGGGTTAAAAATCGTATGGGTACAAAAGTTGACGAGTTTAACTTTACTTTAGTGAATTTCAAGCATTTGAAATATAAGGATGATCGAGAGTGTAATGAACCTTTCATACTAGCATCCCAAGCAAAACAAATATTTTACGTGCTGGACCGTATCGATACAGATTGGCATGTTGTTGTTCCTATGACACCAAGATACCAATTTGATAGGTACACGACAATTCAAGAAGCTGAAGAAGAGTTATTGCTTTATGGAGATGAGCCGTTTGTCATGCAAAATTTAAATGAAGCTCAGAACTTACGGTGGTCGAGGGATGGAGATGGATTAATAGTTGACACTAGTGTGGCTCAAGCTAATGATCATGAAGATGCAAATGCAGATGAAGATGGAGATGAAATTTGGAGGGGCAATGCTTGAGGGAGATATAGTCCTAAACTAGTTATTTTTGTTTTTAAATTTGGAGCATTTGTATTTTGGTTTTGTATTGATAGTAGTGGGTATTATATCCAAAACTAGTCACCATTATCATCTGATCATTGCATATTTGTATCTAATAATATTGGGTTTCTTCTTCAGTTCAATATAAATTTAAGTGGAATACTACTTCACTGTTTATCTCTACATTAAGGATGGTCTAGTTTGGTCTTGTATGTCTTAATGCTGAGATTTTATAACAGTACTGAAAAATTAGTTTGTATTGGAAATCTTATCTCTGTTGGGTTTAGAATTTAGTATGTCAATTTACTAGTTTGCTCTTCATACATTTCAACTACTTTTTAGCTAACATAGGCACAGTTACAGAGCCAAAGAAAAGAGATATAAACTCTAGTTAATTATCTTTGAGCCATTGTGGTTTCTATCCATCTATTTTAGTCTCTACGTTGTATAGAACTAGTTCTGATCATGTCTTTTTACTGTGAAAATGTCTCAAATACATAGTTATGGAACCTACACCTTTAAGATTCTGATCATCTTGGTTTAGTTATAATCTTTTAAAGCCTATGGTGGCAGATTGTTGTGTAGGGTGTCCCCATGTTCATTTGAAAACTAAATTGAAGAAGTTTAAAAAAGACATTAAAGCCTAGAACATTAATATGTACGGTAAAATTCATAAGAGAGTGGACAAAGTCACTTCTAATTTAAAGTCCCTTCAATAAGAAATTGATATTGGGGGTAATCCTCTCAAATGTTCGATTTTATTTTTATTTTTTACATAAATAATCCATCTTCAATTTCTCATTCGCAGTAATTAGCTGATGTTACAATATATGTATTTGTTCTCTTTAAGAAGAACATGTCTCCTCCAAGGCATTTGACTTTAGAGTCAAGTTATCCAAATCTGCAACTGATTTACCAGTTCTTTCTTTGTGATTTTCCAGGTCAATGCTTAACGCCTGCACTTGTGATACTTTTTTTTCACGATCTTCCCTTACTTGCTGCAATTCTCCTCTAAGGATCCAAACTTCGTTTACCTATGCTACGCTTTGCTTCACAGCCTCATTTTGAGAAGCTCCGGAGGAAGTAAGTTTCTTTTGCAACAAGTTATAATGGTCTCTTACGGCGCCCAGGTTCTCCACTATAGTAGCTTTCTCTTTTTCCACCCGTTTAACTGACTCATTAGCTGTTGCAAGCTCAATTTGTAGTTTAGTATTATACTGCTGCAAGCTTGTGTTGTATTAGCCTCCCAGACCCTAAAGCTTATCGTCCTTTACTAGTAGTTGTGGATCCCATCACCCTCCCAGATCCGATCCTTCTACGCTTGTCCAGAGGCATTTCACCTGCACATCCATTTTTATTTAAGGGGATCCGAGGGGGTAGGTTTTGGTTACGAGAAGTCATGTTTAAGGGGTGGGATGTGGTGTTTGGTTTGTGAGAAAATGAACGTTGATTGGGAACAAACTGGAAATAGAAACCAAGTATATATGCCCCTGAGCCCATAGATGCCTAATGATTATGAGTTGCTGAAATATTGAGCTTTAATCTGCCATTTGTAGGTCTCTCCCATTGAGCATTATTTATGATCCTTGGAGAATTTTGAGGCTTTTTTATTCCAAAAAAATTAAAGACTTCTTGGCTGATATCTTTATTTTCTCCTTTGAAACTGTTAAGGTTGGTGAGATCTGAAATTCTATGAATTACTTGTTGCACTATGAAGTTTAAGTTCATTGGCTTAGCAGCTTTATTTCTGTTAAGCCAAATCTCCCAAATGATACTGATTGGGATAGCTTTTTTTTTACTAAACAACACAGAACAAATCAACCCCAAAAAATGATACAGAACTGGAGTACATCTATATATATAAGTGGATGAATAAATTACAATGGACCATAATTTGTAAAGACAGGTTAAATCTCAAAGAGTGGCTCTATCTTGCACTAATGACAACGAGATAGGTAGTCAAGATATGCACCCTAAACACACAAAACACTAAAAATAGCGAGATAGGTATAATTGTTCTCCCTAAAAACACAAACACTAATGACAGCGATAGGTAATCAAGATATGCACCGTAAACTTCATCATCTCGCACGCGAACCAAGAAACAACAACCGTGTCAACCCAAGAACTGTCCCAACTGCACCAGCCACATCATACAATGGCTAGTAATCCTCTATCAAACCCTCTTTATTCTCAAGGAACCCAGTTGTGTACTAATCTATGTTAAGACTATCCTTCTTCCAAAACCTATTAAGCCCAAGTACCCCAAGTGTCAGACCTATCAATATCAAATGCAACACAAATATTCCTAACAAAAACACATCTCGCCAATGGCGCGAAGCCTCTGGAGTTACTCCTGACGACAACGAATTACTTCCATTGATACTTCTATGACCTCGCCCAATATTCTATTAGGCGGTAGCGATAGAGGCGGAGTCATCATCGTGGGAGAGGCTTTGAGAATTGCTCATGCTGTGAAGGATGAGAGAATTTGCATTGGTGGGAAAATAATAGATTAGAAGTACCTGAATTAAGCCACCACTGAATGATTGATCCATGAACTGAGTATGGCAATTGATTAATTCCTATGATTTTATTAAAGACATCCCAAATTTCAGAAGCTATTGGAGCTTATATAAAGAGATGGTTGAGAGTTTTTATAGCAGATTGACAGCACTGACATCTGGATGCCATCCTTACCCCCAATATTTTTTATTAGATATTTTACTAGAGCACATTTTTAAAGAACTTTCCATAGGAAGACAGACATATTGGTGGGAATATTGGGGTGCCAAATGAACTTGAAGACCAAGGAGGATAGGTTATGAGGTCTAACCTGATCATAGGAAGATGTAAAGCTAAAGTTACCACTGATTGAAAGTTTCCACACTAATTCATTGTTCATCCAAATTGAGTTTGAGTCCACTAACTCCCAAGCTGATTGAATTCTTTTAAAAGTCATTGAGCCATTTGGGCAGGCCAAATTCGAGTATTTCCTCTTTATGAATTGAGCCCAAAGGATCTTACCTTCCTTAAAGTTCCAAGCCAATTTGATATTGGCTGCAACTGCTACTGATTACAAGTTTCTAACATCTAACCCCCCTTCTTGTTTTGGTAAGCATACTGCATCCCCCTTGTTGTCTTGGTGATAGTCTCTTGGGCTAGATAATTCATTCATAACTCTCTTCAATCTGTATTCTTTCTTAATTTTATGTCCCCTGTTTGAGAACTCGCTCTTTCATCATAACAAATATCTGTTTTGTTCATTTACTTGAATTAGATATCAAAGCTATAAATAGATGAGTAGTCATTATCGGTTTGGAATTACCTACATTTATATTTCTTGGACATATATTTGTATGGTAATTTTTTGGAACTTCGAAAGATGAAAATGCAGATCCACTATCAGTTTGGCTTCACATTTAATTATTAAGTATCTTGATATTTTATTTATTAAGTATTTTTTTATAGTGTTTAATAACTGATTACGACTTTTTACTAAACCAAAAAAATGTTTCTCTTAATTCGTAATGGCTTGTGATTTGTTCCATGAGGTACCAAAGCCACAAAGTTTCTGCAATACTTTTAATTTGTTAGTGTGTATTCCAAGCACCCCTTTCAAAAGAACTATGAGTAGAAGGAAACATTGAGGAGTCGAACACACACGACTAGGGCTAATAGTAGGGGTCGCAAGCCTCAAATACTTATGAAACGCATCTTCTGCAAGAAAAAATTGGGCATACCGATAGAAATGGCAGCTATCAGAGCCCCTTGAACCTTCCTCACCCTCACTTCCTCTAGAAGATGTCCTCTCACTAATATAACGAGAGCTCCTGGGCACTACGCTCTTCGAACCCTTTTCTGTCATTTAAAAACGAAGGACGATTATCAACTCCAACGACGAGATAAACAGGAAACGAGTTACAGCAAGGAAGAAATAAACTAGAGCACAAATAAATTTCTGAAAATCAAGAAATCAACACGAAGTTGTGATCAAAAACCCCAAAGTGACGCCTCTGCGATGCACCAATTCCTAAGAGCCACTTGGTGTAAAAGTAAACCACCTAAGAGCCTAGCCCTGCAACGAACAACAGTCACATTTAATCTCTAGCATTAAATGTGACTGTTGTTCGTTGCAGGGCTAGGCTCTTAGGTGGTTTACTTTTACACCAAGTGGCTCTTAGGAATCGGTGCATCGCAGAGGCGTCACTTTGGGGTTTTTGATCACAACTTCGTGTTGATTTCTTGATTCTCAGAAATTTATTTGTGCTCTAGTTTATTTCTTCCTTGCTGTAACTCGTTTCCTGTTTATCTCGTCGTTGGAGTTGATAATCGTCCTTCAGTTTTAAATGACAGAAAAAGGTTCGAAGAGCGTAGTGCCCAGGAGCTCTCGTTATATTAGTGAGAGGACATCTTCTAGAGGAAGTGAGGGTGAGGAAGGTTCAAGGGGCTCTGATAGCTGCCATTTCTATCGGTATGCCCAATTTTTTCTTGCAGAAGATGCGTTTCATAAGTATTTGAGGCTTGCGACCCCTACTATTAGCCCTAGTCGTGTGTGTTCGACTCCTCAATGTTTCCTTCTACTCATCATTCTTGATTTGGATGATCTTACATGTGTATTGATTGATGAAAACAACAATGGCACCGGGGCCACTAATCCCTGAAGTACCTTCGAAATCCTACTTCCATTCATGGCCCCTCATATATAATCTCCTCCATTTGGACTGGATTCAAGTAGGTTCTTCCTGATATTACTCTTAATACTCATGGGAGGATTGCAAATAGGGAGAATACTCTATTTTGGCTTAATAACTAGTTGGGAACTTCCCTTACTCAGCAGCAGAAGATAGATCAGTTGCTCATTGGATATTGCTCTACTGCACTGTATATTATATATAATTGCTCTGTTGCATAACCTTGGCGCTATTAGTGCACTGTATGTTATATATAATTTCTCTTTGCTGGGTTGTTGGACAAATATGTATATGATAGTTGAAATAATGATAACCTTGGCGCTATACTACACTGCACTGTATTTTATTTTATTTTATTTTTTCATGTTTCATTGGTTTTATAACTTATGTATAACTGATGTTGAAATGTGATATATAAATGAAATGTGACTTCTTGATATGATAAATGCAAATATACAGATGCGTGACATTGAAGCATCGTCGTTGTTGTTTGACTATGTAAGACCTCATAGCCGAGGAAAGACCACTCTAGAAGCAACCACTCACAATTCTAGTGGGAAATGTTTTAGAGAGGGCATCCCAACTTACATCTATACAACACAACATAAGGGACCATGGAACTAGAGAGATGCAACCACAACTTTCCCCAAATATTGAATTAGCATCCCAGTCATAGAATACACATCGCAATTCAAGAGTTCAGGTTTCTTTATTTCAAACACATGGAAGTCAACTTTTCCCAAATATTGAGCAGATTAATAATTGAGTTGGAAATGCCAATGCTCCATCCAATGCCGTGGATTTATATGGCGGGGATCTCACAGGTATGCCGTGTGACACAATGCACTATTTATATATATCCATTTGTATTACATTTTACGTTTATATTCATATTGAACAAGATGTATAGACATTATTCATCACATTTTTGTTTATGACTACCATTACTAGTAAAAAAAGGGTTAGAAACATTACCTTCCCAGTCACAAAGAAACGGTCAAAGAAGAAACATTACCTTGGCTCGAATGGAATGATAACAAAAAGAAGATATTGGAATGGAATGAACTTTGTCAGCCAGTTTGTAAATTTGAAAGTAAATTGATGTCACATTTAGGTTATTACGCAAGGTGTGGAAATTTATTTCCATTGACAATGTTGGATTGGAGAGAGGCGGACGAGGAAGCACTTGATAATATTTGGAAGGAAGTGAAGGTAACTTATTAGTTTGATTTATTTATTTGTTCTGTTGTACATTAGCTTGTCAAGTTTTAACTAATTTATTCTTTTTGTTCTTAGAATAACACAAATGCACCGGAAGGTTTTAAACAAATCTGCTTTGCAAGGGTGGGACTTGCGTGGAAGCAATGGAAGCATCGAGTGAAGGCGAATCACTATAACAAGTTTCAAACAGATGAAGAGCGGTTGAGTTATACGCCTGAACGAGTCGAAAAAGATCAGTGGCCTGAATTGGTGAAATACTGGGGTCTAAAGAAGATTAAGGTATAAATATCACATTTATTAAGAATTTTATACATACATTCTTCTTCACTAGTATTATAATTTTTATTTTTATTTATTCAAATATTTAGGATATTGCCGATCAAAACACTAAGAACCGTGAAGTTGAATGTGCTTACTCAAGGACAGGACGAAAGCCACATGCTAAAATAGCCAAGGAGGTTGGAATTTTTATTATTATAAATATTTCTGATTTTAATATAAGAGTATTAATATACATACATTGTTTTTTTCAGAGGATAGAACTGGGGGAGCCCGTCGACAATATTAGCATGTGGAAAGCCACTCGAGCTCCAAATAATAAACCTTTTAGTGTTGAAGATGGATCATTTGATAGAGCGGTATGTATAAATATTAATTCGTAAGAGATGATTGAAAGATTTATTTAATATTTGTTATAAATTGTGTTCTTGAAAATTATTTTATGTTCATTAATAATAATATTAATTCAATTGGTAGAAAATGCTTGAAAGACGACTAAATGAGCTACCAGAAGAGCAACAAAATGATCCAGAAGTGCGGAACAAGATTTTTACTGATGTAGTAGGATATGGAGGGCATGGGTATGCTTTACTAAAGGGAGCAGGTATTAGGCCAACGTCGACAAAAGCATGTTCATCTCAGTTATTATTGGAAGAAATTAACCAGTTAAAGAAAGAAGCTGAAGATCGAGAGACTCGACATCTACAGGAGCTTGAAGAGTTAGAGATTCGCAACCAACAAGCTTTATTATAGATGAAGAATGATATGCGAAGTGAAATGCAAAGTTTGTTCCAAAGTTTTACCCTTCATCAAGCTTCCACTACCTCGACGATTCAGTCCGACTAGGTAATACAATATAATTCATACATATAATTACTTATATATATATAATGAAAAATTCTCTTGTTTAAAGTTAAATTTTCAATGGCGGTGGGGAAAATTTGTTATGGTGGTGAGAATCTATTATGGTGGTGGTTAAAATTTTCTGTTGTTGGTGTATATCATTCTTAGAATCAATTTTGATGTTTAAAACAGGTTGGCTACCTGTGGTTTTCATGAATAAATAAAGGAGACTCTGCCGAATTTTTTAAAGAATAATAGTAGTTGGATATTTATATTGGTAATGATGAAAATATACTATATTGATTCATTTTGTACATTGTATTGTTGACGAGGGGTATTAATTCTGACATAATCGAAACTATATTTTTTTTGTGCAGGTGACAATTTTTGTAGAACATGCAAATGTTAATTAGTGGTTTTGGAGGTCGTACGCTTCAGTGTTGCGGAATTAGTTTGATAAAAGCATTTCGTGTTTGGAGTATTAATAAATTAATGTATTTTTGTTGTCAAGTCAAATATTTGAACTTAGTGTTATAATTCTTGTTTTGATGAATATTTGGAGATGGTTGTAAGAACTCTATTTATTGTTGAATGAAAATGATTCGTTCTGTTGGTTGAAAATCATCTTATGTATTACATTTTATGATTATTCGTTGTTTGTGTTGTTTCAATTGTAATTAAATTCTATATTAAACTTTAGCGGTAGATTTTATTCTCCACAAAATATTGGTGCAAAAATTTTAAGATCCCTTCACCTGTTTTGGGATGGATAAAACTGTCCCAAAAATATATTAAAGACGGCTATGTTGCCGTCTCAAAAAGGTTTTTTAAAATAGTAATCTTTTGAGATAGATTAATTTTCATTTCAAAAACAATCTTTTGTGACAGCTCTTGTGCCGTCTCAAAAGGGTCATATAAAATGAGGACCTTTTGAGACGGATCTGTTCCTGTTTCAAAAAACTCTTTTGAGACGGCTATGGCATCACAAAAAGTATTTATAACCCCCTATCAAAAAGACCCCCTCTAGACGTCCCAAATAGCGTCACAAAAAGTATTTGAGACGGATAAATGATCTTTTAGGACTCTTAGGCCACCGTCTCAAAAGCTATTTTTTTTGTAGTGTTCACTTATTACTGGACGAGCAGTAAAAGAGGTGGTGTAGCTCTTGTATTGCAGCAGATATGATGCCGACCTAATATGCTCGTTAGCAACAGATTGATGCAGGCTCCAGATATGTTTCAAATGCCTTATATTGACATCTGCTTCTTTTGGGCACTTTCTTTTGTTATCAACTGCAAATAAATAAACATTGCCATCAGTGACACATTTTATCAAACATAAAGGAAGCATAATTTCAAAATAAATAAAACGAAATAAAAATAACCTATCCCATTGCCATAAGGAGGGCATCTGGGACCCTGGTAAACCTCATCTCCAGTTAATGGAGGGTGTTGCCCATTTTTTATGACAACCCAAGCTCAAAATAATCCCTATTGGCATCAGGGAATTTGACTACTAAGGCTCTATTCAAAATTCTAGTTTTTAAATAAAAAATGTTATCATTAACTGCCCATCTATAACAAAACATAATCTCAGGAATTCCTATGCGAGTTCCATGGATCTGATTTAATCTATGCACCCCATTAACTATTCTCCATGTGTTGGGGGCTATTCTTGCAGGAACAACATCAAAGTAATGACATAATTCCAGACACAAGGGATTTGGTGGAAAAGAAAATCCACACTCAGCAATAAAGAGACTGGGGAACCAATGTCCCTCAGCCAAACGAAAGTAATCAGAAGGCTCAGAAAGCTCTTCCAAAACAACCCAGGAGGGGATGGAAAAATCAGAGCGAAATTTATCAAGAGATTCAACAGGGTAAACCATGATGAATAAAAGAAATGAAGAAGAAGGAAGAAAATCTTATAGAAAAAGAGTGGATCTGATGACAACGGACGATGGAAGAGATGAATACACAGGAGAGAAAGAGACGATGAAAAACTCGAGAATACAAATTTGAAAAGGTAGATGACGATGGGAGCGTCTGTGAAGTTTAAATACCTTGCCTTGGAAAATAGTGAAGTAATGATTACAAAAAGAAATAATTACGCTACCGACGGCTAGAGGAACAAAAAGGGCGCGACAATCGAAGCGAGAAGAAACGATTACGCTACCGGCGGCTAAAAGGACAAAAAGTATGCAGAGATCGAGGCGGTTGTAAAAGTTCAAAAAGCCTGATTCTACGAATTTGGAAAGAGAAATAAATACAAGGAAAAACATTCCTAAAAATCAGGAGGACTATTTAAAGCTATCATATTTCGAGAAAGAATGTTCTATACTCCTCAAAATTCGAACTACGAAACATTGGGGGCTTCTGTTGATACCAAATTTAGTCTGCTGACATGAATCAATAAAGCGAAGACATGTGGCAGTCTACATGGCAACAATAGGCACTTCCGAGGAACTCACACGCTCCGAGGAACCATACTACAATGAGGAACACTGTTTCCCCGAGGAAATCATACGCTCTGAGGAACGAGAACTCTCCGAGGAACTCTTGTGCATCGAGAAGCCTAGGCGGTCCGAGCAACTCAGGCGGTCCGAGCTGCACCTCGAACAAAGCATTAATAACAGGATAACCAACATTTTGACTGTTCATTAAATGCTTATCATTCAGACGCATACGCTTAAAGGGCATTGAATGTATTACCCTTTCATATGTATATCATTTAATGTAGTACCCTTTCACTTTACAGCCTCAGGGCTATAAATACATTGTACAATCCTCATTGTAGGGGGACCTGAGACCGGAATTTCTTGAGATAACTTGTAATCGAGAATTCCCATACAAACAGCAATACCAAAACAGTGGACGTAGGCCATTCTTATAAGGCTGAACCACTTTAAAAACTCTTTGTCTTATTTATTTATCTGTGATTGAATAATTAGAGTGATCTAATTTTTTACATCAACAATCGTGTTGCATATTGTTGTTGATATCACATGCTTAGTATCTTATGTATCACATTGGTATCATTTTTTTTGCTTTGCATCTTCATTGGTATCCGTTATTATTTGTATGGATTCGTTATGATTTTGTTGCCCATATGATTTCATGCTCTTATCACTCTAAGCTCCATCGTGTTTAAATTAGTTTTTATCCTTTGACTATTCCTGAACAAAAAGGGGGAGAATGATAGGGGGAGAAATGGTATCTAATCCTATTGTAATCATATCTTAGTTTGGGAGATTTATCTTAGGGGGAGACGTCTTTCTAAGTTGGTCATTTATTTGATAAAGGGGATAATTTATTTGATAAAGGGGAGAATTAATTTAGGGGGAGTACATAATTAATATTCTTATTCCCTATGCATTTGATAGTTTGCTTAAGTGTGCAGGAATTCCTCTAAATGGAAACTTTCATAGGCAAAGATATTGATCCTTGGGTTTTGAGTCAAGCTATGTAATTTTTATTTTGGGTGGGTTGTTTTGCAGTCTAGTTGAGCTTGACGGCCCTGTAGGATTTTTGTTTTGGTTTTTGTCCCGGAATAGCCAAAGGGGGAGATTTGTAAAGACACAAATTTTCAATTGAGTCCTTTGTAGTTTTGGCTCAATTTCGGACAAAAATATTTGAGTCATAGGATAGTGTTCTTGTGTATCCTTCAAGCCTATGACATATTAAAGTTGAATACGTTACGACCTTGCTTTTCAAGAGAACATCATTGCCGAGTTTCCCTTCTACGTTTCACGTCATCAATATCACATTTCAAGTCTCTAAAGGTATGAGTGCTTTTATATATTTTTAGGAGACTTGGAATAACTTATATTGGGTGTAATTTTATTTTAAAATAAGATTTATTTTCAGAAGGTTATTTTAGAACTTTGAATAAAAAGTTTTTGGGCTTAAAATTGAAAAATGACATTCTGGCAGTTCGTTCGATATTGTTGTTCGAACGAGAATGCCAATGACTTTTCCCAATTGGCTTCTGGAACTTCGTTCGAAGGGTCATTCGAATGAGACTTCGTTGGAATGAAAATCTCGTTCGAACGAGATTTTCGACGGGAAAATATTTTGGCAGTTTTCTCCACTCCCCACTCTTTTGTTCCCACTAACTTTTCCAGAATTACTAAGTGCGGGAACCAGATCTTTCAAAGAAACTTTTTCACCTTCTACAACCTCTAAGAGAGAGTTTTTGAGAGTTTAATTCCTCCATGAAAATGTTCAAGTTTTGAGTGTGTGTTTTTCAAGAAAATTCTTAGACATTTTTGTTTACACCCATATTTGTTTATTCCAAGTACCACACACACACACACACACACACACACACACACACACACATATATATATATATATATATATATATATATATATATATATATATATATATATATATATATATATATATATCTTGCTTGGAGAGTGTTTGACACTAGGTTTTCTCTATACCTCAAAGAAGAGAAATTTGGATTTACTTCTACACCTCTCAAAGAAGAAGTTTTGTTTTTGGCTGCGACATTCTCATACGGTGAAAGGCACCGTGTATGGTTGATGGGTTCTTAAAGCTTCATTGGTGGATTCCAAGGTTCCGGTGGATTTCGAGATTGGCGGCTAAGCAGAGGTAGTTGTAAGAAGATGCATTCGGTATTAAAGGAGTCGAGTCGAGTGTAGTAAGTCACCTGTCTTATAATTGTAATTCCATTCTTAGTGGACTTAAGGCTAGGGCCATCCGAGGTTTTTTTCCGTTGTGGGTTTTTCCTCGTACATCGCGGCGTAGTGGTTGTGAATTTATTTTATCTTGCAAATCACCTAGAACGCATGCTTAGGATTAAAAGATAAAATATGGTTTAATTCGCAATCTTGTTTAAATTGGTGCTATAATTCAATTTGGGTAAAATTTAAGTTAATTTAATTCAAGTCAAAAATTTAACTTGTTAAATTTGGTTTGGCCTAATTTGGTAATATTGAAAATATTGTGTAGGCAATTTTAGGACTTAAGTTGAATTATTTTTGGGCTAAAAGTAAATTTCTCATAGTTAACTTCAAGCGCTATTTTTGTTTGTGAGAAAATCCAAAAATTGGTTTGTGTGAATTTTTTGTGCGTGTGTATGTTCACTATGATTCACTTATTTAGGTTTAATTTTAATTTTGTTTTCAGAAATTAAAATTTGTTATTTATATGTGTTGAACCATTTTTATTCCGCATTTAAAAGGAAATTAAAGTGAAAGATTTTAAAAATTGGGGTCTTATCATTTTCAACCACCCCCAAACAGGATGAGACTAGTACAAGAAATAACGAATTGCCTTCCGGTAGCGCCAAGTTTAATGTCTTCAGCCAGATCGAAGGGATCTCACCCTAATGATAAGAATATGAAAGTGCAGGGCGACAAAAAAATCGGGTGATGACAATCACTCCCAAACAAGACTGAACAGTCAGTCTTCATAAATGGGGTCAACAAGGTCAATCTCTTCTATGTGAATGGAGCCTAGCTCTAAGAAAGTCCTCAAGCGTTGACCATTGACCTGAAAGAGTCTACCATCCTTGGGATTTTTCACGGTAATGGCACCATAAGGAGTAACTGACTTAAGAATGAAGGTTCAGACCACCTGGTTTTCAATTTCCCGGGAAAGATATGCAACCTAGAATTATACAACAACCCTTTTTGACCAGGGTGGAATTCTTGGCGAAAAAATGCTTTAGTCATAGATCCACTTCATTTTGTCCTTATACTTCTTGGACAAATCATAGACATTATTTCTGATTTCCTCCAATTCATTAAGTTGCAACTTCCTATGGACACATGCCTCATCAATATCAAAATTAAAGGCTTTGACGGCCCAATATGCATGATAGTCAAGCTCGACAGGAAGGTGGCAAGGCTTGTCGAAGATCAATCGATAAGGAGACATGCCAATCGGAGTTTTGTAAGCAGAACGGTATTCCCACAGTGCGTCGTTCAAGTGTAAGGACCAATATTTTCTATTAGGATTGACGATTTTTTCAAGAATTTGCTTGATCTCACGGTTGGAGACCTCAACTTGACCACTAGTCTGTGGGTGGTAAGAGAGAGAAACCTTGTGGGCAACACCATACTTTTTGACAAGGTGTTCAAAAACTCGATTATAAAAATGTTTACCCCCATCACTAATGATAACTTTGGGGGTTCCAAAATGTGTGAATACATGCTCTTTGAGAAATTAGACCATAACTCGATGGTCATTGGTGTGGAAAGCAATTTCTTCGATCCATTTGGAAACATAGTCAACAACAACTAGAATATACTGATATCGACATCAAGCAATTTTAAAATTTTAGTTCTCACAACCTCTTTCTATGCTGGATTGAGTCGGTGTTGTGGCTCTCGAGAAGTCTTAGCATTTTCCTCTAAGTGAATGCGATAGCTACATACATTGGGGTTCACACTTTCAATGTCTAAAATGGTCTATCCTAAAGCAGTGCTATGTTGAGTGAGAGTGGGGATCAATTTCTCTTCTTGATCCGGCGTCAAGTAGGAAGCAATAATGACTAAGTGATGTTGGTTGGGGACTAAGAAAGGATATTTCAACTCAACAGGTAATGGCTTATTATCCAAACTCGGTGGAAATTCGGAAGAGGCATCGGACTCAGATGCAGAGACAGAGTTCGAGGAAATATCGGGGCATGGGTTTGTTGGGTCATTCACAGAAAGAAGAGTATCAACAAGGAGAGGATCAAATAGAGTAACCCAAGTGGAAGTGTCCAACAGAGGTATAGAATCTAACAAGGCATTTACCTCGGAGATGGAGGAATCAATATCAAAGTCGGACCCAAAATGAGCTAAACATTAGTGGATAGGATCTTCTGGGTATGTGTGATCCAACATCTCTTGGACTAAGGAGTCAATAATACATACCTCATCAATAGAATCAACGTCGGCCTTTTGTTGCATGAGGTGGAAAATATTGACTTCGACGGTCACGTTGCCAAAAGAAAGATTCATGGACCTATCTCGATAATTGATGATGGCATGGCAGTTGCCAAAAAGAGGTGACCCAAAATGATAGGAATATTGGTTGGTTCGGGAGCAGGAGTGTCTAAGATGATGAAATCTACAGGGTAGTAAAAGTCAGACACTTTCACCAAAACATCTTCAACTATTCCTTTAGACACTTTCACAGAACGGTCGGCAAGTTAAGAGTAACCCGTGTAGGTTTCATATTTTTTAAACCTAACTCAAGGTATAGGGAGTAAGATAGCAAATTAACACTAGCCCCAAGATCAAGCAAATCCCGAGTAGTGAACTTATCTCCTAACATGCAAGAGACCGTGGGACGACCAGGGTCTTTATACTTCACAATACCATTCTCATGGATGAGGGACGTGCCTTGCTCAGTGACATAGGCATCATAAGGTACATTCATCCGACGCTTGACACTGCACAAATCCTTCAAGAATTTTGCATAGGAGGGAACTTATTGAATCACGGTGAGGAATGGAATGTTTATGTGAACATTTTGAAAAGCTTTCTTGATCTCATCAAATTGTTGAGATTTCTTGATCGGAGCTAACCTATGAGGGAACGGTGGTTTGGGCACATAGATAGTGGTAGACTCATGAGGCTTAGACTCATTCTTTGCAGTGGGTTTATTGGGTGGTTTTACCTGAGGAAGAGGTTTTAATGGGCAATTTGGGTGGGTGGGATTTGCATACCTCGGGGATCTACAACACCATTGTTAACCTATTTACCAGATCGTAGAGTACTCACCATTTTCATGTCCGCTTGGTATGTGGGTGGAGTGGAAGGGGATCCAACCTCATAAGCCGACTCCTTGACATTCCCCTTAGGGTTAGGAATGGGTTGACTCAGAAAACAACCTTTTTCTCGCTCAGACTCAACTGGTTAAGACGTTGCTCAAGTCTTTGGATGGATTGAGTCTATGATTGCGTGGTTTGTTGTTGAGTCGTGATAAATTGAGTGAGAAGATTCTCGATAAAGGAGGTGGAGGATTGGGGTGGAGGGGCATAAGGGGGTTGGGGGACCAACTCTCGGTTAGAACGCGGCTGTGAACACTCATATGATGGAGGTAGGACAGGGATAATTTAATGAGTGGGGTTGGACGGTCCTCCTTGGGGGACAAAGGATGATGGATGGTGTTGTTGGTGGTATGGAACATGGTGGTGTTGAATAGGAGGGCGATGTTGCCTTTGTGAGTTTTGGTGAAACCCTAGTGGACCACCAACATGTTGTTGTGGGTGTGATGGAGCAAGGTGGTTGTCGTACTTATAAGAAAAATAGGGATAGTTCTTATTATTGGGATTGTAAGTAAACAATGGGGGTGAGGGTTTCCTAGTGGTATCAAAGGAACATGTTTGGGCCATAGTGGGCTCGGTATCATCTTGAATGAGGAGGCACAAATAAGATAAATGATCCTGACTTAAACAAACATAACAAGACGTACTACATTCGTTGACGCTCATCACTTGTTTAGAAAGAGAAATATTTTGTTGCATAGAACAACTGAGAGCATCAACTGTCTTAGTCAAAATGTTTAAGCCGTGAAACAAGGTTTTAAAATCGGGATCATTTTTTACCTCATAAGTGCTACCTACTCGTGGTGGCTCAGATCTCGAAAATTCATTGGTGCCCTCCTAATCTTGGGAGTCATCGCCTAATTCAAGGAGAAAATTGTAGGTGACAGTGGGAATTAAGTGCATGAATTTTCCTTTGTGCATGGACTCAATCATGGTGCGAGAGGAAGGAATGAGACCATTGTAAAAACTATGGACAAGGTGACTTTTCTCGAGACCATGATGTGGGCAACTATTGATATAATCTTGAAAACGGCCCCAGGCTGCACAAACTTGCTCGGTTGGCTTTTGGCGAAAATCCTGAATGGCTTGGCGCATCTCATTGGTTTTACTTATGGGATAAAACTTGGACATGAAATTCTTCACCAGTTTTTTCCATGTATGGATAGAATTGGGTGTCAAGGAATGTAGCCACATGGATGCTTTATCATGGAGATAAAATGGAAACAAGCGAAGACGTAAATTTTCTTCATCTAGATTTTGATTTTTGAAAGTCGCACAAACCGTGAGAAATTTTCACAAGTGAGTGTAGGGAGACTCACATTCAAGACCATGGAAATTGGGCAACATAGAAATGGTCGTCGGGCGAATTTCGAATTGATCCACCGGGGTAGGTGGAAGAATGATGCATGATGGTGGGGTGGCCGTTATCGGGGCAAAATAGTCCCGTATGGCACGCTCTTCAGCCATTGTGGGTGGATGAATGGAAGAAGTAGAGATGTCGACTAGGGACAACTCAAAGGGACTGGTGGGATGGAAGAAGCAAGGGGGAACATGCGGTTCTCCTAATGTGGAAGAGACGGGAGAAAGACTACGAGACCGAATTAATCAATGATTAACTCATTGCCACGTGGGCATGCAAAGAGGGATTTTTTTTTTGGGTGGGGGGGGGGGAAAGAAAATATTTTGGGGTTTTTTCAAAAAATGAGGATAAGAAAAGATATTTTGGATTTTATATATAAAAAAAGGAAAATGTTTTTTGGTTTTTGGAAAAAATAAAGGAAGAAAATATTTGTGGTTTTTTTTTTCGGAAGAAAAGGTGGGGAAAAAATGGACTCGCAAGTTGGAAGAACTCACTAAAATGGACTACAGATAAATTGAATTATGCACACACAAGTCAAGAAAAATCCTAAATAGCAAATAGCCAATTTGTATCTTTGAAAATTAGTGAAAGGGGTAGTCAAATTTTAATGAAATATGCGGGCGATAAAAATCATGGAATTTATATGAGTGATCGCCTTTGCAAAAGGTGTGTTCCTATTTTAATCACAATATGACAAGAGGCTTGCCACATAGATTCACCATAAATCTACTACGACGAAACGGTCGGCTGGTACAACGCTGGGGACATCACAAACTCTTTTTACTGGGCGGCCGCACTTAAAACCCAGTTTTCTGGGACACTTTCGTGCTGCAAAGCGAACCATTCGAGGGTTTTTCGGGTGGAGAGGACTCTACAGGTTATCCTACAAGTCAAATTGATAAAAAGGGGCCTACGAACACCGTATCCTATTGGGCTATCTAGTTGATTGATTTTAAATTTAGTGATAGCTAAGGTAACACACAAAGGATAAGTGATTGAGTCGTGTGATGAAATACCTTCTCGTGAGTGACCGGGCGTAGGTCTTAGTTAATTAATTCATCACACCATGCAAAAATAAATGCGATAAAAAAAATCTCACAAAAGTAAGTAAGCATACACAAGATATTGACTCTCTAACAGGAGAGGCGCGAGGGTGCAAGAGATGTACCTCCCACGGTTTTTATGTCGTGTGGTGCTGAAAAATTTGAGTCGAGCGGGGGGAGATTATGCTATCACAGTCGGCCCCGGGAGTCCTACCGACCCAAGGTAGAGAGGCTTCTTTTCCTCTCCTTGGACGCCATCTCTCTACCTTGTCCGGTTTCCCTATCACGCTTATCTTCTTTTTAATACAAATTTAAAATAAAAAAAATAAAAAAAAATGGTGTCTCTATGCACCCCAATACAAGCCAAGAATAAAAATTATAATACAAGCCTTCTAAAATAAAGAATAATGGTACTAACAAGCAACAAAATATGAAAAATAAATGAACTACAAGATGAAATCCACTCCAAGTGCTTCACGCTCCCAAGAATGGGAACATCACCATTTGATGGAGACACTTTTTGTGCATTTTTGTCGTTTGTTGTTGCTTAAAAGTCCTCTAATAAAAAATCTCAAATACCTACACAATATAATAAAATAAAGTGTAGTGGTAAGTGAGGTATCAATCCACATGAAAGGAGTGAAACGAGAGGAAGGTGCATGTAATTTAATTTTTTTATTATCTCTTTTTGGTTTTTCACTTTTTCTATTTTTTTAGCCTTTTCAAATATTAAAACAATTTTTGTGAGATGAAGTGAAACTTAATCTAATAACAAACTATAATGAGAACCAACTAAAATAAAAGTGTGTTAATGAACGTGTAGAGAACTAAGTGAAAGTGTGTAAAAAAAATGAATGAAATGTAACTAATAAGAGAATTCAAGGGATGAATTTCCACCCTCAATTCACACAAATTTATCTAACTTGCACTATTATAATTTCATTAATTTCCAAAATATTTATTTAATTCAAAAGCTAATTCTTATTACACCAATAAATTAATTAAATATTCTTTTAGAAAAGTAAGTTTAATTTCCACAAGCACTACTCTAAATGAATTAAAATCAATTAAATGAATCACCCGCTAGGATCGATTCACCAAACTAATTTTAATTAGACAAAATAAAAACAAGAGTAGATGAAAATTATACTAACATTTAAATCAAGTGATAAGCTTATCTCTAGTTTGAATCAAATGATCAAATAATAATACAATTTTCATTCCTTTCTCAAGGATGATTTTCCATTTCTCAATGTGAAAATAAGTAGGAATTAAATTCACTAATCAAAGAAAACTAACAAAATTAGAATTGACAATTTAAATCAAATTGGATTCATGAGGGTTTTAATTCATCCCTTGAATGGGATGATTAGCCCTCCATAATCATCATCCAATCAACAAAAAAATTTAAGCAAATTAAAAGCATAATGTGAGAATTAGAGGGAAGACAATCAAACCCAAATGAAGAGAATATCAATATGATATTCAATTAATGCCAATATTTCTCTCAAACAATTACAATCACACAAAAAATTGAAATGAATTTTTAGGATGTATATAACTCTCTCTCTCTACAAATTTCTCTACAATTTTCTCTCTACAATCTCTAGCTAAAAAAATTCCTCCCCAAAAATAGTCTTCATCTTCTTTAAATAGTAGGCATGGAGCTAAGGGTAAATTGGGTAGGGATAAAATGTGGATGATCATGGGGGGTGTGCACATGATGTTTGAGAGGTGTGAGGCCACAAAAATCTAATTTGGGTGAGGAAAATTTTGGGATTAAAGAAAGTGCATGTGGGAAGTTGTTGTTTGGGGGTATAATGGGAAAAGAAGGTTAAGTGGGTTTATAACATGTGAGGCTTTGTTGGTTTATTTTGTTGGTTTATTTCTTTGGTTTGTTTTTGGCAGCAGAGAAATCGTGTTTGGCTTATGGGTTGAAAATGGGAAATGGGTTTTCTTGATTTCAACCGGGTTTTATGGAGATCCGGGTATGCTCGATTGGAGCTATAAGGTGGGTGAGGCAGAGATCGAAATGGGTTCGAAATCGCGACAGGGTCGGGTCGCAGGTTTCCCTGGGCAGTAGGTGTAAGATCGCCGGCAGGTTAGGGTTGTTGCTTTGGGTCGGACACGGGTTGGTGAGATACGCCAGCGGTAGGTTCGTCGAGTTGGCCGGAGATAGGGGTGGTTTCGGGTTGGTGTCGGGTATGGGTGCTGTTGGACGTGGGTTGAGAGTTGGGTGTATTTTGGGCGCCGAAAATGAGGTTTGAAAAACGGGTGAGCATCTAGGAGTAGTCCCGGATTTGAGTTGGTCGATTTCGGGTTGTGATGGATTTCGGCTGGAATGGAAACGGGTTGAGGAGAGGTGGAGGTGAAGTGTTGGGTGAGAGGTTAGAGGAGAGAGAAAGGCTTGGATGGTGAGAGGTTTGGGATATGGAGGGAAGAGAGAGAGTGTTGGGTGGTTAGAGGAGGAAAATGGTATGGGTGTTGTTGTGTGTGTGAGGGTGTATGGAGTTAGGGTGAGGGTGAGGGTGATGGAGGTTAGTTAGGTGCGTTTGTGGTGTAGAAAATTAAGGTGTGAGTGAGTTGGGTTAATTGTGTGTGTGTTTAATTTGGACGAAAAAAAAATTAAAACTAAAAAATAAAATAAATAAAACTAAAAAATAAAATCAAACTAAAAAAATAAAATAAAATATTAAAACTTAAGAAAATAAAATCCTAAGCTACTAAAAACAAAAATAATAAAATAAAAGAAATTAAAACTAAAAATGAAAACTAAAGTCCTAAAAAATGTAAAATCTATTAACACTAAAAATAAACTCCTACAAACTAATCTTAATAAAATAAGACAAAATAAAATAAAAACTAAAAACTAAAAACTAATAAAATCAAAATCAAAATACAACTACATTAAAAAAAATAGAAAAATATGCAAATAAATTCTAAAAAATCCTAAATAAATCTAAAATAAATCCTAAAAATAAAAAAGACTCAAACTGGAAATCTAAAAAAAATTAAAAAGGCAAAAACTTTTTTAGGGACTGATTTAGGTTCGGGTAAGATTACAGGACAGGGTATTAGCTCCATTCTTGATGCAATTTGTCTTGAAATAACACTTTTGACACCGCAAATGTAATCAAGCCTGCACATTAAATATTTACGCGCATAAGACCTAAATTATCGAGAATTAGCAACTAAAAACGGTCTCTTCGGGGGTATTATTTGAACACTTTAGGGTGATTATCAAATCCTCTTCCCTTTCCGAGCCTTCTTTGAGCTATAAACAACATTTCACATAACAAAACCAAAAAATTGAATATTTTACCTCAAAAAAAATATTTGGGTGAACTTCAAACAAAATTTAACAAACCCAAGATTTATATAAAAGCAAATATATATCTATATACCTATATATGTATATAAAACATAACTGTAAGAAATTAAGTGTCATACAAAATCCCCCCCAAAGAATACCGAAGCATGAAACAACCCATAAGTTACTAAACTTCAAAGGCGTCTTGTTTAGTTTACATTGAGGATATCTGAATTGATTTTCTTCCCTTTTCTTCATGACCCAGATCTTTCAACTGTTACCCATCTCATTTTCCTGTGTAATGAATTTAACAAAAAAATTGAGAATCAAATATTGATTTTTATATTTCTTTATTCAGATATCTAAAAACCTGAAAATAAAAATCTAAATCTAAAAACTAAATTAGAAATGAAACAAAATAAAAACCAAAAATAAAAGGCAATATACATGGATGTATACAATCGTAATAAAATGAACCATGTGAAAAATCCCAAAAGCGGGTTTGAAACAAAAAATGAACTCATATCGATTATCCTCTAAGATCGGCGCTTGAGATCAAAATTGTCTCAGATCTGAAGAAATCCGGTTTTAAGCAAAAATAAGGTTTTGATTTGATATGTTTTGTGGAGATTCCATTCCATTCCATTCATCCTTGCTAAATAAAAACATCAACTGTTAAAATAGCCTGGAAAATACATAACCATCAACTTGTATTGCAATATGTAAAAAGAGAAATCTCAGTGGAGGAGAGAAAATTTACCCCACAGTCCGGTTGTCCAAGCATAACAAAAAATTGATCTTTTAACTATCAAAGTGATAAAAAGTACCTAGAATGTAATCAACTAACAAATTAGATAAAATGGGTACACTACCATTCCTCTTCCCCTACCGATTCTCCGGCATCGATGACTGATACGGTATCACAAAACAATGTGTTCTTTGTGTGTGTGTGTGGTGGTGGGGGGGGGGGGGGGAGGGGGAATGAACAAACCCTCAGCTAAATCACCAATCAAAGCAAAGTCTCTATCTGTGTAAAAAAGTGAAAATCGGGGATCGATAAAATCTAAGGCCTGATAGTGTGGAATACAAAAAGATTTAGGGTAAACTTAATTTGTAGCTGGATTACTTGAGAAAATGAAGAGCCAATGGATGTTTATTGGGAATTTTAATGGTTTTTAACATTTTATTTATTATTGGAGAAGTAAATTAATAAATGGTTGTGGAATTTGAATAGTTTTTTTGGGTAATAAATTTAATAAATGGGTAGTTTTTATTTTGTTAATTAAATAATATAATCTTAATTACCATTGTCCACGTGACGCTTTCTATATGCGACAAATGTCGTCATCTGGTTCCGCTGTCAACTTTAGTTATATACTATAACCATCATACAGGCCACGCGATGCGTGGCCGCATTCATCTAAAATGTATTGTTTTTATATCGTAGTCTGTTTCACAAAATATAAGAGTAAAGCTTCTCCTAATAGCCAACATAACAATAGATAAGTACAAAAATGTTAAGATAAACACAAATAATATCATATCACACAAATTTGATGCACTAGGAAACAAATACATTCTCCACAACAGGAACCTTATGCACAAAACAGTACAATTTAGTTGCCTGAATCTCGACTCAGTTTAGTCTTATGAACAATGGTGAGATCACCATAAGGCAAACTCTTAATTTCAACTCTCAATCATGCAAATTAAATAGCTATAAAGAAACTTCAAGTGCATCAACGTAACTGATGAATGATAGTCAATAATTATACATTTAAAAATTCACCTTTTATGAATTGAAAAATTAAGATATGAAAATCGAAACTTTCAGATATATTTTCAAATATTAAATTTGGAGCTCGATCTAATAAGAAAACCTCTCACCATGAAAATTCCAAACATTTTAACAAATCTAAATCCGATAGTGAAATGTCTAACACATTAATGTCGGATAATTAATCAATATTTAATTGTCAAGTGATCTACAAATTGTGTGTGTGTGTATATATATATATATGGAAGATTACCTTTTGGCATTTGCAGACTACCAATGCATGGACGGGAGTGGTTATAGAAGTGATGAATTGTAGGTTGAATGTTGAGATGATTTTTGGGATGAGAAAGCATCTTCTGATCTTCATTCTTGAAAGTTAAAGATTGTGAAGAGTCTCAAGCGATATGAATAGATGAATGGATTATGTTGCCAGCTGTTGTTTGGAAGAATGAGAAGGGTTATTAGAGGAGTAATAACATAGAGCACCACTTTTTTTATGCTAAATGAATTTTTTTTGGGAAGGTGAATAGAGTGTTGGAACCGAGAATGTGAAAACCAAGAAGTTCAGTAATGATTTATTTTCCAAAGAGGTAGCGAGATAAATAATAATAAATGGTGTGTAAGTTATAATATCAAGCTATTATTACTGTCACGTGTCAACCTCACACAATTTGAATCTACAAATTTTATATAGTTATATAAATTTATGATATTTGAAATTGGTGTGAAAGTTAACTTCACAAGATTATAACACTATATTTTAATATTGTCGGTATATTATTAAAAGATCCCGAAGAGAAAATTTGCCACCCCACTAGGAACAACTTGTATGTTTGGAGTAGCTGCCGGATGTAACATATTTTTGTCCCATAATATAAATAAAAACTCAAGAGAGGAAGAAAAGTACTCTCGGAAGATTCTGGGAATATAACACATTTCTTTACTAAAGTTAAAATAGTTAAAAGCGAAAGCGCTTTATAATGTGGTAGAGTAGTGGTTTGATAGATGCTCTTTCCACGTGAATTCTGACTCTGCACCCGCATAAAAAAACACAACCGAATAAAGTGTGGATCCATACACACTACATAATAGAGGCGTAGGGTCATATAATATTTGCAGTGTTACATACATTACATATATCTCCTCTCCTCTCCTCTCCATCTCTTTCTCGAAAGTAGAGAGACAAAAATGGGGGAGTGTGATGATACAAGTAAACCTCATGTTATGATGATACCGTACCCTTTTCAAGGGCACGTAATTCCATTCGTACATTTGGCCACCAAACTGGCATCCAATGGGTTCACTGTGACATTCGTCAACACTCAATCAATTCACCACCGGATATCTGAGGCACAACCTAATGCCGCTGGAGGTGGGGGTGACATATTTGCTGGGGCTCGAAAATCGGGGTTGGACATACGTTACGCCACCGTGAGCGATGGTTTGCCTCTAGAGTATGATAGAGTGCTAAACCATGATCACTATAAGGAGTTTATACTTAGTGTTTTTTGTGGCTATGTAGATGAGCTCGTTGCAAAGTTGGTTAGATCTAACCCGCCGCTCACTTGCTTGATTGCTGATACGTTTTATGTTTGGGCTTCTATGATTTCGGACAAGTTCAAGCTTGTCAATATTTCCTTCTGGACAGAGCCAGCTTTGGTTTTGACTTTGTATTATCACTTGGACTTGCTTAGACTCAATTGTCATTTTGGCACTCATGGTACGTACTCACATTTTTTTTCCAAAGCATATATTAAATAGGATTTCGAACATTTTTTTAATATATGTATAATACTTTGATCAAATGTGTATTGAGAAATGAAAATGCCGGATGGAGTGGGAGATTTTATCTTACTGTTACGAAAGCCTATACTTTTCGTTTCCTTCCTTGCCTCCCTTCAGTTGGATAATCCTATTATGAAAAATACTCTTGAAATAATGTTATAATGAAGTTTTTGTCTTCATAATAAAGTGGGTTTTATTACACTTTTACCAAATTCTTTTGATTGAAATAAGAAACGTGTTATGCATTTCTTGTACTTTTGTTTCTTCAACATGTGAATGGGCAGCTCCACCCCTGTCCACATATACACATTATGCATGCATATTTTGTATTTATTTTAAATATGATTATATTTTGATTATTATAAGATAATCGCGACGACGCCATTGATTACATACCTGGGGTCCAGGCAATCAAACCAACGGACATGATGTCGTACCTTCAAGCTGATGACATTACAACAGTGGAGCACCGGATCATCTACAAAGCATTTGAGGATGTGAAAAGAGCAGATTTTATAATATGTAACACTGTTCAAGAGCTTGAAAGCCAAACAATTTCAGCCCTTCATCAAAAGCAGCCCATTTACGCAATTGGGCCCATCTTCCCACCGGGCATTAAAAAGAGAATTGTGGCCACAAGCCTGTGGTCCGAGTCAGACTGCACCCAGTGGCTCAACAGCAAGCCCAATGGGTCGGTTTTATATGTCTCATTCGGTAGCTTTGCCCATACTACTAAACATGATATCGTGGAGATAGCCCATGGGCTTTTACTAAGTGGGGTAAGTTTTGTTTGGGTTCTTCGGCCCGATATTGTGAGTGCCGATGACACTGACTTTTTGCCCGTTGGATTTGAAGACCGGGTCAAAGATCAAGGGTTGATTGTACCATGGTGCCATCAGATGGCTGTGATCTCTCATCCAGCAATCGGAGGGTTCTTAACGCATTGTGGATGGAATTCAATACTGGAAAGTATATGGTGTGGCATCCCATTGATTTGTTTTCCTTTGTTGACCGATCAATTCACTAATCGGAAACTAGTGGTAGATGATTGGAAGATTGGAATTAATCTTTGTGATGGGAAGTCAATCGGGATGGAGGAAATCGCACAAAAGGTCAACCGTCTGATGAGTGGAAAAATATCGGATGAGCTTAGGAGAGAGATCAAGAAAGTGAAAAAGATACTAGAGAAGGCATTGGGCCCATATGGATCATCTGAAAACAATTATGATGAGTTCATTAGGGAAGTGAAGTTCAAAATTCATAAAAAACACAGAGGATCCATCATCAATCATGCTTAGATTCAAAATTAGTCAATGGTTTAAACTTATGAGCAAATTGGCTTTTTAACTTGTTGTGAGAAAGTGTGTGGGTCAAACTGTGTGACTTGGGCCCAACATAATTTGTCACTGCGCATCCATGTTAGCATGAGAGCTGATAATTAATATACCCCATGTTGTGGACTAGTTGTTTTCTAGTGCGAATGCAATTTATCAGAGAAAGTTGCTAGAGTCTGCTAGAGGCCTGTGGACTGTGGCTTAACCTGGTTTACCTTACTTTTTTCACAGGCAATAGCCTAATGAAGCAAGATTTATGAAGTTTCATCCCACATTTTATTTTATTTTTATAATGAAAATATTGTTGGATATTTATAAGTTTTAAACTTAAGCCCGATTAATTACCCCCCCCCCCCCCCATACACACAAGAATTGGGCCCAATAGCAAACATGGTTACTCCAAGGCCCCTTGCACGTATTTATGCCATTTTTTGGACAGATTTGCCCTTGATCCATATTTTGTCTTTTTACATGCAATCTTTATAATTAAATATCTTCCAAAATACAAGTCCGTTCTAGATAAAATTTATATATTTGGAAAAGTCTCGACGAGATCCGTGAAAAATATATAATTATGAAATTTGAAATTTCCCAATGCAATTTCCGTCGAGTTTTCCAGTGGTAAAATGTCACAATGTGAAATTTCAACTTTTCACATTTCACATTGAGAAATAGTGAGAAAATTCGTAGTGAGAAATACAGTGTAAAATTTCGCACTGTGAAATTTTTTAAATTTCACATTGTGTGTGTATATATATATATTGCATTGCGAATTACAATAATTTTGCATTGAGAAAATTTTAAATCTAATTTTAAAATGGTTATAAGATTAATCATTAAACTCCTCTAGTGAGAACTAATACCATAAAAGATTCAATGACTAAATATATTTATTAATCTTTGTGGCTCATTGAATCTTTTATGATATTAGTAATTGTTAGATGTGTTCAGTATGATTAATTGATAGATAAAAAAATTTGCGTCTCTTATGTATTTCTGTCGTTGTTGCAATTCCCTTTTCATCAAAATTCCCTTGAACCTACAAATAAACTCAAAATATGTATAGGGTAAGTAAGGGAGTATCAATCCAGCTCTAAGGATGAAACACAAAATAAATGAAGACATGTGTAAATTCATTTGCATATTATTATGATTTTTCTATTTTTGCTTTTTCTATTTTTTTACGAATTTTTTAAGGGATTAATTATTAACTAACTATACTAATTTTTAAAGTACTAACTAAGATGTAAAAGCTAATTTAAGAAAAGTGAGATAACAAAATTGTGCTAACAAGTAAACTAGCTAAATTGGACTCATGTGGGCGTCAAAATTCATCCCATGAATGGGAGAGTAGCCCTCAATTATCATCTTCCAAAAATAAAAGTAAACAATAAGAGCATGCGAGGATTAAATAAAGAGAAATTAAAGAGGAATAGATCAAACATATTTGTACTTGAATTGGAGCAACTCTTCAATTATACATCAAAATTCGCTCAATAACAATCCCTCATTAATGTATTTATTGAATCTAAAATAAAAATTATAAAAAAAAGAAAAAAGACAATGGATGAATTCATAATGGACAATTAAATAATAAAAGAGATTTGTTAAAAATGCAAATTCTAACATTATAAAATTGTACATTAGAACTCATCCAAGGAAATAAATTCTAGATCATTACTTTATGTTGAGTTAATTGCTAAAAATGCAAAATCTCAACATAAAGGAATGGATTAGAATTTACCTCCCATAAGGGATGAATTCAACCACAATAATCTATTTTGAAATATTTGTTAAAAATGCAAAATCTCACTTTAGAGGGTTGGAGTGAAATTCATCCTAGAGATAAATTTCACTACACACCTCTATATTAAGATATTTGCTAAAAATGCAAATATTCTCTATAGAGGAGTGTAGAGAAATTTATCACACGAGTTTTAAAAACTAAATTTGAGATCCCTCTTCAATGGCACCAAGTCTTGCATTTATAGGTGGAAGAAGCTAGGGGTATTTTTGGACAATACACACTTGTGTGCATATGTGTTGAGTGAGGTAACAAATGGGATAAGTGGTTAGAAGACATGTGGTTTTTGTTTGGCTTATTTTTATTTTGGAATTTGGTTTGTTTGTGCAGGTAGAAACGTGTTGGCTTAGAAATGGGTAAGGTGGGATTGAGCCAAAGTCGGTTTGGAAAAATCAGGGGTTTGGTGTCGTGGGAGCTCGGGTTGCAGCAGATTTGAGCAGGTCCAAGCCTCGGGTTGCCGGGTTTCTCTACCCGGGTTGCATCCGAAGTTGGGGTCTGTTGGTTGGAAATGGGTTCGGGTCAAGCCACCACCTGGTGGTGGTGGTGGCGGGTTAGGACAGAGGTTGGACGTTCGGGTTGTGGGTCTCGCCGAAAATGGGGTTTGGGTTAATGGGTGTAAGGCGGGTTCGAGTTCCGGGTTTGTGAGGTGTTCGAATCCGGATTGAAATGGGGAGTGGGTCACGATGTTTAAGGTGGGTGGTAATGGAGGTTTTAGTAGTGAAGAGATGGTTTTTTTATTTAATGGAGGAGAGAGAAGATGGGTTTGGTGGGGGGTTGAAGATGGGTGTGGTGATGGTTGAGTGCAGTAGGGTGTAGGATTGTTAGGGTGTGAGTGAGGGTAAGATATGTGGGTTTGAATGTGAGGTAGAGTTTTCTGTTTGGGTTATGGTTTGTGTGTGTTTAATTTGGACACCTAAAAAAAACTAACTAACTAACTAAAAATAAAACAAACAAACTAAATAAAATAAAATCAACTAAAAATAAAATCCTAACATAAAGAAAACTAAAAAATCAATAAAACAAATGAAATAAGAACTAAAAATCTAATAAAAAATGAAAACAAAAGTCCTAAAAAATATAAAATATAATAAACTAAAAATAAACTCCTAAAAACTAATCCTAACTAAAATAAAATAAAATAAAAATTAAAAATAATCAAAATAAAATTGCACTAATTAAATATAAAAATAAATTCTAAAAATTCTAAATAAATTCTACAAATAAAACCTAAAAATAAAACGACCCAAAACAAAAATAAAAAAAAATTTAAAAAAATACAAACTAAACACACACAGGGTTTGGGTGAAGGTTTGAGCTAGGGGACGGGGTATTTAACTCCATTCTTGATGCAATTTTTCTTGAAATAACGCTTTAAACTCCGCAAACGCTTATTTAGCTACAAAACAAACAAATAATATCATAAGTCCGATTTTAGCGAGAATTAGCAATTAAAAATTATCTATTTGGAGTTTTATTTAAACACTTTTGGGTGCTTATCACACCACCTCCAAACAAAATATTGCTAGTCCTCGAGCAAAATATAAAGAGAAATAAAGATAAGAAGCCAAAAGTGTACCACTTTCGCGGCACTTGCGATTGCACTTAGTATGTGCAACAAGCCTTTAAACCTATAGGTTGCCCTACATGACGAGTTTTGTCTCGTGAGGGTTTGCAAGAAATTTACCCACAAAATTCTTTATTTAAAAAGATTTATTGAAAGGCAGTCAATCTCTTATTAGACGTAGAATAATCGCACAATCCATCATGAGAAAATATTTTAAGAAATACAAGCTAGAAATGTACAAAAATTTAGCTATGTGAATACACAAGGCACATCCTTCCTAGAACTCAACGTGTGCAGTGTGAATCCGTCAAAATGGATCGAGTATCATAAGAGTAATTCCAAGATTGCCTTTTCGGAACGAACGCTTCAACTTCAAAATCTCACAGA
Organism: Sambucus nigra; assembly: GCA_949130495.1. NCBI lineage: Eukaryota > Viridiplantae > Streptophyta > Magnoliopsida > Dipsacales > Adoxaceae > Sambucus > Sambucus nigra. Next base: position 293,691,307 of record OX422208.1, read on the forward strand.
TATAACTCTCTCAAACGAACTCTCGAGATTAAGGTAAGTGTATCGCTCTAGTGTGTGAGGAGGTGAGTAAATGTAAGCAAAGTCAAACGTCTAACACACATATAAGAAAGAACGAACATTTTGAAAGAAAAGTGATCTCATGAAAGAATGCGAATCACTATAGTGAGAACGTCGAGTTACTCACCACGTTGACTTTCATTTGCCCGAACACCTAGGAAAAAACATGGATGATTATGAATAAGGGGGAAATGAAATGAGAAGGATGAGATGGTATGAGGTAGAATGGTGATATGATGGATGGGTGGTGGATATTTGAGAAGAGTGTATCACATATAAACGAATAAATGTCTTTATTTCTTGATTGTAACTTTATCTTTTTCTTCTTTTCCAAATACTCATTAATGTATGAGACAAATCTGCTAAAAATACAAATAACCCCAACATATATTTGTATTTATTTTTTCTCCATCTGAATCGACTTTGGGAGAGATATTCGCTAAAAATGCAAACACTCTCTATGACGGATCTTTTTTTTTTCTTTTTTTCTTCTTTACTAAATACTCATCAATGTGAAGACATTTTACATTTGAAAACACTCTTTTTCTCAAAATAATGGATGATATATAAATGGAGTGGGGAATGTGTATGGATGGTGAGGGGAATAGATGGGAATATAGAAGAATATGGGAAGGTGATGGATGGAGTTAATGGTAAATGGTAGGTGTGGATGAAATATAGTGATCGGGATAAATTTTAAGACACGTGTTTCTTACAACTCGAAAGTGATGTCGTTCTCAGTGATCAAGCCAATTTTTTTTCAATGAAGAATAATGAGATCATACAACTATTTAAAGTGCGGACCCAAATGAAGTTGAATAAACTTGTGACTCGAAGATTGCGTAAAACACTCTAAAAGGTGAAAGGCACGATCTCACAAGATAAAGTCTCTACTAGTTATTCTTAAGGTTCTTTTGGGAATTGTAGTACTCTTCAACTCTAAATCGTAGTGACATGATAAGTGCGCAAATTTTTGTTGAGTCTAGAAATTCATGGTGCAACATGCCTTGTTACATATCACATAAGCTATTTAGAAAAAATATCATATAGCTTGATTCCTATACTTAAAAAGATGGATGATAGAAGATTCATGTCAATGAATGAGATTAAAGAAACTGCCCGAAAATTTTAAAAATTAGGTTTTGAGATCAAATTTTTTCAAAAAATGTACGATTTTGATAAAATTCCCTACCCTCCCCCCCCCCCCCCCCCCCCCAAAAAAAAAAAGGAACATCGTCCTCGATGTTAAGTAAAATGATTTTTAAAATTGAGAGAAGAAGGGAGGAAAAAGATTACCATAATCAACCGCTAATAAAGTGGACAAAGAAATTCAAGAATAAACCTGAAGGAATGATAAGATAAAACTATGTACCAGTCTATAAACATGGAAAGGATAGGGTTATGTGAAACATCACCCCCAAACAAGATGAGACCCATACATAACAACGGGCTGCCTCCCGGTAGCGCTAAGTTTAATGTCTTCAGTTAAAACGAAGGGATCTCACCCTAAGGATAAGAACTATGAAAGCGTGGGGCGAAAAAAGAATGGGTGATGAGAATCAACCCCAAACAAGACTGAAGCATCAGTCTTGTTGGATAAAATTAATAAGGATGAGGTTGAAGAAACACCGATCACGAGCCTTATTTTTTTTAAGAAAATATTTTCTGTTTTGTGGTTTTTGAATATTTTGAAGAAGAAAGAAAATATTTTTGTTATTTTTAAAGAATGAAAGGAAGAAAATATTTTTCAATTTGTATAAAAATAAAGGAAGAAGATATTTTTGGATTTTTGTGGAGAAAAAGATTTTTGGATTTTTATAAAAATAAAGGAATAAAATATTTTTGAATTTTTTTTTTGGAAGGAAAGATGTAAAAATAATATTTTTGGTTTTTTGTAAAAATAAAGGAAGAAAATATTTTTGGATTTTTTTTTGGGGAAGAAAAGATGGGGAAAAATATGAGGACTCGCTGAATTGGACGAACTAATTAAAATCGACTACCGAAAGAATAGAATTTGACACGCACACGTCAAAGAGAAATCCTAACTCGCACATAACCAATTATTATCTATAAATTTAGTAAAAGGGTAGTCAAATTTTAATTAAGTTCGCGGGCAATAAAAATCACGAAATTTATCTGAGTGATCGCCTTTTAAAAAATGTTCTCCTATTGGGCTACCTAGTTGATTGATTTTAAATTTAATGGCTAGGGTAGTATACATTGGTAAGGGAGTGAGTCGGGTGATGAAATCCCTTCTTGTGAGTGATCGGTTGTTAGTCTTAATTGATTAATTCATCACACACATTCGAAAATAAATGCGAGAATAAAATCACACAAGAGCATGTAATCACTCACAAATTGACTCGCTGACAGGAGATGCATGAGGGTTTAGAAATGTACCTCCCATGATTTTTACACCGTGGGGTGCTGAAAAAGTTGAGTCGACATGGGGGAAATCACGCCTATCTCAGTCAGCCCCGGGAGTCCTACATACCCAAGGTAGAGAGGCTTCTTTTCCTCGCCTTGGACACCCTCTCTCTACCTTATTCGGTTTTCCTCTCAAGCTTTCTTCGATTATTACAATTTTAAATGCGAAATAATAAGGTGTCTCTATGCACCGCTATACATGCAAGGTAATAAACTCCTAATACAAGCCTTCTAAAATAAAGAAAAATGGTACGAAAAAGCAAAAAAAATACGGGAAATAAATAACTACAAAATGAAAACCGCTCCGACTGCTTCACGCTCCAAAGATTGGCAACGACGCCATTTGATAGATAAAAAAATGGCGTCTCTTATGTATTTTTGTCATTGTTGTGATTCCTTTTCCATCAAAATTCTCTTGAACCTACAAATAAACTCAAAATATGTATAGGGTAAGTAAGGGAGTATCAATCCAACTCTAAGGATGAAACACAAAATAAGTGAAGACATGTGTAAATTCATTTGCATATTATTATGATTTTTCTATTTTTGCTTTTTCTATTTTTTTATGGATTTTTGAAGGGATTAATAATTAACTATCTATACTAATTTTTAAAGTACTAACTAAGATGTAAAAGCTAATTTAAGAAAAGTGATATAATAAAATTGTGCTTCCAAGTAAACTAGCTAAATTGGACTCATGAGGGCGTCAAAATTCATCCCATGAATGGGAGATTAGCCCTCAATAATAATCATCCAAAAATAAAAGTAAACAATAAGAGCATGTGAGGATTAAATTAAGAGAAATTAAAGAGGAATATATCAAATCCATTTGTACTTGAATTGGAGCAACTCTTCAATTATACATCAAAATTCTATCATTAACAATCTCTCACTAAGGTATTTATTGAATCTAAAATAATAACTACAAAAAAAAAAGAGAAAGATATTGGATGAATTCATAATGGACAACTAAATAATAAAAGAGATTTGCTAAAAATGCAAATCCTAACATTATAAAATTGTACATTAGAACTCATCCAAGGAAATAAATTCTAGATCATTACTTTATGTTGAGATAATTGCTAAAAATGCAAAATCTCAAAATAAAGGAATGGATTAGAATTTACCTCCCATAAGGAATGAATTAAACCCTAATAATCTATTTTGAAATATTTGTTAAAAATGCAAAATCTCACTATAGAGGGTTGGAGTTAAATTCATCATAGAGATAAATTTCACTACACACCTCTATATTGAGATATTTGCTAAAAATGCAAATACTCTCTATAGAGGAGTGTAGAGAAATTTATCACACAAGAGTTTTAAAAATTAAATTTGAGATCCCTCTTCAATGGCACCAAGTCTTGCATTTATAGGTGGAAGAAGATAGGGGTATTTTTGGACAATGCACACATGTGTGTTGAGTGAGGGAACAATCTAATTTGGGTGAGGGAATGCACATGTGAGAAGTGGGGGCATGTGAGGGTATTTTTGGAAAAGGGATAATTGGTTAGAAGACATGTGATTTTTGTTTGGATTATTTTTATTTTGGAATTTGGTTTGTTTGTGCAGGTAGAAACGTGTTGGCTTAGAAATGGGTAAGGTGGGATTGAGCCAAAGTCGGGTTTGGAAAAATCGGGGGTTTGGTGTTGTGGGTGCTCGCGTTGGAGCGGGTTTGAGCAGGTCCAGGCCTCTGGTTGCCGGGTTTCTCTACCCGGTTTGCATTCTAAGTGGAGGCTGGTTGGTTGGAAATGGGTTCGGGTCAAGCCACCACCTATTAGTGGTGGCGGGGTAGGATAGAGGTTGGACGTTCGGGTTGTGGATATCGCCGGAAATGGGGTTTGGGTTAATGGGTCTAAGGCGGGTTCGAGTTCCGAGTTTGTGAGGTGTTCGAATCTGGGTTGAAATGGGGAGTGGGTCGCGATGTTTAAGGTGGGTGGTAATGGAGGTTTTAATGGTGAAGGTTGGTTATGGAGGGAGAGAGAGTGAGATGGCTTTTTTGTTTAATAGAGGAGAGAGAAGATGGGTTTGGTGGGAGGTTGAAAATGGATGTGGTGATGATTGGGTGTAATCGGGTGTAGGATTGTTAGGGTGTGGGTGAGGGTACGATAGGTGGGTGTGAGTGTGAGGTAGAATTTTGTGTTTGGGTTATGGTGTATGTGTGTTTAATTTGGACGCCTAAAAAAACCTAACTAACTAAAAAGAAAACTAACAAACTAAAAAAAATATCAACTAAAAATAAAATCATAATCTAAAAAAAACTAAAAAAATAATAAAACAAAAGAAATAAAAAGAAAAAATCTAATAAAAAATGAAAACAAAAGTCCTAAAAAATATTAATTCTAGTAAACTAAAAATAAACTCCTAAAAACTAATCCTGATAAAAATAAAATAAAAACTAAAAACTAATAAAAATCAAAATAAAATTACACTAATTAAACATAAAAAAATCTAAAAATAAAACGACACAAAATAAAAATCTAAAAAAATCTTAAAAAACACAAACTAAACACACACAGGGTACGAGTGAAGGTTTGAGCTAGGTCTGGGCTAGGGGACAAGGTATTTAACTCTATTCTTGATGCAATTTGCCTTGAAGTAACACTTTAAACTCCGCAAATGCTTAGTGAGCTACAAAACAAACAAATACTATCATAAGTCCAATTTTACATAGAATTAGCAATTAAAAATTATCTATTTGGGGTTTTATCTAAATATTTTTGGGTTGTTGTCATTAATGTTATAACCATTTCAAAATTAGATTTAACATTTTTCGCAATGAAAAATTATTATAATTCACATTGTGAAAAAAGAATACACGTACACATGCATGCACAAGCACACACACGCGCGCGCGCGAATACACACACATACACACACACACATGTGTATGTGTGTGAATATATATATAAAGTTTTAATCATTATCCAACCATACTCAAGTATTTGGTACACTGTCACATTTGATTAAAGATTTTTCAGTTTATTTTTAATAACACGCTGCCACATTTCATAGTTGAAATTATATATATATATATATATATATATATATATATATATATATATATATATATATATATATATATATATATATATATAGGGGATCCCCGACGGGTGCCCAAAATGGTTGATTTTTTAAAATACTAAAAAATAATTTTTTTTGTGTGTGGTGTTTAAGCATTTCAGGGGACTTGTATGCTATTTCAAAAACTAGCATATTTTGACCCCTTTTAAAAAAAATGGATTTTTTTTACAAGCCTGTTGAAATGTTAAACACCATAAAAATTACCAGTTTTGGGCACCTGTTAAAGGGCATCTATTGGTGATATCCTATTTTTCTCTCTGTTAATATATATATATATATATTGAACCCCTCTAACAATGACTAATACCATAAAAGATTCTATGAGTAAACAAAGATTAATAAACATTTTTACTTATTGAATCTTTCATGGCACTAGTTCTCGCTAGAGGAGATCTCCAACATATGCCCTTTAACAAATAATTATTTGTTATTAATTCAAAACAAGCATAAAAAGGGTTCGGGAAGCCCCACCCCGAACCGTCGATGTTCACTATTAACTCCATGCCACTAATTATAATTCCTGACTCTATCCCATGGTACACATACATATTAAAGTGAATGTTCTTTCCATAAAAAATAATGTTAGGTGTGTAGGATTATTGTGACAACCCTCATTTTTCACGTAACGGTTGTATAGACATAATACGCCGAAGATGGAGCTTATTTAACATTTTATACTATTCTTAGAATCAAATAGTACAAATAACTTTTTAAATTAAAACATCCATGCATATAATATGAATATAAAATAATGTCTGAATAATTATAAAGGTCTCAACTCCTACTAGCATAATACATATGTATCACATGACTAGAAATAAAATGACTGGAATACATAATCCCGGGCTTATGTCGATGCAATCTTTGGAATGTAAAATAGTGAAATGAAAAGAAGTAGCAACTTATGCTAGAATTAAATAACGGAATCCAGAATCCTCCGTCAGATTTGCTGATCGTGTCTAGGAAAATCTGAAAAATAATTTTTATAAATTGGAATAGAGCCCTAAAGTTGTACGAATTAACTTTGAAAACTCATAGATAATTAGCAGTTAATTCATAATACATGCCACCCATCGACTCACACGCAATGAGTATCTCACCCCTCTTATAAGTGTAATATTACACCAATTCCCAACCCAAGCCAAAATATGATAAATCGTATCTACATTACCATACTAGCTAAGAATAATCAGTAATCATATAAGTGAAAGGTCACTACCTACACGAATTCGATCTCAATCACAATAACTAACCCACAACACACTACTCCTACAGAAATAAAGTCACATCATATAATGTATTTTTTGTTGCATTTGGTCTATTAACAATTGTCGATCTCTTTAGACTACATTAGTTCGTTTCTTAATAAATATAAAGGCATCTACCTTTAGTGTCTAGCTCGTGCTTCTATCGAGAAATATGTAGGAATTCATTACTCGATGATGTAATCAGAGCATACATGAAGATCGGGTGTTCAATACACAGTAACACCACTAATGGGTCCATACCCAATCCGACTAATGACTCCGATTCAAATACCCTCTCTCGTCACGAAGGGGATGTCCCTGAATGCATAATCAAATATAATGACCTCTACTATGCCTAGCACATCTTAGCCGACGTATGGTACACTGTTCGATGTCTAATGTAACCCCAACTAATAGGCCCACCATGATCATAGGTATGTTTACAAAATCATAAGATATAAATATATAACACGCAGTGTATATGTAACTACCCCATAAGCTATTGAACCTCTCATTAATTAATCCAACTTGACTTAATCTCACAACTTTGGCATACCATTTCCCATTCTCTATTATTAACTCTATAGTTAATTATTAAAATTGTCACATAATGGTTAAAAATACGAATTCTCAATTAAACCAGTCACCCTTCACTTGGATAACCTCCAACATACTCAGATAAACTCGTAAAAATACCAAGAACATTTTCCCCAGTCTGACCCGACTTAAGTCCGAAAGCCGAATCGATTCTGATCAAGGAACTGAATCGTTTTGCCCTGAACGAATCGATTCGCTTCTAAGGCTGAATCGATTCGCACAGTAAGCTTAGATTTGTCTTATTCTAAAACGGGCTTTCTTCCTTAAGTTCCATTAACGAATTTAAAGCTTTATAGAACTTAATCATAACAACTATGAATCCATAACAATTAAAAGAACACATTTCTATTGATTTCTAATCAATTTAAGCATGATTAGTCCTAGAATTCAAGGAATTTAATCAAGTAACCAATAACTTGTCTAACCCAACTAAGGTTAAAAATTCTCTGATTATTTCAAATCAAATCACGATTTTAACTCAAATACAAAATTCAATCCTACTACATGAATTTTAATTACACGATACCAATTTCTGGTTGGGACATCGAAGTTCTTAACCTTCAAGTCCTAATTAGTCTAAATAGTTCCAAACCCCAAATCCATACATAAATCAATCCCCCCAACATCTTTGTGAACCCGAAATTATAAGAGAGATATGCTTATAAATTAAGAAACCTATTATTATAGATTTTTCCAAAGAATTATTACCTTAGAAGATAGATGAGAGCTCCCCTTTGAAATCCTTCCTCTTTGCTCCTCTTCAAACTTGGCGATTTTTCAAAGGGTTTGTGGCTGCTAGGTTGGATTACGAATGATTGTAAAACCTAGTTAGGTTAGATTATATTTTAATTAAACTCTCTCGTATCTCCCCATAAGTCCATTTTTGGGTTCCAAAATCAGCCCAAAATATTACCCGGAATGGTCCAAAATCTCCCTCTAAGGGTATATCCATCCCTTGTGCCCAACTTAATATGTTTAAAACACCCAAACAAGATTTTAAATCACTCCAGAACCTAATCAAATAGGTGTATAATAAATCACACATTTTTATTATACTAATCATGTAATAAAAATAATTCACGTAACATGCAAATAAATCATTATACCAATGCGATACATGTAATGTATTTTAATTATATACCCATACACAATATAATACAAGCAATTACTTATTATAATTCTACCAATTTAAATGATGAAAAGTACGGGATATTATATTTTCCCCATAATAACGGAATTTCGTTCTAGAATTTCGGCATGTACCTGCCTAGAAGAGTTCTGGATGCTTCTCTCTCATGTCGTCATCCCTCTCCCATGTCGGTTCATCTTTGTTATGTTATCCCCACTTCATGTATACTAAAGGAACTACTTTGGAATGCAGTCTACACTCCCTACGATCTAAGATGGTGACATATTTCTCCTCGTAACTCACGTCGAGCCGAAGATCTATCTCGTCAAGATCTATGTTCTAGTAAGCTACTTGGTCCCTAAGGAATCTTCTTAGTGTAAAGACATGGAAAATGTCATCAATCCCATGCAGGTGATCCGTTAATGCTAACTGATACGCCATTGGTTCAATCCTCTAAATGATAGGGAACAATCCCATATAGTGAGGAGCCAATTTCCCCTTCTTTTTAAATCGCATCACTCCTTCATGAGAGATACCCTGAGTAGCACCTGATCTCCAACCTTAAAATCTAAGTTCCTCCTCTTCACATCAGCATAACTATTTCGTCGATCCTAAGCAATCGGTATCCTAGCCCTAATCATCTCCACTTTTTCTGATGTTTTCTGAAATGAATTCCGATCCGAGAAGCTTGTTATCCCCCACTTTTAACCAACAAAAGGGCGAACGACAAGGCCTCCCGTATAATGGCTCAAATGGCACTACGCCAATAATGAGTTGATAACTTTTATTGTAAACAAACTCCCCCAATGGTAAGTACTGTTCCCAACTACCCTTGAAGTCCAAAATGCACATACGTTATATGTTCTCTAACATCTGATTCACCCTCTTCGTTTGACCATCCATATTTCGGTGATATGAGGAACTCAACCTCAACTCCACCCCTATTGTCTGCTGAAAAATCCTCCAAAAATGAGACACAAACATCTTGTCCCTATCTGAAACGATATTAAGTGGCACACCATGGAACTTCAAAATCTCAGCAGGGAAGAGCTTGGCGTACTGCTTAGAAGTATATTCTATTCGAGCTGGCAAGAAGTGATCCACCTTTGTCAAACGGTTAATGGACATCCAGATGGAATCATGTCTCCGCTGTGACGTAGGTAACCCCATAGAAATTCTCTCTTATTTTTATATTAGGATCTCGAGGGGATACAGAACACCCACTGGTTACTGATGGTTTACCTTCAAAATTTATCACGTGGCACAGTTGGACACGAAAATGGCAATGTCCTTCTTCATGCATGCCCAACAATACTGACAACTTATGTCTTGGTATATCTTATCCCCACCCATATGTATTGGAAAAAATGATCGCCTCTGTCAAAACTGATCATCGTAATTTCTCACCTTCTGGAACTACTAAGTTATTGTGGAACCGTAATCCTAGATCAGAACTAATCGAATAATGCTCTACTCCTTCTGCTAAAAACTGTCTGACATTCTTCTGACAAAAGGATCCATCGCCTGTGCCTTCATGACCCGAATGACGATTTAAGATGTGATGGTAAGAACTGCCATAATGGCACATGACAACTCATCGTCTGTGCGTCATGATCCCCACTTAGCCTTCCAAACTGCTTCTAACTTGACTTTCAGTTGACGGCTTAAGGCATCCACGGTTACATTCGCCTTTCTCGGGTGATATTGAATATCAAATTGGTAGTCTTTAACAAACTCAAGCCATCGATTTTGCCTTATGTTCAACTCCCTCTATGTGAACGAATACTGCACACTTTTGTGGTCTATACACAACTGAAATTTCTCCCCTAAAATACAATGTCTCTAAATACGTAATGCAAACACTACGACTGATAACTCCAGATCATGGATGGGGTAATTCCCTTCATAAGGCTTCAGCTTTCTCAAAGCATAGGTTATCTGTGACAACCCGAATATAATTATGATTAATTATGCTTAAATCATGCTTAGCTTATGTGATATGTATAATATGTTTTTATTATATATAATGTTAAGTCATTATGTTTAGTCTAATCCTACCTTCATAAAGCATGAAATATCGAATTAGTTACAAATATGAAATTTGAAGTTTTCGGTAGGAATGTTTATCTTTAAAACTAGTTTTGACCTTTATGAAATAAAAATTGACTTGAGGAGAAAACTAGATAGTTATAGATATATGAGTTAGGTTTGTAACACAATAAACAGTGTGTTAAACAGAGGTCTGAACGAGAAGTTATGCTGGAATTACGAAGCACGGATAAATTTGTCCATTCGTTAAATGATATTTTGTCTTATTAGGCTAACAAATGGTGAATTTTGATTGGTTAAAGAAGAAGGTTGGCTTTGGCCGAATTTAAAGGCTTGAAATAATCCACTCCTTCAGAATAACTCAGCCATTAAAGAGTTTGGCTTAAGAGGAAGAAAGTGAGGAGAAAATTTGAAGAAAAATCCGTGGAAATTACGTAAAAGTCTCGAAGGTAATCCTAACCCCAAATCTTGTTGTTTTTCTTATATTACTGATTTAGATGATAGAAATCATCATTTTCTTACTAAAACCCCGATTACCCTATTCTCTCTATCTCTTCTTTCATCACTCACGGAAACTCTCTCCCCCTCTCTTTCTCGGCTTGCCGGCATCGGCTCTTTTCCCCCCTCTCTCGGCTTGACTACAGTGGGTATCGCCGATTATAGTCAAGTGACATGAGCGTATTACTTTCTCTCTTGGCGTAATGCCCTAGATCGGATGATATCTACTTTAAGCTTCTCTTCAAGGTCTCTCTCTCTTTATCTTTCTCCCTCTCTCTCTCTCTCTCTCTCTCTATATATATATATATATATATATATATATATATATATAGTCTGTGTTTAGTGGTACCCATTTCTGGTTTGGAGAACTGGAAGCAAGTTCAATGCTGTGATATTGAAGAGGTTATTTATGAGCAAGATTAATAAGCCTCCAATTTCACTCTCTAGGTTGATTAAATTCATGTAAGGAAATGTTTGTTTTTTACTTTCTTTTTCAATCACTTGCTAATGTTATTTTAGATTTGTTTTTGTTTAAAATTTGTTATGTTCTATCTCACACACATATTTGTCAATTTTTTATACACAAGAAAATAATATTTTGTTAGTATTTTAAAATTTTGGTACGTTAATTAAACGACTCTCTTTATATACGAGAAATTGGGTACACAGAATACGTAATATTATTTTCATTACATTATATAAATAACAATTTTTTTGTATACAACTTGCTAAAATGGACGAAAAAGTTCAATTTATAAAAGTTATTATGTCATTTATGTTCAAAACATAATTAATTGTCAACTCTTGGTGGCGCCTAGTATGTAGTGTAGATATGGTGTGAAGATTTATATGTATTTTGACTTTCAGGACAATAAGATAACTGTGCTTGTTGGTTAGAAGTGTGACTGATGACACTGGGGTTTATGAGGTGCCAACAATTAAATTGGCAACTCTTAGATTCACCGAGACGGCTAGAGCGAGGATTGTGAAAGCCGGTGGCGAGTGTATCACTTTTTATCAGCTGGCTCTCAGGGCTCCTCTTGGTCAAAACACGGTACGATGTTGAAAATGCCATCTTCAAAAACCCAATGTTTATAGATGCGGAATTGTTAATTCATTTGCATGTCTTAGGTTGTTTGATTTATTTAATTTCTTAATTCCTATAGAATCAAAGGTTATGCACAATACTGTTATGGTGAAAGCTCTCTACATAACTTCGGTTAGTTTTCATTAGTTTTAGCTTGTTCATCAATTAAATTGTTTGAACATTTCATCTCTGAGAATACACGATAGCTTCGAGGTTTGGTCATAATTTATTTTGCCACATTGAGTTTGGTCCCCATAATTTTAGGCAATGCCTGAGTACACCGGACATAATTGTGGATTAGCTTCCATAATTTTAGGCAATTTCCGTAGTTTTTGGCTGATATCAAATGAAATTCATTAGTATTCAATGGTATTCAATGCAATGCATTTGATATAGTGCAAAGTAGTGAATTCACTAGTACTCATTGGTATCCTACTGCAGTTTAGTGTATTTCTTTCAGTAAAAATATTTACTAGTATTCTAGTGCAGGGGACTAGAATTGTCATGACCGCGACCCGAAAATAGTAGGGAACGAGTGTCTTGACATGCCACCAATTTCTTTTAAAATATATATAGCGGAAGTATAATCACATGGTTATGAATCGTAAAATACTGAAAGTAAAGGAATTACATCATCAGAGCTTTCTAAAGGGAACTTCATTTGTATTAAAATATCAACGAGTTACAACTTTACACAAAGAGCTAAACATGATCTATCTAATTAAACAAACTTCTACTTAAGGTAACAAAAGAGCTTTAAAAGTTAAATCTTCAACATAGTCCTTTTTCGTTCAATCCACGAGCTTAATTATTTCTTATAAATGATTATTTATACAACGTCAGCTAAAAGCCGAATGAGATTCAATCTCCAGACATTCTAGGGTTTTTAAAAAAATTGATACCTATTCAATTTAGAACAGAAACTATATACATAAAGATAGGAATTTAAAGTAATATATATAAAGTAGATCACAATATATATATTCAGAATAAACAGTTCAGAACAGAGCAGATAAAACAATTGAGCATATGTCAATTATTCAGTTTTAGTGGCCATGTACGCTCAAATACCCAGACAGATAGTGTTACCAAATGTTTTCACTCAGTAACATCACAGAAAGATAACCATGATTTCTGGAACAACGCCTTGTTTAGGGCACACCAGCGATAAACCAGCTGGGAAGGTACCACCCAAATATTTCCACCCGGTAGTCAAGGCCAATATAGTAAGAGAGTTTCTATAGGCCGAATCAATAATTTCAGAATTCAAATCAGATGTTTATATGGAGAGATATACACTACACCAAAATGACAAAATTGTCACCTTTCAGCCGGCCACCCTTGTCAAGGTCATTGACCGTGACAAAAAACACGTGTTTTGTGTCATGGTCATTGACCTTGACACGACCGTGATAAAGAATTATCACGGTCAAGGACCTTGACACGACCGTGACAACTTCTTCAGCAAAAACCCCTACCCCTTCTTTTTTTCCCTCCCTCTCTCTCTCTACGCTGCCCTCTCTCTCTCTCTCTCTCTCTCTCTCTCTCTCTCCCATTTATATATATATATTTGTGTGTATATATATGTGTGTGTGTGTATATATATATGTGCGTGTGTGTGTGTGTGTGTGTGTTTGCGTGTGTGTAGGGTGGGGCAGGGTGCGGGTAGGGGGTGGGGCAGGGTGGGGGTTGGGGGCGGGGGTGTGGAGGGAGGTGGGGCAGGGTGGGGGCTATTGTGTGTGTGTGTGTATGTGGTGTGTGGGGGTGGGGGTGTGTGTGTATGTGGTGAGTGGGGGGGTGTGGAGGGAGGTTGGGGTGTATTTGAATTAACCCATGAATTTGTATTTTTGTATTTGAGTTAACCCATGAATTAACCCATGAATTTATTTTTGTATTTGAATTAACCCATGAATTTGTCAATTTGTTTGTGGGGGGGTGGGGGTGGGGGTGGGGGTGGGGAGGCGGGGTAAGTCAAGGTTCCATTGTAATTCTCTTAATATCGTGTTTTGATGATTCTATGAGATAATGTATATTGTTTCAAGGTTAAATCATTGTAGATAAAAACATTCACATTGTAGATGATTCTATAATTACATCCACTAAAATATAATTAATAAATGAAACAATTTTAGATGAAAGTAAATTAATAATTAGTGCCCATTTCATATGAAAGTAGGATTTCCCCTCAGTGTAAATTAGTAAATTAATAATTCTATACGTTAATTGTTAGTTTAATTGATGAAATGAATTAATTGAGTAGATGAATTAGAAGGAGTATACATATTTGTTGTTGACATTGCTGTTGGATTATTTTGTTAAGTAAATGTTTGGTTGGTTAGTTTTAAAAGTGGCATGACCACTGGATTATTGTCCATATGGGGGTGGGATTTTCAACTTTTTTTTAAAAATTACTCTGTATATCGAACAATATATATATATATATAATATGATAATTAAATGAAACATACTTGAAATTAAATATAGTGCGCATAGATACTAGCCTTCTAGTTCTTATGCGTACGCATTCAATAGCCCTTAGACCCGTTCGAGAGTCATTACCCCTGTAATGAGATCGCTCGAATTGTCCCATTTGGACAGTTTGAGACTGTATAATTTCTGTATAATATTCTTATTGGCTTAAAGTTGTTACTTTTGGAGGAAGTTCTGCAGTCGTATCTTAATGTTCTCTGGGTACATACTAGATTGACAAGTGTGACTGTTATTTCAATTGATCAATTGAAATAACACTCACACCTACCAATCTACGTCGTGTACTTGGAGAACTACGGGGATATGCTGTCGAATTTTGTTTAGATCGTAACAATGTGCATGAGCTATTAAGTATATTACAGAAAAATGCAGTCTTGAATGGGATATGACCACTCACCCTTTAATAGGATAATTAAATGATGGGATAATTAAATAAAACATACTATAAATCTAAGTTTTGTTTACCTTTAATAGGTGTTTAGTTGTGGTAGCTGTGATGGGATATCCGAAATACAAAGAGTGGATGGGTGAGACTAATAGAATGGGGGATGTGTTTCGCAGAGGTGCTAACGAATTTGTGAAATATGCAAAGAGATGTCATAATGATGAAGAGTTTTCGTGTCCGTGTGCTAGGTGTAAGAATGGTAAGGTGTTTGAGTGGAAAACAGTTGAACTACATTTGTTAAGATCGGGTATGCAAGATAGTTATCGATTTTGGAGTTTTCACGGTGAATTCAAAGTTCCTTTTGTCCCCGACCAACCTTCACAACAACCTTCAACAAGTAGAATAGATGTATAAGGGGACGACGTAGATCATAATATGTTTGAGGATTTAGTTGATGATGCGTGCAGAGTTTATGAAGCAGAGGAGAATGAGGTTACTGATGATGTAGAAGATTCAAGTGCTCGTGAAGATAACACGATAAAACTTGACGATGACTACCAAAGTTTAAAATTTAAGGCGACCCAACCGTTATACTCTGCTGTGAGAAAGATCAAACAACTTTACATGCCATGGTTGGTTTGCACAATTTGAAGACGCAGTATGGTTTGTCTGGCAATATCATGATGGGAATTCTGAAATGGGTGAAGGGCTTATTACCCAAGGTGAATACACTTCCAAATAGCTATCCTGTTATAAAGAACAGTTTGAAAGGTTTGGGAATTAAGTATAAATCGATTCATGCTTGTGTGTATGACTGCATACTATACCGAAAGGAGTATGAAAATCTCGATCGTTGTCCGGTATGCGATGAACCTAGATATGTCCAATCTACTAGTAAGGAAGGCACAAGCTCAAAAGTGCCTCAAAAAGTATTGAAATATTTTCCCGTTGGGCCTAGATTAAAGCGATTTTTCACCGTACCATGGATTGCAGAGGCAATGACTTGGCATGCTAGGGCAGAAGTAGGGGGTAATATCATGCGTCATCCTATTGATTCTACTGCCTAGCGGAGGATGAATTTTGAGTATCCCGATTTTGCTCGAAAACAACGCAACATTCGTTTGGCTATATCAACAGATGGTTTCAATCCATTTGGAAATATAAGCACCAATCAGAGTGTATGGCCAGTGATCCTAGCCCCACTCAACCTCCCTCCTTCACAGTGTATGAGACCTGAATTTTTGATGATGGATTTGTTGATACCTGGGCCAAAGGCACTAAGTGATGACATTGACGTCTACCTGGATCCTTTGGTAGAAGAATTAAATGAGTTGTGGGAAGAGGGTGTGCAATCATTTGACTCTTTTAGAAAAGAAGAGTTTACGCTGAAAGCTATGTTGATGTGGGTAATTCATGATTTTTCAGGTTATGGGACATTATTCGGTTGTGTAGTACATGGTTATTTGGGGTGTCCTATTTATGGAGAGGAGACCGAATCTCTTCATCTATCCTCTAGCTTAAAAAATGTATATCATCGCCACAGGAGGTTTTTACCCCCAGCTCATAGTTTCAGATCTGAGAAAGGTTCCAATTTTTTATTGGGTGGAATTGAACATAGGCTATCGCCGAGACAACTTTCGGGTTCAGAAATTGAAAGTAAATCTTCTGAATGTGGCCCTAATATGCCAGGTAAGAATCCCAAATTTAAGAATGTCAAGCATAAGAAGACCCCGGCTGGGAATGAAACTGAGATAAGAAAGGCATGGTCTCGGAGGTCAATTTTATTTGACTTGCCTTATTGGAAGAATAACCCGGTGCGCCATGTATTGGATGTGATGCATACAGAGAAGAACTTCGCTGAACATATTGTGGGTACTTGCATTGGGGGGATTCATTCTAAGGATGGAGAAAATGCACGAAAATACCTTAAAACGTTAAAACTTAAGCCACAACTATGGTTGAAAGAAGATAGTAGGAGAAGGACAATAATTCCCCCTGGTGCGTTTACTTTGACGAGTGGGGAAAGGAAGGTGCTTCTAGACACAATACATAATTTGAAGGGCCCATCTACTTTTTCGTCCAACTTGCAAAGGATAGTGAATTATGCTACTCATGATTTACATAAGTGTAAGTCCCACGATTGGCATGTGATCATGCAATTGGTTCCTCTATTATTTAAGCACTGTTTCTCCAAGCACAAGGATTTGCGTAGGGCTATTATGCAAATTAGTATTACGTTCTCCCTCTTGTGTGAGAAGGTAGTGAATCGAGAACACATAGTGGCCGCAAAATTGGCTGTGATCGATGCGATTTGTGTATTGGAGAAGTACTTTCCCCCAGCATTCTTTGACATAAGTGTTCACTTGTTGGTACACCTATGTGACGAGGCCCTTCTTTGTGGTCCAGTTAGATATCGGTGGATGTATCTGTTTGAAAGATTGATGAAAGTTTTTAAAAATTACGTCAAGAATACGCGATACATTACAGGATCAATTGCAGAGGAATACATCACCGTGGAGTCATCAATATATACTTGGGAATATATGCCTGAATCGACCAGCGTTGATGACACTGATGAATTCGTCGATAATGGTGGTCATGTGATGGGAAAACGAGTGAAATTAACGAGTTTGCAACATGAACAAGTAGCTCGTTATCTATTTGACACACATGAAGATTTCGAAGAATGGAAAAAGTAAGTTTCGATTATTATAATGTTTAACATTATTTTAGATTATTTTATACATGATTAATTTTGTAATATGCAGAAAATATGAAGCCTGTGAGAACAATAAAAGACGAAAAACAATGGTATAATCAGACAGCGAATTTAGGCTGTGGTTGACACAAGAGGTAATTATAATGAAAACAGTCGTTATATAACGTTACATTACACTCAAATTTTACCACTAATATAATTAATATATCTATATTCTCAGCTCCTAAAGACGGGTGATGCGCCATCAAGGCTTGTTCGTCTAGCCACTGGACCCTTGTTCGTGATACAAGAGTACAAAAAGTATCGATTGAACGGTTACATTTTCGGCGCTAAAGTGTAGGAGGAAAGTACAAATGTACAGAACTCGGGAATTTCATACAAAGCTCTTACTATCTTTCGAGCGAGCGCAAAAGATAAAAACCTCATTGAAGCTGAAATGACTTACTATGGTGTAATCCAAAATATATTTGAATTGGATTATATAAGCTTCAAAGAGGTTGTATTTTACTGTGACTGGGTAAGAGTTGAGGATAAAAATGCTTGTAAAGTTGATCCTTTCACCAATTTGATCATGGTTGACTTGTCCAAGTTGAAGAGCAACGACCACGTGAGCGATGAGCCGTTTGTTTGTGCATTTCAAAAGGTTAAGCAAGTGTTTTATTCGGAGTATATCAACAACGAGCCGTGGTCAATTGTCCAACACGCTTCAAGGCGTCTAAATAGTAGTGTGGATGACTTGGCTGCTCCTACCGAATATCAATCCATTTTTTATGATAACCCGAATTTGAAATAATTTTTCAATTTTTAATAAATATTTCAATTTGTACTGAAACATTCATTTTTAATGCTTTTAATTGATTTGCACTTTATCATTTTCACTCTTGTGTGGTGTGCGTGTGTGGAGAGGAGATTAATACATAAATATTCCAACTACATCTAAGTTTTGTTTATACTAATACATGAATATACGCTTCTTACCTTTAATAGGTGGTTAGTACATAAGTATTTGGGGTTCCCTATTTGTGGAGAGGAGACCGAATCTCTTCGTCTATCCGAACACTAAGAAATGCCATAATCCTATGGAGTTATGCTCTGCAAATTCCTCCCAACCGTTATGTAGCCAAACATCACCAGTTGAAGTTGTCAATTCCACTTTCCATACCCCACCACTTGGAACCTCTAGCAAAACATGGGAGACCATTGAAAGGTGGAATTGACAACTTCAACTGCTGATTTTTGGCTACACAACGGTTGGAAGGAGTTTGCAGCGCATAACTCCATAGGATTATGGCATTTCTTAGTGTTTGGATATGAAGAGAATTATATTTGACACGATTGCCCGGGGTACATTAGTTGGAAGGAGGTGCTATATGAGCTCAAGTTAGATGTTTGGGTGACACTACAGGTAATGTATTTATATTTATATGTCAATTTCGATTTTGATTTCAATTTCGATTTATATTTATCTATATTTAAGGGGCGAATACTAATTTTACTTTATTTCAATTCAGGGGACATGGAGTGGCCCTGAGGATAGACCACATATGCTCAATAATTATGTGGGTATTCAGACGAGAAGGGAAGGATAAGGAGGTGTCCCCGAGCGTCGTGGTACAAAATCTCTTTTCCAGCTATATAGTTTGTAGATTTGAGATAATTGATGGTGATGTTGTTTCTTCTTAAATAGTTTCTATTTTGAATATATATTTGCATTATCTTTAGTTTGTTTGGATATATGATGTTTGAATAGGTACAACGTTGCTATAACAGGTACAACTATACTGTTGGACAGTGGCAGTGGCCATACTGCCCAGCAGATTTTTTTAAAATTCTTCCCAGAATTGTCACGATCATTGACCGTGATAATTTTTTTAAAAGGGGACAAAGCTTTGTCACGGTTTTTAACCGTGACTAAACGTGTCACGTTCATGGCTCGTGACACGACCGTGACAATTCTAACGAACTTGTCAAGGTCAATGACCGTGACACGTCCGTGATAAAAAAAATTGTCTCGCCCAGTATAGTCACGGTCATTGACCTTGACAAGTCCAACTTGTCAAGGTCAATGACTGTGACAATAGTGCAAATTTGGTGTAGTGATAAACATATAACAAACGACGGAATCATCGGTATCAGATGCATTTTGAGAACAAAAGCATTTCACAAAATATAAATAGTTTGCATAATATAATATAATCAAAATGTGCAAGAAATTGCATAGAGTACTCACCTAAAATAAAGGTCGAAATTATAGATAATGAGTCTTCGATCGCACGTTAATCTAACAAATACGATAAAGGTTTAAGTATATGTTCTAAACAAGGTCTAGTCTACATATTGTATTTTAATAGTAATTTGTTTCAAAGGATTACCAAAACCATTTTCTTAACTTTTAAAACTTATTGATCGTAATTAAAGGATTCAATTCATAGTTCTTCCTAATCAGTCGGTTCCCAGTAGAGATGGAGGGTCACACGGGCACCGCTTAAATACCATATCCTCTAGACAGAACATTTTCGGATTCATTCCCAGTAGAGATGGAGGGTCACAGGGGCATCACTTAAATACCATCTCGTCTAGACAGAATTTCACCAGGCCTGACTTTGGAATTACGTAAATGGGATTCCATAATAACGAGCAATTATTTTAAAAAAAATCATTTTTTAAAAGCGTATATACAATTTCAAACAAGTTTACATGAAAATAAAATCAACTTGGATTTCTTCTAAACTTTAAGTTTTGATTAGTGAAGTCTTTAGTGTATTTTACTAGCATAACTACTAAGTAAAGCTATAAAACACAAAATTAAAACTATAAAAATACATTATAACATTTAAATAAAATCATACCTACGAAATGAATTCTTTCTTCGAAATTATAGAACTCCTTCTTAATATATTTCCCAAGCTTTCTATCACTATTTCTTACTATAATTCTCAAGTAATTGGTGTGATTTTTAAATGAAACCTAAGGCACTATTTATAGCTTTCCAAAAGTATTACGGTGTTGACACGCGTCAAATGACTAAGCTTTTTGGAGTGGTGATTCAACGCCGAGGTGTCGCGTGCCGGAGTGATCTTACAGTGTTAATATCACCAAATGATGACAAGTGTTTTATCTTTCTCTCTAAAGATGACATGTGTAAGGTAGAAGTGACTAGCACGTGGTGGAAAGGTGACAAGAGTATAAGGGTCAATTCACACATGAAGGGTATTTTGGTAATTTCACACTATATATTTTGAATATTTCTTAGAGGTCCTTAAAAATACTTTATTTATAAATGGCCCATTTTATATTTTTATTTTAGTCCTTAAAGTTTCATGAAATTATATTTTCTACCCCAAAACTTATTATTTGCCTTAAGATATGTCATAAGACTTCAATTTGATCCAATTTACAGTTGATTCTTCGTAATTAAAAATGGGGTTTGTTATATTGATAGCCAATAATACCGCATATCTAATAATACAACATTTATAAGATAATAAGTAACACAAGAGTGTAAAAACAAACTATATATAAAAGTGGGGTCATTACATCCTACCCTCCTTATAAAAAATTTGGTCACCAAACTTTACTTACATTAATTTCCAAAAAGGTATGGATATCGCTCCTTTATTTCATCTTCCTGCTCCCACGTTGCTTCTTCAACAAAATGATTCTTCCATAATACTTTAACTAGTGGAATAACATTGGTTCATAATATTTGATCTTTACGGTCCAAAATTTCCACTGGATGCTCAATGTACGACAAATCTTCTCTAACTTGAAGAGGCTCATGACTTAAGATATGTTTTGGATCTGGGACATATGTCTTTATCATTGATATATGAAACACATTATGTACACTAGAGAGTTCCGGTGGTAAGGCTATTTTATAGGCAACAGCTCCTATCCTTTCAAGGATTTCAAAAGGTCCTATGTATCTTGGGCTCAACTTCCATTTCTTCCCAAATCGTATTACTCCCTTTGCAGCCGATAATCGCATGAACACATAATCTCCTCTTTGGAATTCTAACTGTCGGTGTCGATTGTCAACATAACTCTTTTCACGGATTTGAGCCGTTCGAAGTCGGTCTTGTATTAATTTCACCTTCTCTCTTGTGATCTGAATCAATTCTTGTCCCAATAATTTTCTTTCACCAACTTCTACCCAACATATAGGGGAACGCCACCTTCTACCATAGAGTGCCTCATATGGAGAAATTTGAATACTTTCTTGATAGCTATTATTATATGTGAATTCCACTAACGGTAAATGATCATCCTAATTCCATTTTAAATCAAGTGCACATGCCCTAAGCATATCCTCTAAGGTTTGAATAGTTCTCTCTGATTATCTGTCCGTTTGAGGATGAAAAGCAGTGCTAAAATTCAATTTTGTTCCCATGGCTTCTTGTAGGCTTTTCCAGAAGCGAGACACAAATCTAGGGTCACGGTCAGAAACAATTGAAATTGGGGTTCCATGAAGCCTAATAATTTCCTTCACATGCAACTTAGCTAACTTTTCTAAAGAATGGGTAATCTTAGTGCCAAGAAAATGAGCAGATTTAGTTAGCCTATCAATAATTACCCAAATAAAATCATTACCACTTGAACTCCTTGGTAAACCTGTCATAAAATCTATAGTGATATGTTCCCATTTCCACTCAGGGAGAGGCAGTGGTTGTAGCAATCCTGATGGTCTCTGATGCTCAGCTTTTACTTGTTGACAAACTAAACACTGAGATACAAATTCCGTTATCTCCCTTTTCATGTTATTCCACCAAAACACTTCTCGAATATCTCTATACATCTTGGTATTTCCGGGATGAAACGTGAATCTCGAGTAATGCCTTTCTTCCAAAATTTGCCTCTTTAGTTGGGCATCATGTGGAACACACACTCTATTTCCAAACCTCAATATATCATCCCGTATCATAAATTCCATTCGCTTCCCTTCAATAACCTCTTCTCTAATCTTCTTCAGTTGTGGGTCATTTACTTGTGCAATTTTGATCCTTTCCATCAATATGGGTTGTACATGTAAGTTTGCAATCATTCTACCTTTACTATAAATACGAACATCTATTTCCATATTTCTTAAATCCTTCAATAGAGCCTCCTGGTTTGTAATAAGACATGCTAAATTTGGTGTAAGTTTCCTACTTAAAGCGTCAGCTACTACATTAGCTTTGCCTGGGTGATAATAAATATTCAAATCATAATCCTTCATCAATTCTAACCACCTCCTTTGTCTCATGTTCAATTCTTTCTGAGTAAATATATATTTCAAACTCTTATGATCGGTATAAATCTCACAAGTCTCACCATATAAATAGTGTCTCTAAATCTTAAGAGCAAAAATTACAGCTGCTTATTGTAGGTCATGGGTTGGATAATTTTGTTCATATGGTTTTAACTGTCTCGAGGCATAAGCTACTAATTTTCCATTTTACATTAGCACACATCCCAACCCATTTTTAGAAGCATCACTATAAATCACAAATCCCCCAAATCCCGAAAGGAATAGTTAAAATTGGGGCAGTCACTAATCGATTCTTAAGTTCTTGAAAACTTTTCTCGGCTTCCTCAAATCATTCATATTTTACCTTTTTTTGTGTTAATCTAGATAGAGGTTTGGTAATGCTAGAAAATCCTTCAACAAATCTTCGATAATAACCTGCTAATCCAAGAAAACTACGAATCTCACTCACATTAGTTGGTCTGGGCCAATCTAGTATTGCCTCAATCTTTTGAGGGTTAACTAACACTACCTCTTTGGATATGACATATCCTAGAAAAGAAACACTAGGCATCCAAAACTCACACTTCTTTAATTTTGCATATAATTTCTCTTTCCTAAGGATTTGTAATATTGTCTCTAAATGCTTCTCATGTTCTTCAATACACTTAGAATAAATGAGAATGTCATCATTGGAAACAATAACACATTGATCCAAATATTTCCTAAAGACTCTATTCATCATATCCATAAAAGAGGCTGGCGCATTAGTTAGTCCAAACGGAATTATGAGAAATTTATAGTGACCATATCTAGTACGAAAAGATGATTTTGAAATATCATCATCCTTAATCTTCAATTGATGATAGCCTGACCTAAGGTCAATCTTAGAGAATACTTGTGCACCTTCTAATTGATCAAACAAGTCATCTATATGAGGTAAGGGGTATTTATTCTTAATGGTTACCTCATTCAGTTCACGATAATCTATACACAGTCTTATTAACCCAACCTTCTTTTTTACAAATAACATTGGAGCACCCCAAGGCGATATACTTGGTCTGATAAAACCCTTATCTAAAGTTCTTCTAATTGAACTTTTAACTCTCTTAATTCTAAAGGTGCCATACGATTAGGTGGTTTTGAGATTGGTATAGTTCCAGGAATAAGGTCAATGGTAAATTCTATTTCTCTATTAGGAGGTAGACTGGGTAAATTATCAGGAAAAACATCCATAAATTTCTTAGCAATAGGAATATCTTCTAATCTAGGCTCTATCATCTCCAAACTAGTAACAGTTGCAAGAAATCCTTGACATCCCTTCTTAAGAAAACTATAGGCTTACATTGCAGAAATAATACACATCGGAGATATGATGACAGTTCCTTCAAAACTAAATTTTGGTTGGTGAGGAATTTAGAAAGTAACACTCTTCTCAAAACAGTCTACCTTAGCATGATGTGATGCTAACCAATCCATCCCCAAAATGACTTCAAAATCTTTAATGTCTAAAACTATCAAATCAACAAATAGTTTATGACTATCAATATCTATGGGGGGAGCCTTGTATACTAATTTACCCATCAATAACTCACCCGAAGGAGTAGAAACGTGTATGTTATGATTTAAGGGTTCAGGAAATTTATGAAAGCGATTTAATACATGTATAGATATAAACGAATGGGTAGAACCAGCATCTATTAAAGCTTTAAAAGGCTGTGCACATATAGAAAGTGTACCTGACACTACCGCATTAGAAGCTTGGGTATCAGAAAGTGCGAAAACTCTACCCTGTCTGTCTTGATCCTTCTTTGCACTTGAAGGCTTTATCGGAACCCTTGCTGGGTTTGGGCAGTCTTTTATCTGATATCATTTCTATCCACATCTAAAACAAGCTCCTGAATCCTTATAACAAGGTCGTCCTCCATGCATCTTTCCACATTGCTGACATGTCTGGTTATTATACTATTTGTTATCACTAGATCCCCCAACATTGGATGTGTTCCTAAAGAAATTTCTATTATTCGGGTTCTTTCCTTTTTGTTCCCCAAACTTCCTCTTGCCATCTCTAATTCGATTGTACTCCTCACCATCCCTCTCAGCTATTGTAGCCCTAGTCACGACATCAATATATGATGTTAATTTCAGGATGGAAATTTGACTACGAATATTCAACTTTAACCCACGCTAAAACTTATTCGCTCTTAAAACATCAGTTGCTACAACATGACGTGCAAAACGGGATAACTCAGCCCCTTGCACCAGACTCATGAAGTTAACTGCCATTTCGTCTTTCACCGTTTCTGAAAAATATTTCTCATAAAAGATTACTAAGAAATCATTCCAACCTATGTAAGTATTACTTTCCCCGTGTATTCTCTTAGTCATTCTCCACCAATGTTCGGCCTCCCCTTCTAACATAAATGTTGCAAATGACACCCTTTGTTCATCGGTACACTTAAGAACATCGAGTATATTTTCCATCTGCATCACCCAACTTTCTGCCTCGGTGGGGTTAGGAGTACCTTTAAAAGATGGAGGATTCAACTTCTTGAACTGTTCAATAGTACATCTACTTAGTTCAAGATTCTTTGGTACTCCATTGTTCACCTGCTGCTCCATAATCTTTGCTAGACTTTCAATTGCCTTGTATGCACCTTCTAGTCCTTCTATAAATCACTAGTTCCAATTGATGATCTTCTCTTGGTCATTTTCTACAGTTATGGCCAAACGTAAGATCTACTATACTATATCAATATTGAAAACTAAAAGACCAATTATAAATAATATAACACATAGGGAGGGTTATCACATAAATCAGATATTTAATACTATCTCCTAAGAATGGAAACATGAAATCTATAACGTTCGAAACCTATGTTCAGTGGTCTACGAGTTCATAACCTATGCTCTGATACCACCTCTCTCACGACCCCGACCCGAAAATAGTAGGGACCGAGTGTCTTGACATGCCACCAAGGCATCCAATATTCTAGCCTTAAAATTTTTCTCTTAAAATATATGTAGCAGAAGTATAATCACATGGTTATGAATCGTAAAATACTGAAAGTGAAGGAATTACATCATCAGAGCTTTCTAAAGGGAACTTCATTTGTATTAAAATATCAACAAGTTACAACTTGACATAAAGAGCTAAACATGCTCTATCTAATTAAATAAACTTCTACTTAAGGTAACAAAAGAGCTTTAAAAGTTAAATATTCAACATAGTCCTTTTTCGTTCCATCCACTAGCTTAATTATTTCCTGAAAAATGGTTATTTATACAACGTCAACTAAAAGTCGAATGAGATTCAATCTCCAGACATTTTCAAAAAATTGATACATATTCAATTTGAAACTATATACATAAAGATAGGAATTTCAAGTAATATATATAAAGTAGATCACAATATATATATTCAGAATAAACAGTTCAGAACAGAGCAAATAAAACAATTGAGCATATGTCAATTATTCAGTTTTAGTGGCCATGTACGCTCAAATACCCAGACAGATAGTGTTACCAAATATTTTCACCCGGTAACATCACAGACAGATAATCATGATTTCTGGAACAACGCCTTATTTAGGACACACTAGCGATAAACCAGTTGGGAAGCTACCACCCAAATATTTCCACCCGGTAGTCAAGACTAATATAGTAAGAGAGTTTCCATAGGCCGAATCAATAATTTCAGAATTCAAATTAGATGTTTATATGGAGAGATATAAACATATAGCAAACGACAGAATCATCGGTATCAGATGCATTTTGAGAATAAAATCATTTCACAAAATATACGTAATTGGCATAATATAATATAATCAAAATGCGCAAGCAATTGCATAGAGTACTCACCTAAAATAGAGGTCGAAATTATAGATAATGAGTCTTCGATCGCACGCTAATCTAACAAATACGATAAAGGTTTAAGTATATGTTCTAAACAAGGTCGAGTCTACATATTGTATTTTAACAGTAACTTGTTTCAACGGATTACTAAAAACCATTTTCTTAACTTTTAAAACTTATTGATCGTAATTAAAGGATTAAATTCATAGTTCTTCCTAATCAGTCGGTTCCCAGTAGAGATGGAGGGTCACAGGGGCACCGCTTAAATACCATCTCGTCTAGACAGAATTTCACCGGGCCTGACTTTGGAATTACTTAAATGGGATTCCATAATAACGAGCAATTACTTTTAAAAAAATCATTTTTTAAAAGCGTATATAAAATTTTAAACAAGTTTACATGAAAAAAAAATCAACTTTCATTTCTTCTAAACTTTAAGTTTTGATTAGTGAAGCCCTTAGTGTATTTTACCAGCATAACTACTAAGTAAAGCTATAAAACACAAAATTAAAACTATAAAAATACATTATAACATTTAAATAAAATCATACCTACGAAATGAATTCTTCCTTCGATATTATAGAATTCCTTCTTAAGATATTTCCCAAGCTTTCTATCACTCTTTCTTATTATATTTCTCAAGGAATTGGTGTGATTTTCAAATGAACCCTAAGGCCCTATTTATAGGTTTCCAAAAGTATTACGGTGTTGACACGTGTCAAATGACTAAGCTTTTTGGAGTGGTGATTCAACGCCGAGGTGTCGCGTGCCGGAGTGGTCTTGCAGTGTTAATATCACCAAATGATGACAAGTGTTTTATCTTTCTCTCTAAAGACGACATGTGTAAGGTGGAAGTGACCAGCACGTGATGGAAAGGTGATAAGGGTATAAGGGTCATTTCACACATGAAGTGTATTTTGGTAATTTCACACTACATATTTTTAATATTTCTTAGTGGTCTTTAAAAATATTTTATTTACAAAATGGCCCATTTTATATTTATATTTTAGTCCTTAAAGTTTCATGAAATTATATTTTGTACCCCAAAACTTATTATTTGCCTTAAGATATGTCATAAGACTTCAATTTGATCCAATTTACAGTTGATTCTTCGTAATTAAAAATGGGGTTTGTTATATTGATAGCCAATAATACCACATATCTAATAATACAACATTTATAAGATAATAAGTAACACAAGAGTGTAAAAACAAACTATATATAAAAGTGGGGTCATTACAAGAATATGTATTGGTGTGCTAATGCATAGTTTCTGAATTTTTCACTTCTGAATATTTTGTTCCATTAAACTGTTGTGGAACACTACTGAGTATTATAGGGGGCTAGAATATGCATTGGTAGTGGACACAGTTTGGCAGTCATTGGAATTCATTGATATGCAATGGTATTCAATGGAATTCATTGGAATGCAATTTTTTTAATGCAAGGTAGTTAATTCATTGGAGCTCATTGGTACCCTACTACAATTTAGTGCATTTCTTTCATTAAAAATACTCATTGGTATTTTAGTGAAGGGGACTAGCATATGCCTTACTTTACTAAATTATAGTTTCTTAATATTGCAATTTTGGATATTTTTTTCATTAAAAGATTTCAAGACATTAAGTTTCCTGCTAAGGCCAACATTGGAAAAGCTAGAGCTCTTCAATTAGTTAAATGTTTCAAATTGAAACACCCATTCTTTATGGTTACAATGCAGCCATCGTATGTGTACATAAACTATATAATGGTAGTTTTCTATATTAAAATTACCTATAAAGTTAATTACTTTTATCTTCATTATTTTCTTTCAATTATAAATTTTTGTTTGGTTTGTATAGTAATATTATCTTTACTCTTCTATGGACATAATATAAGTCAGAGATTTGCAATTAGATCTTTTACCAAGACTAACAAAAATATTCACCCGTGGGGAATTCCAAATGGAAACAGACAACATTGAATTTTATGAAGATCACGTCAAAGCGGGGGATAAATTACCTGATCAATCAATATTCACCAGTGTAATTCCATTATCTTTTTTTGTTTATTAATTTCCTTGCTTATTATATTTCTTAAAAGTCACATATAGATATATGTTAGTAGTATGGGAAAGTTTCCAACTTTTTGTGTTAATTTAATCATTCCATTACCCAGACCTGAAATGTTATGCTACAAGCTTCTATATCATTATCTTTTGATTTTGAATAAATAAATTACACAATAGAGATCGTGTAAATCGGGGTTGAATTCATTTACACAACAGAGATCCTGAAAATTGGGTTCTTGTCATGTCAAATCGGGTTTAAATTGTGTAATCCTTGTCTCTTCTAAGTATATCTCATGTATGACCAGGTTCAGCATGTATAGGCAACCTATTATAACTCGAAACCCATTAAGAGACGATCATTAATCGATAATTACATGGCATGTCTCATTTTGTCAGGTCTTGATATACCCCCCCCCCCCCCCCACACACACACAAAACGGTGCATATTCTTGCAAATACCCCTTTGTATTCTTTTTAGCAACACATATTTGAAGGAGATTTTTGCCAAAATTTGGAACTGTATTTATTTGTTTGTACTATATCCTTAGTGTAGAAAACGTGTAATAATAGTCAAATCATATAATAAGAGCAAAACTTGGGTCAACCTGGTGTATGGTGCATTTGCAGCTCAGCATAGAGCAATTGCAAGGAAGGTTTCCTAACATAAGGCAGTTCAAGGTGGTTTAGGAATGGACCTCGATAAGGTCAAGTTAATTCAAAGCACGATTGGCGATTTTACGAACCAGATGTCGAATCTGCTTCGTATAGAAAGGGACGCGGAAATGGAGTTTACTCAGCAAGAGCTGGATGTTGTTCCTAACACTATGATCTTCTTCGTACATGTGACTTAACATTATGATCTTCTCTCCCCTTGAATATATATACTGGTTGTTGGGAATGTTCTGATCTAATTATTATTATACTCCAGTGTTTTAAGTTTTAGCATTTGTTCCTGGTATGACTATTCATGCCTCTTCTTAAAGTAAAGGAGCATCTCAAAAAAACAAAAATAGAATTTAGGAGGAAAATTTCTAAACTTTTCAAATCAGATTTGATTGCACAGTTCTTTTATGATGATGTACTTACAAATCAAATTGATATGAATGAGTTCATGTATGTGCGCAATTATTTTATTATCCTTCTGTGATTAAGTGTGATAACAACTAAACTATCCATATAAGTCATAAGATGGATACACCAAGAAATCCATAAATATTTTATCTGATTCACAATCATTGGATAGTTTTTTTTTTCTTATGTTACTTTTTGATGGTTTAATTGGATATGAAGCAACTATACTCTATGATGAGGAATGGTTTAAACTGGCTTGATTGTTTTTATACTCTATCATGAATTTTATCATGTTTTATTATCAAAATGAAGTAAGAATCATTAATATATATTGCATTAAGTTGGAAAGATTTATCAGGCTTGAAGAACTGAAGATATAAGTCTCTTTTAGACCAAGGCAGAGGAAGTCTAGATAAGCCAAAAACTCCATCATAAGAACTGATTCAAGCCAATAGTGTTTAGGAAGATAAGTTTTACACAATTAGGTAAGCATTTACTTTTTCCCATTTGATAGGAGGTACAAATTGTAGAATAGATGGAATACCATCTTGAATGGAATCAATAGGCCACTATAAAACCAAGTTTCTTGATCTGGGAATCAATATGAACAAAAAATTTAAGAAACCTCTAATTAAATTCTGAAACTTGAAACTATAATAGGAGTATATTGATTCCATATGTACTTACTGAAAATAGAAGAACTATTAGATTTTCTAATCAGGTTAAAAGTTTATTTAAATGTAAATTCCCCTTGAATAGATGTTATCTAGATCTATTTGCTCCTCTAAAAAGGTAGACATGTTCTACTGAATCTTGAATAGTGTACATAACCATACCTTCATTTTATAAGGGTTCTCCAATTGTTTCTAGTGAGATGACATCCTTTAATTTTAACAAATAATCAGTCATTGATTCTGATCCTTTGTGCAGGTTTTCCAACAGATTCTTGAATAAGCAAATCTCATAAGTAGCACTAGTTCAAACTATCCAAACTAATTTGAAAACTAAAAAAATAATATCACACATATTCTTGATGGGTTATTTTGCTCGACAAGGGAACCTATTTCCATTGCATGTCTCATCTTGGGATAAAATGGATTCACACTGTCTCATAACAATTTTGGAAACTGTGCAAGTAATTTTTTTTATCTACATTGATAATATAAAATTGCACATAATCTAATTAGTTTATTGTAACACATATTTCTTAGAAACATACAAATGTTGTTGTTGGTTACATGGATCTTTGTCTTAAGAAAATCGGGTTGCAATGGAAGCAAATCAAGAACCACTTAAAGGAGGGCTATTATAATAAATTTGAGACATATGAGGAGCGAATTGAAAATAGACCCTCCCATGTTGAAAATGGACCCTCCCCTGTTCACCCAAAGTTAATCTAATATTGTAATTCAATTGGCCGATAAAGAGGTATATACATTTAAAATATTTTTCTCACCGTCTAAAATGGAATAGTAATAAATAGTTCCATTTGTGTACGAGCCATATTATATATCATGTGCATTTGATACTTTATTTGAGTTTTGTTCTTTATTTGTAGGAAAGTATAAATATATTATTGGAAGTATTACCGGAGGATCAACAAAATGACTTCGAAGAGTGACGAGCATGATCGTGTCTTGTGCATGGGTGTAGATCTTCGATCGGCACCCAAAATATTGTCACAATAGCGAAATATTCAATATTAAGACATTGTAAGCAAGAGATACCCAAATTACGCAAAGAGGTCAATGAACGTGAAATTCTCCATCAAGAAGAGCTTGATCATGTTTCGGACGAGGTTCGTGTAGAGACAGATGCCAAAATCAACAAGACTAAAGAGTTTTTTCTCAATTTGATGCAGCAAGCTGGCTTCTTCGTATCAAATGATGCACTTGCTATGTATTTTCTTAACAATTAGAATTATTTTACTAATAATTTGAGATTAAGCTAGGCCGTGTGGGCCAGTGAATATTTATGATGATGAAATTAATTTATGTGCTCATATGGGCTTTTGTTGTTGTTATTGAGTTGCGTTTTAATGTTAAAACATGTTGGTTTTTAAAAGGATACTCTGCCGATTTTTTTTAAAAATAACAAGTGATTTAAAAATAGTTAAGACGATAACTAATTTATGTTTATTTTCTCTTTCACAGGTTCGGACATTATTTGGAACAGGTGTTGTCCATCTCTATTTTTTGGGTTTCCTATGTGTTCGAATTGGTTATTTGATATTTTTGGGGATGATTATAGTCTGAATCATATAGCTTATGTTTTAAGTTGGTTGTTTTACATTTTGGAGATGTTATGTTGGAAACCTTGAATATGAATGAATAAATTTTCAGAGTTTCGTTGATTTTTTGTTTTCGATATTTATTTACCATAACTTGTACATTTTTTGATATTATGACTAATATTGAATGAGGCTAGAACCTTTCCTAAAATGTTGTCACAATAGAAATTTTGGTGGCAATTATATTGGCAACTTTTTAAGGGACGGCCAACCCCCGTCCCAAATAATATTATTAGGGACGGCCAACCCCCGTCCCAAATAATATTATTAGGGATGGCTACATCCGTCCCTAAAATGCAGCTACACAAAAATTTATTTGGCGGCAATTTTGGCGCCAACTTTTAAGGGACGGATTTTTTCGTCCCAAATAATATTATTAGGGACGGATTTTTCCGTCCCTAATTCATTTGGGACGCCCATCAAATGTGACCATGCCTTGCCGTCCCTAAATTCGTCCCTAAAAGTCTTTATGGACGGACATATAGTCTTTAGGGACGGATTTTGCCCGTCCCTAAAAGTGTTTTTTTGTAGTGGATAGTACTAACAAGCGAGTGTGATGCAACAATATCTAATAAAATACACCCTACATGTCCAAAGATAGGGAACATACCCTCCACTTCCTGTCCTGGTGCTGATCCCTCTTTAGGTATGACATGATACACACGCCCGTACTGCATCTGTGGCTGCTTACCCTGATATGGGGCGGATGGTCCTGGCACTGCGATAACGGGTGGGGTTGGTAACTGATGACACTTCCCCTGGGGTGCTTGATACCAACACTGACCTCTATGATCATGTGCCCCTCAATTCTCTTGAGGGCATGTTCCGAACATGTGCCCTATTGCTCTACAAGTGAAACACCATCCGTGGAACTTGTGCCTATCTTGCGATCTTTCGAAATTGTCCCTGCTAGAAATGACCATACTGCCTCCGATGGCCTCTCGGCTGCTGTCCCTGGCCCTGATCATTGAAACCCATTTCTTCTTGAACTGATCTCTTGTATGGGATCCCTTAAACTTTTGGACTCCCTAATTATTGTTCCCACCTGTCTTGCCCTATTGGCTTGATAAATTTGAATTG
This sequence comes from Sambucus nigra, assembly GCA_949130495.1. Classification (NCBI taxonomy): domain Eukaryota; kingdom Viridiplantae; phylum Streptophyta; class Magnoliopsida; order Dipsacales; family Adoxaceae; genus Sambucus; species Sambucus nigra. Next base: position 293,724,646 of record OX422208.1, read on the forward strand.
GGCCTCTTGTTGCCCTTACTTTTTTGGAACGATTGGTGATCTTGACAATACAATAGAGAGATATTAAGCATCTGAGTATAGGTGGTAAAAGTTGGTTCCCCAATAGAGATTTCCTGATGTGCCAAGTTGACCCCATCGCAAATCTCTCCATTTTCTTTTCGTCAGTGTTCACCTCCTCTTCAGAAAGTAGTGATAGTGCGGTAAACTCCTCCTTGTACTTTGCTATGGTACAGTTCTCCTGCTTCAGTTCCATGAATTGTCTCCTCATCTCTGACTTCACTGCGGGTGGAAAATACTTTTGGTCATACATAGCCTAAAACTCATCGATAGTCATCTTATCCCATTCCTCTAATGTGGTAACTGACTCCCACCACTGTAGCGCTGTTCCTACAAGTCTGTATGAAGCTAATATCTTCTTGTGCACCTCTGTTCACTCTACCATCCTTTAGTGTCTCTGGCTATTTTCTTCCATTATCTTTCTATCAAAATGTTTGTACTCCTAGAAAACTCTGGTGGGCGGCACTTGATAAAGGCCGCCCTCACTCTCTCCCAAACGGAGCCCTGTGGTTGAACAAGTAGCATCACCTGTTGCGGGGTTGGTGGTGCTGGTGATTGCTGCTGTGGATGGAAGTGCTGAAGCACGGAAGCCATCACTGTAGAGACTACGTGAGTAACTAAAGTGGCTATGTCAGCAGCTGTAGCTATGGGTGGTATTGGCAGTGGCTGTAAGTATGGCTATGGCTCCTACTGATCCCTGTCTTATGCATTCTCGTTGTAGCGCATTATGGTCTACCTCATCGAGAATTTTCCATCTGAAAGAAAATAAGGTTTGTGTTAGAAACAAATTGTAAATAGTACAATGCTTCCTAAACATAGGGATCTATATATCAAATAGCGCAACGCAGGACGTAACGAGCGCAATATAGATCCTAAGGACACTAGAAAAATGATGCTATTATACTAACTGTGACAACCCCCATCTTTCACATAAAGGTTGGTCAGACATAATACGCTGAAGATGGGGCTTATCTAACAATTGATACCATTCTTAGTGTCAAACCGCATAAATAACTTTTAAAATTAAAGCATCCATTCATATAATACACAAATGAAATAATGACTGAATAATTATAAAGGTTTCAACTCTTACTAGCATAATATATCTATATCACATGACTCAAATAAAATGACTTAAATACATAATCTTGAACTTATGACCATATAATCTCTGGAATGGAAAATAGTGAAATGAAAAAGAGTATCAACCTATGTTATAATCAAATAACAGAGTCCACTAAGTAACTGGAACTGCAAGTCTGTATCCTTCGCCAACCCTGTTGATCCTGTCTAGTAAAACATAGAAAATAATTTTGTAATTTGGGTCATAGATCTAAATTTTCAAGAATTAACTTTCAAAACCAATAGATAATAAAGCAGTTAATTCGTACTACATGGCACCCATCAACTCTGACATGGAATGAGTATCTCACCCTTCTTCTAAGTGAAATAGTATACGCATTCCAAACCTAAGCCATAATATTATAAATAGCATCTACACTACCGTACTAACCAAGAATAACTAATAATCATATGAGAGAAAGGTCACTACCTACACGGATTCGATCTCGATCACACAACATACTACCCGTTCATAATTATAAGGACATCACATAATGTATTTTTTGTAGCATTTGGTCTATTAACAATTGTCTATCTCCTTAAACTACTTTAGTTAATTTCTTAATCAAATTATATATATATATATATATATATATATATATATATATATATATATATATATATATATGCACATGAAGGCATCTACTTTCGGTGTTTATCTCGTGCTTTTATCAGTATGTCTGTAGGAATCTACCCGAAACACAAAAGATGGTGGGGTGATCAATACGCAATAACACCACTAACGTGTCCATACCTAACCCGATTAATGGCTCTGGTCCAAATACCTTCCCTCATCACGAAGGGGAGACCTATGATTTCATGATAAGAGACCTCCACCACGCCTAGCACATCTTGGCTAGCGTATGGTTTGTGGTTTGATATCGAATGTAACCCCAATCGATAGGCCCAACACGAGCATAAGTATGTCCAAAAAATCATAGGATATAAATATATAACATACCGTGTATATGTAGCAACCCCATAAGCTATCACATCTCTCATGCATTAATCCAAATTGACTTAATCGCATGACTTCGACATACCATTTCTTATTCTTTATTATTAACTTTCTAGTTAATTATTAAAATTTTCACATAATGGTTAACAATACCAATTCTCAATTGAACCAGTCACCCTTCACTTGGATAACCTCCCACATACTTAGATGAACTCGTAAACATCACACGAATATTTTTCTTGGTCTGACCCGACCCAAGTTCGGGAGCTGGATCGATTTTGGTCAAGGGGCTGAATCGATTTGCCCTGATCGTATAGATTCCCTTCTAAGGTCAAATCGATTCGGGTGGGACAATAAGACCAGATTTGGCTTATTCTAAAATAAGTTTTCTTCTTTAATTTCCATTAATGAATTTAAATATATACTCAATCATAACAACTCTGACTCCATAACAATTGAAAGAACACATTTCTATTGATTTCTAAACAATGTAATCACGATTATTCCTAGAATTCAAGGGATTTAATCATATAACCCGTTACTTTTCTAACCTTACTAAGGTTCAAAATTCTCAGATTATTTCAAATCAAATCACGGGTTTAACTCATAAACAAAATTCAATCCTATCACATGGATTCTAATACTAATTCCTTTAATTATAAGATATCAGTTTCGGGTTGTGTCATCAAAATTCTTAACTTTCAAAGCATAATTAGTTCTAATTAGTTTAAAAATTCCCAAAACCCAAATCCATACATAAATCAATTTTTGTGGACTTGAAATTATTTAAGAGGCATGCTTATAAATTAAGAATCCTATTATTAAAGATTTTGTAAGAGAATTCTTTCCATAGAGGATGGATGTAAGCTCCCATTTGAAATCCTTCCTCTTTACTCCTCTCCCAACTTAGTGGTTTCTGCAGAGGGTTTGTGGCTACTAGGTTGGATTAGGAATGGTAGTAAACCTAGTTAGGTTATATTGTATTGGTGTTAAACTTTTTAATACCGTATCTCCCCACGATGCCCATTTTAGGCCTTAAAATAAGCCAAAAATATTACCCGGAATGGTCCAAAGTCTCCCCCTAAGGGTATACCTATCCGTAAACACAAGTCCCCAATAGGCAAGGATGGTTCGAATAAATAAAAAGTCTATTTTTTTTTTCAATATTAAAGAATAAAACTTCAAACAGTTACCTCATTAAAAACTTGTTCACCTATTTTAAATTGAGTTGTAGCGATAAACTAATTTGTGTTATTTTTTTTTTTTACCTAAAAACATACATATAGGTAATAAGCAGATAAAATAAATGGACCAATCTCATAACATGCGGATGTATGAGGAAACCCAAAATGGAAAAAACCTCGAACGACCCAGCCATGCAATTCACTATAATACAGAATTATACAAGTTGGCAGATGACTTACTCAATGACTCGATCCTCACAAGCCTTGATGCGTCTTCAATATTCAACCACTCCTCCACAGTGCAACATAGGAGTTCACCTACGCAAGCTGCAACAATGCACGAGTCCACGCATGCCTTAGTATTAAACGATCCTGTCCTAGTAACCATATATGGTTTGGAATACAGAATCCATCATTTTTTCACCACAACCCCACAAATAAAGTACGGAGTACACCACACGAAATAGTTCTCACAAAGATATGGAGAATAAACTTGGTGCCCAAAACAGAATCTTTAAAGTATATGTAAGATGAAACTTGGATTCTAAAATTATTGGGTGAAAACTAGAGTTATTGGAAAGTTTTTGGAAGAATTTTATCATAAAAATAACTCTCTTAAGGCTCTCTCAAAAGTTTAATCCCGCATTTCTATTTATAGGAGAAGTTGTTGCAATGGATAAAGATTACAAATTTGGAAAGATATATTTAAAAAAAACATGCATACCCATTCAAGCGAATTTACTTCTCGTTCGAACGAAGTACCCATTCTCGTTTGAACAACTTTTAACAAACATCGAAAGAATTTCGGAGAGTACCTAAAAAATGATGTTCCAGATCTCGTTCGAGTGCAAGAACCTCATTCTAATGACCAATGGAAACTTATTTAAACGACATTTCAAGTCGTTTTAACGAAATAACGAAATGTTCAAAAAAAATTCTCAAAAATATTTTATAAAATACTAACACCCAATAATAAAATATCCAAGGCTCAAGAGAAATAAACATTCATACCTGAGAGATCCTTGGAACGTGAAGACGAAAAGGAGTACGAAATTAGACACGGAGATATAATCTTTGAAGTTTTGCCGTTATGTATTCATCCAAACATGTCAAAGTCCTAAAGGGAAAACACTAACCTTAACCTATGGATCAAAATATTTTGTTCGGAATAAAGACAATTACAGACAAATTGACTCGATTAGAAATTTGTCCTTAGAAATATCCGCCTTTATCTATTTCGGGACAAAACTAAAATAAAAACCCTATGGCTATCAAGCTATTTAAAAAGACTCAATCCTAACCCGAAAAGGAAAAAGAGTACAAACGCTCGACAGACACAAACTCCGAGTAGCTTTGCACACTTCAAAACTTTTTCACATGATGTAAACCTGTAAACTTGCACACTTAAACATACCTTCAAATGCGAAGAGAATATAACAAGTTTAAATACGCATTAGAAAAAATTCTAACAATGTCTAAAATAATCTCAATCTAGGTAAGACGTCTATCCCCAAGATAAAGATATCCTAATAATGAAAGTAAAGATACCATTTCTCCCCCTTTTTATTCAGGAATAGACAAAGTAAGAAAGCATAAAAATATTACTCCACCTAAAAATCAAATCTCCCCCTAAATGTGTAAACATTAGATGCCAATTTCAACATAGGGGTGTGGGAATAAAGTCATGTAATGGTATGAAGTATAAAAAATGCCTACATGGCAACTCAAGCACAAATAATCCAAACTATAATATAATAATAACAATATCGATGCAAAAAGATACCAATATGAATAAGCAATGAAGTATGATACCAATTTGAAATTACCAAAACTAGATAAGGAATTTCAATGCATCTAACGAGATATACTACAATAATTATACAACATACTAAATAAAATTTAAAGACAAAGCGTATGGAAAATATGGATTTAATACAAACCGCAAATACTCAAAATGATACCATATGTAAAATATAAAAAATATACCAATGAAATACCATCTTATATATATATATAGGTATAAACAACCACAAAAACTCGACACAAAACACATAATCTTTACACACTAACATAGTATCGATGTGTCTAAACATGTGGAATGGAATAAATGGGCGTGAACTAGATACAAATGAATTATGATCCAAACACTCAAATATGTTCAAGGAGTTCTATTTGACTGCAAAACTTTATCAAACTAATATTTATCCTCATGTGACAAGATAAACTGAACTCTATAAACAAATAAGTACAATGCATACAAGACTAGAATATTGATGATTCTACAAATCAATAGCGTCATGACAAAATAAGCATAACTAGGATTCATTGTGCAAATCCATCAACGTTCAGCTATAACACCCTCAAAAGATAAACAATTTGATATATTCTTTTCTCTCAATTCTTTTGAAGCTGTTTGAAAATTAAACAACTAAACTTGTTGGCCTTTGGCAAATTTTCTATTTTTATTGCATTTAATCTTTCATTAGGCTCTTCCCAACGGTGACTTTCTCGCAAAGGAGATTTGTTTCTTTCGTAGCTCTTTCCCATTCACCATTATAGTTATTAAATATAAAATAAATGTTCTCATGGGCAATAGTTCCTACATGCACAAATACACCATAGTCACAAAATATATAGATGAAAAAATTGATGGGAGAATGCCTCACATTGTGTTAATTTACATGTGAAGTTAAAATTCAAAAATCTCGTGCATGTGAGTTGAATCTATAAAGAAAATCAAGTTCGAAACAACTCCATGTAAGAATGATTAATAACAATTTAAGCATTAGCAATCATAATTAAATGTCCTAGCCACATGAAAAACACATAATGAATTGCAATCAAACATATCAATATGCCACACAGAATTTGTAAAGCTAAAATACACAAAAATTAAAAAAATCTTTTCGAGTTTTTTTTTCCAAAAGAAAAACAAACTTCACAAAAACCAAAAATATTTTTGAGTTTTTTTAAATTTTTTTAAAAGAAAATAGCAAATTGAAAAAGAAAAACAAACTCAAAAGACAAACAAAATCGTTTTGTATTTTTTTCAATATGACTCGATAAAAAAATCAAAACACAAAAGATACACATGTTATATCACTAGCAAACATATAACATTAAGAACAAACGAGTGTATAACAAACATGCGAACATACTTAACCATTAGATATAACATGGAAAGTATTAAGTGAAAGAAAATGAGAGTCAACAAGTCTAACATGTAAAGCCTCCAAATACGATTTCCAAACCCACATAGGTGTAACATGATGCATAAGGGTTTTGGAAACCACGGTGACTATATTTTTAGAATTTCTAAAAACCTTTTTAAGATCATAGAAAAACCTCCAAAGGTGACCTTTCCTACTGCAATGAGTGCAAGTGGAAACACGACGAGGGGTATTACCAAAGGATTGACCTTTCCTAATGTTTCTAGTCGACTCTCTCAAACACATGGTCTTAGCTTGGGTAGCAGAAGCATTATGATCATTGAAGACAATTCTACACTTGTCATCTTTGATTTTTACGGTGCCTAACATTTTATTCAACTTTTTCGACCTAAACTCCAAATCAAATTTGACATGACTTGAGTCTCTTAATCTCTCTTGAATCTCAACTATCCTTAACTCGAGTAAACGTTTAGACTCCTCAAACTCATGAAGTTCATTCTTCATAGCCTCCATCAAATCACAAAGACTATCTCTCTTATCGTCATCATACTCTAGCTTTTCTTAAAGAGTTCTCTCACATACCCTAAGATCCTCAATCAAAACACTATCATCATTAACTATATCATGTTCCTTCAACCTAGCTTCCAACTTTAATTTTTTCTTTTTAACCTTCAAAGTTTCCTCATAAAACTCACAGAAGGAAACTTAGAGTTCACTCCCCTCCTCCTCTTTTTCATCTGCTCTCATCTCCACTCTCTTGGCTATCACTCACTTGGGATCCACAAACTATGGCCTCAGAAGTGTCATGTTTAGAAATATCTTCATGGGAATATTTCTCATTAAAACTCACATGACTGGCCATGAATGCAGTATAGTTGCACTCAGTGAGGGAGTTAGATTTCTATTTCGAATGACTATAATTAAGGGTGGCATTTTATGATATCAGTTTCTTGCTTTCCTCCCTTAGTTTAGTGGGGCACTCAGCTACCCTATGGAAAAAACCTTCACAACGAGAACATCTATTGGACTCACCCCTCTTAAAATTATCTTTTCGATTACAAGTGAAGTGATCCTCCTTGTTATGCATATTTTTCTCGAACTTATTTGCATATTTCTATTGCTTTTGGAATTTGACAAATTTCTTGAATTTCTTAGATATCAAGGCCAAATCCTTGGACTCAATGTCAGACTCATCATTCGAAATAGGTGTTTCCTCCTTCCAAGATTTCAGAGTAACGCCCTTTTCTTTCTTCTTCATAGTCTTGGAGGTAAACATGCAAGTTTCGTAGAATCTAGAGTACCCAAAGAATTCAAAGCGGTCACTTTTGGATTAAATATTTCAAGCAACTACCTTAAGATTTTATTGATTACTTGATTGTTGGGTATCTTCTCTACTAAGTTAAATGATGAGTTAACTATGTCAGACAGTCTAATGTAAAACTCATCAAAGGTCTCACTCTTTAATATTTTAATCGTTTTAAACTGAGTGGTGAGGTTTTGGAGTTTGAAATCCTAAACATCAGTAGTTCCTTCATGGGTGAGTTGGAGTATGTCCCAAGCCTCTTTACATGTCTCAAAAGTCATAATATGACGGAACTCCTCCGAGGTGATAGAACAAAACAGAGCATTTAAACCTCGAGAATTAAAATTTGTTAACCTACGTTCAACCTCACTCCATAATTCTACGGGTTTTGAATGAATTTCTCCACCATCTTTGGTGATAGGTGGAGACCACCCTTTAACTACCGCTAACTAAAATCGATCATCTATAGCTTTAAGTGCTGATTTCATACGCATTTTCCAGTATGCGTAGTTCGACACATCAAATATCGGGGTTCTAATACCATCAAAGACACCAAAATTTATGCCTAAAAACACGGGATCAAAACACAGTAATTTAGCACAACATGCTATGATACCACTTTGTAAATGCAAGTCCCCAATGGGCAAGGATGGTTCAGATAAATAAAAAGTGTATTTTTATTTTTTCAATTTAAAGAGTTAAACTTTAAACAAATTAACCCAATAAAAACTTGTTCACCAATTATAAATTGAGTTATAGCGATAAACCAGTTTATCAAATTTTATCTTTTTAACCTAAAACATGCATCTAGGTGATAAGAAGATTGAATAAATAACCCAATCACACAACATGTCGATATACGAGGAAAACCAAAGATAGAAAAAATCACAGATGGCCCAATCACGCAATCCACTATGATACAGAATTACACAAGTTGACAAATGATTTACTCAACGATTCGATACCCATAAGTCTTAATGCATCTTCAATCTTCAACTGCTCCTCCACAGTCCAACACAGGAGTCCACCTATGTAAGCTACTATAACGCACAAGTCCACGTATGCCTTGGTATCCACCGATCCAAGCTCGATAATCATCTACGGTTTAGAACACGGAATCAACCGCTTCTTTACCGTAACACCACAAACCAAGTACACTGTCCACCGAACAAAACAATTCTTACAAAGATATGGGGAATATACTTAAATACTAAACTTATTGGATAAAAACTAGAGTTCTGGGAATGTTTTTGGAAGAATTTTATCACAAAAATAACTCTCTTAAGGATTTTTTGAAAAGTTTGTTCCCGCATCTCTATTTATACAAAAAGTTGTTGAAAAAAGATAAGGATTAAAGATTTTGAAAGATATGTTTTAAAAAATAAAAACATCCGTACTTGTTTGAACGAGCTAACTTCTCATTTAAGTTAAGTACCCATTCTTGTTCAAACAACTTCCTACTAAACTTCAAACGACATTCCAGAGTGTACCCAAAAGGAGACATTCTCATTCGAATGTAGTAACCTCATTCTAATGACCAATGGAAACTTGTTCGAACGACATTTCGAGTCATTCTAACAAAATAATGAATTTTCAAAAAATTTCCTGTCAAACATTATATAAAATACTAACATCCAATAATAAAATATCCAAGGCTTAAGATAAATACGCATTCATACCTAAAAGTTCCTTAGAACGTGAAGATGAAAACGAGCACGAAACACGACACTGTGATATAATCTCTCAAGCTTTGCGGCTATATTCTCAGCCAAACATGTCAAAGGCCTGAAGGGTAACTTATAATTCAAATTGTTTTGTACTAAATTAAGCCAATTATAAATAAATTGACTCGATTTAAAATTTGTCCTTACACTATCCCCGGGCCTAACTTAGGATGTTTAAAACACCTAAACAAGCTTTTAAATCACCCCGAAACCTACTCAAATAGGTGTACAATAAATCAAACATTTTTATTATTCTAATCATGAAATACAAACAATTCACGTAACATGAAAATAGATCATTCTACTAATGTGACACATGTAATGTATATTAATTACATACTCATGCATATTATAATCCAAGTAATTACTTATCATAATTCTATCAATTTAAATAATGCAAAGTACGGGGTATTACAATTATGTCCGATCCTTTTCCTTCTATTACATCTCTTAGATTTATTAACATATAAGGATATATTTACACATTAAGACGTAATATAAAAAATATGAGAAATATTTTCCTACAGAAAATCCTCCACTTAGAATTTTTAAAACTTTTATCATATGATGCATCATGTATTTTCCTATATTAGATGGGAAACATGATGAGTGATATTGCACTCCGAACCGGTTCACCTAGAACCCGAACCGGTTCGCCCATTTGTAATGCTCTAGATCCGTTACATAATTAGTCACGCTTTCTAAGTGTGACAAAATTGCCAAATACGGGATTTTTATTTTTTCCTTATCTTTTAGCCAAAAGAGTTTTATGTTTTGAGGATTCTTCTAAACAACCTCTAGCCTATATATTTAGTCATTAGGACTCTTTTTATTCAGATTTCATTTATGTAAAAGCTCCATAATAAGTAGGAACATCTAGGAGAAGAATTTACATATTTTGCACCATTAATCCAAGAGCTTTTCCAGTTTTTCTTCAACCTTTGATTTCTTCTTGCATGATCTTGTTCTTCAATCTTGGTAATCTTTATTTCCAGTACCGTTATTATTATTTCGCATGTTTAATCTCTCTTTCCACGCAATTATGAGTTCATGTAACATAGATAACGTAGTTTTCACTAATTTCACTATGTTAGGCTAGATTTTTAAGGGTTGGGATGCATGAACCCAACCCGATGTGGTTTGCATGGGTATAAAATTAGTACTCTAAATTTAATAATTGATTAGATCGTGTAGTATGGTGATGACAACCGTTGTGGGAATTTTGATCTCATTTTTCCTAGGTAACTGGGATGCTTAAGAGTACAACGCGTGTGTAGATAATACTACACTGTTTTACTCATCTCTTGATTATGTATGATGCAAGCTTGAACCTCAAATATGTAATGCTTGGGAGTACTAAAGATCGGGTTTGATCAATTAATTAATTTACAATTAGTTTTGTACTGGGCAACACAATAGGGTTTGGGGGATTGAACTCCTAACCTATTTTTCCTCAAGCATATTAATTCATTCTTAGTTAGTTGATTTTGCTCACATAGTTAATTTAGTAGTTTAATCTAGTTTGCATTTAGTTAGTAGATTTAATCCCATAATCCCATAATCATCTTTTCTTACCCTTTTAAAGTCAACTTTAGGATTAATTAATGTACCTTCTATCGTCAAAACGAGATCGTCCATTTTCCCTGTGGATTCGATACCTAAACTCGCCGCTATACTCCATAAGAGTGTAGTTAAAGTTTAGGTTTTTGTATTGCGATTGGAAGACGATCACAACGACTAGCGTATTTATACAGACGCTCGGTTTTCACCTCGATCAAAATGGCGCCGTTGCCGGGGAATTAGGTAAACTTTAGGTTAGGTTGGTTAATTCCGAATTTAACCTTAAATAAAAAAAATCCAAAAATATGGGTGTCACGTTTTTTAATTTCCCAATTTGACACGTCTTATTTTAACTCTTTTGGTGGCTTTAATTGTTATGATAATAGTGAGGAGGATGAGCTCAAGATTTGTGAACATTGGATCAATATCACTAAAAATGAGTCTCATAAATACAAGCCTAGTGCTATGGCCATCCAAATTTATCAAAATGAAAGGCTTGAAGACGAAAGACATGAAAAAGAGTATCGGAAAAAAATCGTTATTGGGAGCAAGAGTTGGATGCATTATTTGAACCTAATGAGGATTTTTCTTTCGATATTTTTGAAGTTGACGAATGTTTTAAACCAAATGAGTAATTCAAGGTGCTGAAACCAACGAAGCCTACATTGGAAGAACTCTTGCTTATTAGCAAAAAGTAATTTGATGACCTTGCTGCTACAGAGATGAAAATTATAGCAACTTACAAGGAGTTTAAAGATTATTTGGACAGCTTAGAGAAGGTAGAGACTTGCGCTTCACCTAACAATTTTGAGGAATAAATCATTAAGAGTGATCCAAGTTCTTTTGAATCTCAACCTCTTATAAATATTCCAAAATTTCCTGAGGTTGAAGATCATTTGTCTCCGTGTGTCCCCACTATTATCGAACCATTAAATCCATCACAAGAATTGGATGAATGTCTTGAGGACGTTGATCCGATTCTTGTATGAGAATGTTATTTTGAGATGCTTCATCTTATGGGCCATACACTTAGACGTGTCACTCCACCAGATCCAGTTGAAAATTTTGGGGGAGAAGATTTTGAGGACAAGGACCCTTTGCTTAAATTGTTATCAAAGATTAAATCTTCCTTTTTGTGTACCCACCTTCCCATACTACTTGAAAATTCTTTGGGAGGGGATTCTATTTTTCTTGGATCCCAATTGTACTTATCCCCCCTGTGCACCCAAATCCCTCATTACCCCCCTGAAAATTTTTATTAGTGATGGTCCATTTCTTTCGGGTTACACATTTCTTCCATTGTTTAAACGAAATTCTTATTTTTCGGGAGGCATAAATGAAAAATTTGAGGGTACACCGATTGTCCCTCAAAGTCAAATTATATTTTGGGTGGATCCTCAAATTTTTTGACTTCTACTGTATGAGTTATTATAAGTTAAAAACGTAGGTTGTACATAATTAGTTTTTTGTTTCTTTTTCTTTTTTTTATTATAGTCTAGTGGCATTAGTTAAAGTTTTTGTTATGCTTTTTGCTATGCTTGGTTCTAACGTGTTTTGTAGATTCAATGTATTCGTACTTTTCGGGGATCGCTCCATTTGGGTAATATCTTTCTTTTCCTCTCTTTATATTGTGTTCTTGATTCTCATTGCGAACAATGCAACATTTAAGTTAGGGGTGTGGAATATTTGTCCCATTTATTGTGTAGATTCATTAATTTGATCACATGTTCGTTCCAAGTATGTTTTTTAGAAAATTTCAAAAAAAAAAATCAAAAATTTCCCAAAAATAAAAATTGAAAAATGATGAAAAGCCAAAAATATTTGTTCTTCAAAATAAATAAAAATTAGAATTTAAAATTTTCAAAAATATCACCTTTATTATATTTGAAGTCTTAAATCGTAAAAAAATCAAGAGCACTAAGCCAAAATTGACCAAAGATGGAAATTGTGCAAAAATCGACGACTTTATGAATAAGTGTGGAGATTAATCAAACCCGGTGAGATATTTAGCCCATTATTTTTTCTGAGTTTTTAAAATCAATCCGAGTTAATGGTTAACTCAAAGCTCATTTCAGCATCTAAAAAGTCGTCGTGATCCCAATACCCTTATTTTGATCGGTTACGGGAAATGTGGGAGATGTTGTCTCGAAATATGCGCTAACATATCTCTAAAATAATTTAATCTAGAGATGTATATGGTAAAGTAATTAGTGATTTGGACAATGAAGTAGGCGATCGTTTGTCACCCAAAAATATTAGCCAGAAAAAGTCGTGAAATTTTTTCCCTTTGCAACCCAATTTGAGCCTAATAAAATTTGTCGTTTGTAGCCCAAAAAACCCAAATGGCTTGGAATTGTGAAAATTATAAATTTCATCAATAAAGTCCAAAAAGTGAATAAAAAGGGAAAAGAAAAAATAGAAAAATGCTCAACAAAAATAGCAAGAAAATAAAATGTGAAAAATAGAAAACAAATAGAAAAAAGGAGAGAAAAATGAGAAAGAGCCCGAAAAATCACTAACGGACATCATAAGCAAAATTTTCCAATTCCGAAATTCTTAGCCTTTCCCAATTTTACCCAATACACCATATAATCCAAAAAAGTCCTAACCGAGTCCGAATTACGAAATCAATTACCACGTGGAGGGATAAAATATCAAAAGATAATATGACAGATTGACTGGAGTGTATAAGAGGCGATGTTTCCCGTTTTTCAATAACCGTATTCCGATGATGAGATCTATTCACCATATATTTTTATCTTTTCAATTTTGTATGTGTGAATTTGCATCCATTATATTTATTCTTTATATCACGCATACCGAGAGAAATAGCCACAATTCGAGTGATTCATTTGTGAGTAAATCTGTGAGAAATTGAATCAAAATGAATTTTTGAAAAAGTAACGTAATGATCAATCGGTGGAAATTGGAGGTTTAATTTTTGGCTTCGCACACACACACACACACACAATGATTTGAGACTCTTTGGAATATGAATTTATGGTGATTATTTTTCAAAAAGTTTAAATTGAACAATTTTTAAGTATTTTAATGTTTCTTGAGTCAATAACGAATTTTGTGGGTATATTCACTACAAACCCTCACGAGACACCCCTCGTCCAACTAGGGTAACCTAGGGGTTTAAAGGCTTGTTGCATACGCTAAATGCAATCACTTGCCCACAAAAAAGGTATTCTATCCTAATAAAGTTTTTGAAGGGTCCTTAACTCATACTCTTATGCTTTTACATTGCTTGGGATGCACAAAGTTCTAAGTTAGGGCGGTTTGCTTAGGCATAAATTCTTCACATTTATCCACTTAATTTCGGTGTTTTTACGATCCCGTGCGGGGTAAATAGCTTGGATTTATCTCATATTTATTCTACTAACCCTTTTTGGCAAGTATTTTGTGTTTTGTTTATCTCTTATGTGTTTTACAAGTAATTCATGCAAGAAAGATAGAAAGAGAGCTCAAAATAGTGAAAGAAACCAAGAAATGGGAAGTTCAAGGGCATTTTCATAATTTTTTATCCTTATTTCGGAGGTGGGGACAACTGGAAGGTTGAAAATCTTGAAATTACAAGAACACTGGAAAAAACGGCACCCCAATCCGAGCTACGGTGAAGAAGTTATGCCCATTTGACGATTGAGAAAGAAATTCAAAAATCCAAATGAAAAAGAGGCGACCAAGGCTTGACCATTCTGGAAATCCGAACCGGTTCACCCATTTGTCACGCTCCAGATCTGTTATAAAATTAGTCACACTTTATAAGTGTGACAAATTTGCTAGATACGGGATTTTTATTTTGTCCTTATCTTTTAGCCAAAAGAGTTTTATGTTTTGGGGACTCTTCTAAACGACCTCTAGCCTATATATTTAGTCATTAGGACTCTTTTTATTTAGATTTCATTCATGTAAATTCTCCATAATAAGTAGGAACATCTAGGAGAAGAATTTACATATTTTGCACCTTTAATTCAAGAGCTTTTCTAGTTTTTCTTCAACCTTTGATTTCTTCTTACATGGTCTTGTTCTTCAATCTTGGTAACATTTATTTCCATTACCTTTATTATTATTTCTCATGTTTAATCTCTCTTTCCATGAAATTATGAGTTCACGCAATATAGATAACATAGTTTTCACTAATGTCACCATGTTAGGCTAGATTTTTAAGGGTTGGGATGCATAAACCCAACCTGGTGTGGTTTGCATGGGTATAAAATTAGTTCTCTAAATTTAATAATTGATTAGATCGTGTAGTATGGTGATCACAATCGTTGTAGGAATTTTGATCTCGGTTGTCCTAGGTAACCGGGATGCTTAAGAGTACAACGCGTGTGTAGCTAATACGGCACTGCTTTACTCATCTCTTGATTATGTATGATGCGGGCTTGAACCTCATATACGTAATGCTTGGGAGTATTAAAGACTGGGTTTGATCAATTAATTAATTTATGACTAGTTTTGTACTGGGAAACACACTAGGGTCTGGGGGATTGAATTCCTAAACTATTTTTCCTTAGTCATATTAATTCATTCTTAGTTAGTTAATTTTGCTCATGTAGTTAATTTAGTAGTTTAATTTAGTTTTCATTTAGTTAGTAGATTTAATCCCATAATCATATAATTATCTTTTCTTACCTTTTTAAAGTCAACTTTATGATTAATTAACCTACCTTCTATCATCAAACCGAGATCGTCCACTTTCCCTGTGGATTCGATGCCCAGATTCGTCGCTATACTCCATAATATTGTACTTACAGTTTAGGTTTTTGTATTGCGGTTGGAAGTCGATAACAACGACTAGGGTATTTACACGGATGCTCGGTTTCCACCTCGATCATTGGTGCTGGGGATTGATGTATTAAAAAATTTCTTTCCAAAAATCTTTGATCGATCATGCAATAGAAATAAGAAGAGAATAGATTTAGTCTTTAGATCATTATACTTTTACAGATCTTGTAGGTGATTTAATACAGAGGCTGACATTCAAAACACTTTGTTTCCCATAACTACTTGTTTTGGCTTGCTACCAATACAACATATAAGAATTAGATATGAAAAAGTCCAAAATATAATATTGTCTGCATGTCCCCTAGTGACAAAAAATATTCAGGTTGTATTATGTATTTTTGTACCAAAAAGGTCTGTATCATGGGAGTGATACAAAACGTTTTGTGCAAGGTTGATCTAGTTTACATGTCTCACTTTCCATGTGTGACTTATAATATAAAATTGGTGTCTTCGATGGAGTTGATGCTGGGGATTGAGGGATTAAAGAAATTGCTTTCCTAAACTCTTTAATCGATCATGCAACAGAAACAAGGGGATAATAAATTTAGGCCTTAGATCACTATACCGTTGCAGATCTTATAGGTGATCCGATACGAAGGCTATTGTTTGAAGAATATGAAAATATGACTTGGATCTTCTAGTATATGATCCTTCGAAGTTGCAAATTCTTCGATACATTGGAAAACACATCCTTGGATTTTGTAAGGACATTTTTTGTCCATTAACAATTTGTTATGTCGCACGCCGTTACACCGTTGAAGAAATTCAAGATTCATACAGTCATCAACGGATCCGAATATCAAAAGAAGAAGAGGAATCAAAGTCTGACAGGCCGTACCGGTCCGCCCAGAATAAAAGAACCGATCCTCCTGCGGACCGGTCCGCCTCAGACCCGGACCGGTTCGCCTGCTGAAAGCCAGTACACCCCGGACCGCAAGCGAACCGAAGAAGCCTAAAATAAAAAGAACCGATTCGCCTACCCGGACCGATCCGCCTCAGACCCGGACCGGTCCGCCTGGGATAATCTCAAACAGATCGTGCAGATATTTTTTAGGCCATGTTATTCATTTATAAACCCACTACGGAAAGTGGTTTTCCAAGACTTCTATACACGATTTTTAGAGTACAAAAAACTCTAAGTCTTCACCTATTTAGCCCTAGACTCTAGGTTTTTTATTCACACAAATTTCCAAACATTTGTGAATCTCTTTACAACCCAGGAACGCACTTTTGCTGTTCATACCATTGTGGAGAGGACCGTTCTTCTTCTTCATTGCAGCCCTACTGGAAAGGGATAACTCCAGCCGCCGGCTACAGAATCCGACACCTGAGGGTAATTCTTAGTCACTTGTATTTTCATTGTAATCCGAAATTGTACAGTTACAATATTATAATGGAAATAAATGGTTTTGCCCCTTTGGGGGATTTTTCCTCACAAGCATGTGTTTGAATGTTCTTGCTTAGTTCATTATCTTATTCAATCACATAATGTTGCATGTTTGGGGTTTGTTTGAGTTAAAAGGTGTTTAATAAATAATTTTATCATTTGAATGCAAGCGCATACTCTCTCAAATTGGTATCAGAGCAGGTTACGCTAATCTATCGCGTATTCCTATTTTTCGCAAAATTTTTCTAAGATATCAATTTTCTGAAAAAATTGATTTTTGAAAAAGTGCGTGTTCAAATGGAGAAGTTATATAATAAAATGCCAATTTTTGACGGGACAAACTATGCCTATTGGAAAGCCCGTATGAGATCTGCATTAAAAGCCATTGATGAGCGTGTCTGGATTTTGGTTGAAAGAGGGTGGACACCTCCCTCCGTGACTGTTGATAATGTAATCAACTTGAAACCTGTCACTTCTTGGAGTGAAGAAGAATTTAAATGGTCATCTTTTAATTCTAAGGGTCTAAGTGCTATTTCTGGGTCTGTCACACCTGATGAGTTCAAACGAATAATGACGTGCACCACGTCAAAAGAGGCATGGGATGTTTTACAACTCACCCATGAAGGAACAAATGCTGTGAAAGAGTCTAAATTGTAAAATTTAACAACTCAATTTGAAACCATCACCATGCATGAATCTGAATGCTTTGGTGAATTTTATGCTAGACTTTCTGACATTGTGAATACTAGCTTTAATCTTGGTGAACATATTCCTAATGCTAGAGTTGTTAAAAAGATTCTTCGTTCTTTGCCTAAGCGTTTTATCCCTAAAGTCACTGTGCTAAATTCTATGGGTAATTTAAATACGCTAAAATTGGAAGAACTTGTAGGAGATTTGCAAACATATGAAATTGATATGTTCTCTAAAACTGCTAAATCTAAAGATAAGGGAATTGCACTTAATGCCCAAGAGAGAAGGAGTGAGGGGTCGGCTATAAAGAGGGTAGAGTCATCTAGAAAGAGAGAGACTGACACGTCAGATTCTGAGTGTGATTTTGACTTAGATGATTTGGCTCTTTTTGCAAAAAAAATCAAGAGGATTCTCAAATTTAAGAAAAATGGCAATTTTAAAGATAAAAAGAAATTTGAGAAAAATAAGTTTGAAAAGAAAAATGAAAAAGTTTTTAAATATCCTCCTAAGAAAGATAGTGAGAGATGCTTTGAGTGCGATGGTAGGGGTCATAGAGCCTTTGAGTGTGCCACTCGTCTTAACAGAGAGAAAGGGAAAGCTGTCCTTAATGCTACCCTTAGCGACGACAGTGAGGTCGAGACGGTGGATTCAGGAGATGAGTCACCGCATGAGTGTAACTTCACCGCATTCATGGCCAGTTAAGTGAGCACTCCTAGTTCTCTTCACGACGATGAGGATGATGCTTCACAGGGACACCTCGATAGTGAGCTCGATGTGAGTGAGGGGGAGATGACTCAAGTGAGAGCGAGAGTGATATTCAACGCGCCTACGCTGAGTTATATTCTGAGTCTTTTAAAACTAAAAAATGTAATAAAGCGCTAGTTCTTAAGATCACCGGCTTAGAGGAAGATTTAAGAAAGGCAAGAGAGAGAGATAGTCTTCCTCCTTCACCGCCCTGAGAGAGAGAGAATCTGCCTGTGTCGAGAAAGAGAGTTTGGTTAGAGAGAGAGAGAGTGTTTTAGAGAAAGAGAGAGGGGACTTGACTAAACAAGTGGCTAGTCTTACGAGTCAGCTCCATTCCTCCGTGGAGACTCGGAAGAAACTTGAAGCCCTGGTTTCCCAGCTGACTCATGATCTTGAGAAAGCACGGGAAGTCAAGGTACAAATCGAGGACAGATCTGGGAAGATGGGAAAGATGCCCCTCGGCCCCGCTTTAGGTTTTGGTGATCGGAAAGGAATTGGTTATGATGGTGCCTCCACGTACCAAATTGCACCTGGACCAGTTCCTGAGTTTACTACGACTCCTTATGGCCACCGTCAAAAACCTCGAAGGAGAGTTCGACCAAGAAAGGCAAACCAAGGTCCGCCTTTGACTGTGTCCTTTTGTACTTATTGCAAAAGAAAAGGCCACCTTAGGGAGTTTTGCTATAACATGGGTCGGATACGACGTACTAATGCTCCACCACGTCATACTGATGAGTTTTCGAGTCTGAGAGAGCAAGTTGAGTTCTTAGCTGCCACATCCCAGAGTTTAATGGAAGAATTCCGACGGATGTCTTTGCCGTTAGTGAATGCTTCTCACATTCCAGCTAAAACCAACAACAACAAAGGCAAACAAAAGGTCATCTCGACTTGGGTACCTAAGAAAGATAAAAAGGATTTTGTTGTTCATGTCACTCTCAAAGCACATAATACCTCACAGTGGTATTTTGATAGTGGGTGCTCCAGACATATGACAGGTGATGCCTCATTTTTTACGACTCTTGAGGATTATCAGGATGGCAGAGTCACCTTTGGAGATGGGAGCAAGTCTAGCATTATTGGACGTGGTACTGTCGAGTTACCTGGGTTCCCTAAGATAGAAAATGTTTTGTACGTCAAAGGTTTGAAAGAAAACCTTCTCAGCATTAGCCAGCTGTGCGACACTGACTTTGCAGTAAAGTTTGACCGGAACGCGTGTAAAGTCTACAATCAAGCCGGTAAACTTTTGATGCAAGGGGTGAGGACCGAGGATAATTGCTATGGAACTGAGCCCACGTCCTCACTTGTCTGCAACAGCGTCACGATCACTCCTATGGATCTGTAGCACCAACGTCTAGGTCACATGAACGTTAGAGATCTCAACCGCTTAGTTAAAAAGGACCTAGTACGTGGCTTACCATCTCTTGGAAAGTCAACTTCGACCGTTTTTGGATCCTGTCAGATGGGAAAACAAATCCGTAGTCCCCATAGGAAGTTGCATTCCATTACCACCTCTCGTGTTCTTGAGTTGATTCACATGGATCTTATGGATCCCACTCGCACTGAGAGTCTAGGTGGTAAGAGGTATATCCTCATGATGGTAGATGATTTCTCCAGGTACTCTATTGTAGGTTTTCTGAGAGAGAAATCCGATGCTGTAGAATTTTTAACGAACAAGTGCCGTGTCCTACAAAATCAACACGGTGTCACTATTAACAGGATGCGTAGTGACAATGGCACTGAAGTCACAGAAGCAAAGGTAGACCTTTACTGTGATAGCCTCGGGATCAAACATGAGTTTTTGCTGTGAGAACTCCTCAGCAAAATGGGATTATTGAGAGAATGAATAGAACGATCCAAAAGATGGCTAGATTTATGCTTCTAGGTCATAAAATTTCAGGAGATTTTGGGCAGAGGCAGTGTCTACTGCATGCCACACGGTGAATAGGGTTTATTTGTGTCCACGCACACTTCAGACTCCTTATGAGTTGTGGACTGACAAGAAGCCCACCCTGGCATATTTTCATGTTTTGGGAGTAAATGCTACATCCTACGGGATAGAGAGAAATTAGGAAAGTTCGACTCCCGGAGTGACGAGGGAATATTTCTAGGATATTCATCAAATAGAAGAGCATACCGAGTTTTTAACCTGAAGAGCTCTAAGGTTATGGAATCAATAAACATCACCGTGTAAGATGACGAACCTCCGACGGTTATTGATCCTAACTTTCAGTGTGAGGATGAGGATTGTTCTGATAGTGATTTACATGTTCCTCTCTCACACTCTGTGGACCCTACTCTTGTGCTAGGGGACACACCTGCTTGGGTTCGCAAGAGTCATGACCCGTCTGCTATTGTTGGCGATCCCACTCTAGGGGTTAAGACTCGTGCCCAGCTAGAGAATGTTGTTAGCCATCTTTGCTACACGTCCAAAGTCGAGCCCAAGAACCATAAAGAATCACTCAAGGATGAACACTGGATATCTGCTATGCAGGATGAGTTGCTTCAATTTAAAAAGAACAATGTCTGGGAACTAGTCCCCCGACCTAGTGAGACTAATGTGATAGGTACCCCGTGGATTTTTAAGAATAAAATGGATGAAAATGGTACCATAATCAGAAATAAGGTTAGGTTGGTCGCTCAAGTCTACACACAGATAGAGGGTGTAGACTTTGGGGAGACATTTTCTCCTGTTTCTAGGCTTGAGTCCGTCCATCTTCTGCTCGCCATCGCATGTCATCTGCACTTTAAGTTATATCAGATGGATGTCAAGAGTGCCTTTCTGAATGGCATTCTACAGGAGGAGGTTTATGTGGAACAACCAAAAGGGTTTGAAGACCCTCAGCACCCGTAGCACGTCTACTATCTGAGGAAAGCCTTGTATGGTTTGAAGCAAGCACCCCGTGCTTGGTACGAGAGGCTTACTTCCTATCTCTTAGCTCGTGGCTTCAAGAGAGGGGGAGTAGATATGACGTTGTTCGTCAGGAGAGATAACGGTGCTATTTTAGTTGCCCAAGTCTATGTGGACGATATAGTCTTTGGCTCCACATGCTCCCAGCATGCTCACCACTTTGAGGAGGAGATGAAAAGTGAGTTTGAGATGAGCATGGTTGGTGAGCTTACATTCTTCCTTGGTCTCCAGGTTCGTCAGCTAGAGGATGGGATGTTCATCTCCCAATCCAAGTATGCTAGAGACCTAGTGAAGAAATCTGGTTTAGACTCCGCTAAGCATGCACGTACACCTATGAGTACCACTACCAAGCTTAGTAAGGACACTTCAGGCAAGGACGTAGAGCAAACCTTATATCGGAGTATGATCGGTAGTCTTCTCTACTTAACTGCCAGTCGTCCCGACATCGCCTTTAGTGTTGGAGTCTGTGCGCGATATCAGGCGTCCCCGAAAGAGTCACATTTACTTGCTCTAAAACTTATTATTAAATACGTGAGTGGGACTCTTTCATATGGTATTTGGTATTCCTTTGATACCAATAACCGTTTGTTCGCCTATTCGGATGCCGATTGGGCCGGGGATGTAGATGGTTGTAGGAGCACCTCTGGTGGGTGTTTCTATTTTGGTTCTGCTCTTGTCTCCTGGCTGAGCAAGAAGCAAAATTCCATCTCTTTGTCCACTGCGGAGGCTGAGTACATAGTCGCCGGGAGTTGTTGCACACAAATCTTGTGGATGAAGCAAATGCTGGAGGATTATGGGATTTCACAGGACACCATGACCATTTCTTGTGATAACACGAGCGCGATACACATATCCCGCAATCCAGTTCAGCATTCGTGCACCAAGCACATCAGGATACGTGGGCACTTTATTCGTCAGTTAGTTGAGGAGAACACTGTATCCCTGAGTTTTGTTCCCACCGACCGTCAGTTAGCCGACATTTTCACGAAACCTTTAGATGCCCTTAGATTTGAGAGTCTTAGGAAGTCTTTGGGGATTTGCACAGTTGACTGAGGGGTTGGTCTATGTCTAGAATAGGATGTTTCTTCATGTTCATATCATATGCTTCCTATTACTAGTCTTTTTTATATGTACCATTGCTTAGTTGTACAACTATTTATTTATTCCTTTTGCTTTTTATATTTCTTTCGAAAAATACAAAAATATTTTCCTTTAAGAAAATTTTTAAGAAAAGCACAAAAAGATTTTATTTTTCTAAAATTTTTGAAAAATCCAAAAAGATTTCTGTTTTTGCTCCTTTTATGGATGAGCATTTAAGATAGCCAAGTCACAACTTCATTCCATATATCCATGTGACTGTTTGATAGAGATTTGAGAGGCTACATCATTTCATCCATGTGATTTATAATGTTTGGAGTCTTTGAGATGTAATTATTGATATCTTCCTACATGTTTGACTCCTATATCCTTTATTGCACACATGCACGGCTATATTGGATTATTGCACTTGTCTATCTCATATTGGCTTGAGTGTTTCCATCTCAATCCTGTCTATACAATGTAAAATATGCGATAAAACTTGACAAGATTGGAATGCATGTAAAAACCGTTTTGGTGAGACTGTGTGCTTTTGTATAATGGGGAAGGGCTGCGAAAGGTAATCATCTATCCTTTGCGCAAAAGCCACCGTTAAAAAGGACCTAAAAAATGGAGGAATTTTAATATCCGAGGTTCAAAGAGGTTAAAAGAGCCTGAAAAAATTAACAGTCAATAAAAAGCACTTCATGCCAAATATGGCCCACTTAGGTTTCACCATCAATTCTCCAAAGTTTGAGAATTTATAATGCCTCTATTCAAAATTATATCTGAGGGAGTTTGGTTGGAGAATCGTTAAACGGGTTTGCACTTCCTTGAAAGTCCTGAAAAAGCATAAAATCATTTTGGACGTTATTAGTGTGAAAATCACTTTGAGCTTTGATTTGTTGATTTGATTGAGTCAATATCTTATATTGTCATTCTTTTACACCAAATGACGCATTTGAGTTCATTCGCTAGGAGTATCCAATATTCATCGTGCACATATGTCATGTTTGTATGCATTGATTTTCCTATCGAATTTGCTCACACCACTTCATTTACGCTATCATCGACTTGGTTGTTTTTGTGATCATTCATGGTGTGATTTTATCCTAGTGACACTCCACACTTGCTTATTTGATTTATTTCTCTCATATGTCTATTTGGGGACATCATAAAAAGGGGGAGAATGAATTATCTTATTATGGGGGAGTTTTTTGAAAGGTTGAGTTTATATGTCTATCTCATTTCAAACTCGATACGTCACTTGGTATTTTGTCTTCTCTCCTGTGTGTAGGTACTACATGGATTATCATTGGATTGCACACCCTGATGAGAAAAGTGTTGAGATTCCTGAAGAGTTGAAGAGCAAACGTTGAAGTCTTATTCAATTGTATCTTTCCCGTTTTTGGGTTCATGGAAGGGTATATTTGTATAGGCATTTTTAGTTGGTTGATAATTCAGATGTTTGTTTTTATGTATGTACCGGCATAGACATAGGGGGAGATTTGTAAGGACATTTTTTATCCATTAACAATTTTTTATGTCGCACGCCGTTACACCGTTGAAGAAATTCAAGATTCATACAACCATCAACGGATCCGAATATCAAAAGAAGAAGAGGAATCAAAGTCTGACAGGCCGGACCGGTCCGCCCAGAATAAAAGAACCGATCCGCCTGCAGACCGGTCCGCCTCAGACCCGGACCGGTCCGCCTGCTGAAAGCCAGTACACCCCGAACCCCAAGAGAACCGAAGAAGCCTAAAATAAAAAGAACCGATCCGCCTACCCGGACCGATCTGCCTCAGACCCGGACCGGTCCGCCTGGGATAATCTCAAACATATCGTGCAGAGATTTTTTAGGCCATGTTATTCCTTTATAAACCCACTACGGAAAGTGGTTTTCCAAGACTTCTATACACAATTTTTAGAGTACAAAAAACTCTAAGTCTTCACCTATTGAGCCCTAGACTCTAGGTTTTTTATTCACACAAATTTCCAAACATTTGTGAATCTCTTTGCAACCTAGGAACACACTTTTGTTGTTCATACCATTGTGGAGAAGACCGTTCTTCTTCTTCATTACAGCCCTACTGGAAAGGGATAACTCCAGCCACCGACTACAGAATCCGACACCTGAGGATAATTCTTAGTCACTTGTATTTTCATTGTAATCCGAAATTGTACAGTTACAATATTATAATGGAAATAAATGGTTTTGCCCCTTTGGGGGATTATCATTTGAATGCAAGCGCATACTCTCTCAGATTTATTTTTACTTTATAACATAAAACACTCAAAGTGAAACACAATTTCCCCCAAAGGGGATCTCGTTCGAATAAGGTGGCCCCCGTTCGAACGAGAACTTATCATAAGAGGATCTCGTGAGAATCTTGACATCTGTGGAGGGTTTTTTCATGGAATGTTTGCCTTCATTTTAAATAATTTCAAGCAAGACAACCCCTCGTTTCAAACGAGGTCCTCATTCAAAGAAACCATAATCTAGTGTAAAAACCCATACCGGCTAACAAAGTTTAGATTATTGAGAGACTTAAAACCTTCAATATCTAATAAGAACTATATTAAGGACCCAAGGCTAAATAATTAAATTGGCTTCCAAACAAAAATTGGAAACATTAAATTAAAACCCTATAATTTATCACTTTTTTTTAGTTGTAATTAATTCCACAAATGAATTACAACTGCGCACTAATTTACTTATCTCAAAATTACTCGAATAAAGAGGCCTTGTTTGTAAAGTTGGATAATTCATAATATGATCACTAACATCTTATTTATTCCTTGATATCAAACTTAACTTATTTGATACTCTATAGGATTATCAATTAATTCACTGATCAGATTTACTATTATAATAAAAATTAAGTGTATCAAGGGGGGTATCAATCCATGATATCTCCTAAAAGAGGATTCCTCTGGAATATGATATCAAACATGTACACATAATGATGGCCGAACTTGTGCATATTTAAACCCAATAAATTGAATCGCACCCATAATAATCAAAGCAATAACTATGTTCACATTACAACAATCATAATCCTTGGGATAAATACCATATGCCCCCTTTTCAAACGTTGTGCAGGTTTATTCCAGTCAGTACCTAAACTTGAATTTCACCTTTGTCCCATTCAATACATTCGCGATGCACTAATACGATTCCCTTTGAACTATAAGATAATTTTCTGAACCATCAGACATGTTCCCGTAGTCAAGATACACTATTAAGATCGTACTTGGAACTTTACCAATGGGATGTCAACCCCCCATCTAGGTTATGGATAGTTCATTTGAACTAGAACTAGAATTTTTCCTAACTCACTATAATTCCTTCTAAGTTTAATTGACTTACATTAATACTATATATTTAAAACAAATATAAGACATTCTCACAAACATTATTCTCATTTCAAAATGACCTGCCACACCTTTATTTATAAATAAACGTCATACACGATTTTAAGAATAAAACATCAACAATTGATCTCCCTAGAATGCTTGTGCCCCTAGTGAATGCAGAATACTATCTATACATCATAATTATTAAAGTGGTTGAAGGTTGAGTTACTTTACAAGTCTTTCTTCTCTACTTCCGAGCCAAAACCTTTAAGAATTTTAAGTTTTTTTAGGGGGACCTACTAGTCCCTCAATCCTTACATGATCATCCAAATAAGGTTTCTATTATAAACCATCTACAGAACAAACTTGATTAAGTATAAAATTTGGGTTACTCGAGGACCCATATATATTAGCTCCAATTTATAAAATTCCCTCATTTTTTATAAGGGAGTTCTGTACGGACAATTGAATTCCTCCTTACTCTATTAAGTTCCTCATGTTCCACGTGTCTCTTTGGGGAAGGCTCACATGCCATAGTTAATCATATTTTGTTTTTCAAATGGAGGCACCCTTTTATCTTAATCTCTTTATAAATATTTGTCGACCTCAACCATTTCCAATGTTTTTTGGGTGAGAGAAATAACTCCCATAAATTAGGTTTTCCTATAGTTTTACGTTACTCTATGTCATCCTTTTGTTCGTTCATTGTCCTTCATTATTTTTATTAGTTTAAATGTCATCATTGTCCTCTTCATATTTTAATACATCTATTGCCACTACTACTGTGATGGTGGGTAGTTCCACCACTATCACCACCATTCTTGTTAACATTAATGTTCATCCTCAAGGTCAGGTGGAAACTGACAAAGAGGTTGAGTAAATGTTTCTTCAGTTATATGCGTGATTTTTTTTAATGAGGGAGATAGATGTAAGAGCAAGATTTATAATGCTCATTATGTTTTTATGTTTGGCTTATCCCGTTACATCCCACTTCACCATTATATACATTCTCAAGACTTTAAGTGAAGACAAGTTAGTGACCAAATTAAATAATCAAAGATCGATCATCACAACATTTATTAAAGAGGGTATATGAGGTTGATTGTGTGCAATCTTTTCGTTCAGGGGTATTTTAAAAGAGTTTGAAATATTAAAATATTTTTCCAGAACATTTTTTTTAATTTTTAATTTTTTTTTACAAAGTGGTTAGAACGACATTTGATGTCATTCGAATGAGTGCTTAACCTCATCAGAATAGTTTCGAACATCGTTCGAATGAGATTATATTTCACAATTTTTAACAGGCTCTGGAATCTCGCTGGATCAGTCGTTTGATGTGTGTTAGAACGAGAAAGGGTACATCGTTTGAACGAGATGTACCTTCTTCCGAACAAGGCCGTGGATTTTTTTATCTGATTTTAAATGCAATCTTTCATCTTTATCTCTGGGAGATTTTTCTCCCTATATATAGAGATGTGGAAATGCTTTTTAAATTAAGGCTTTTAAAGTTCTTTTTATGATCAAACCTTTTTGTTTTTTCAAATCCAATCCCCTTGGATGATTTGAGATCACATTATCAAACCACGAAGAATATAAACCATGTTCATAACCTTATAGAGTTCATTCTTTACTACTGAAGATAGGAATACAGTTTCCTGAGGCTGATTGGTGGACACCAGGCAAGTGGAGCTTGTCGTGGGGCATTGTTGGATCTACATCGCTTGTTGTCAACAATTTGGAATGAAGACATTACTGCGTTTGTTAGTTGAGCACTAAGTTTTATAAGTCTGTAGATTATTTTTTAATACCTACCTCTAACAGTGTTGAAATATAGGTTTTGCCCTTAAGGGATTTTTCCTCGTCTCCTAAAAGATGTTTGTGGTTTGTTTGAGTTTCAATTTTGTTTCAATATCTTGGATGTTTAGGTTTACCAAATTTTTTCAAGATAAAATTTGGACTAAATAAATTTTGTTTTGTGTGACCTACTCTATGATTTATACATATAATTGGATCACTCTATCGCATTTTTCAAATTAATATTAGAGCTTGTTTATACGAATTACTTAAATGAATCATGGTGGTTATATGGATAACTCGTACAATAGGCCACCTTTGTTTGATGCTTAAATTATGCCTATTGGAAAGATTGAATGAGAATGTCTTTGAAATCGATCGAGCTATTGAAAGGGGGTGGAATCCTCCCACTTCGACTAATGAACAAGTCATTAGTCTCAAGCCAATCACTAATTAGACTGAGGATGACCTTTAACTGTGAAATTTAACTCTCGAGGTTTAAATACAATTTTTGATGTTGTCACACTAGAGGAATTTCATCGCATCATGACATGTTCCACATCTATAGAAGCTTGAGACATCCTCCAACTCACACACAAGGGTACGAACGCTGTGAAAGCATCTAAGATTGAAAATATCACCACATAATTTGAGACCATATACATGAATGAAACTGACACTTTTGATAAATTCTATACACGTTTATATGACATTGTGAATTCTAGTTTTAACTTGAGTGAGAAAATTCAATAAGTGAGAGTGATTAAAAAATTCTAAGGTCTCTTCAACCTCTTTTTAGTGCGAAAGTCATTATCCTAAAATCTTTGGGAATTTTGTACGTGATTAGGTTAGAAGAGATCGTAGATGATCTTAAAACTTAAGAAATAGACATGTTCCATGAAACCAAAAGAAAAAGGAAGGAATAGCTTTAAAAACTAAATCAAAAGAAAAGGTTTTTGATTCTGATTCCAAAATTGATTTAGATGATCTTGCACTATTTGCGAAAAATTTCAAAAAAATTCTCAAATTCATTAAAAAAAATCTTCCAAAGTAAAAAATAAAAGTTCTAAGAAAGATTAAATTTCAAAGTGGGAAACAATGTGTTTGAGAATGATCAACAAATATCTATAAGTGTATCCTAGGAAAGTTAAATCAAAAGGATGTTATAAGTGCGAGGGGAATGGTAAAAAAGTCCACGAGTGTCCCACTAAGCTTATAATATATGACAAAGTCAAAGCCGCCTTTAATGCCATTCTAAGTGATAGTGATGTCGATTAGGTAGATTCCGGGGTTGAATCACCACATGAACCTAACTTTATCGTGTCCATGGTTAGTCACGTTAGTACTTTTAGTTCGTCCCACACCAGTGAGGACATTTCTAAATGTGCTAGCCTCAGTAATATGTCGAACAATTCTGGAGAGAGAGTGAGGGTGATGAAGAGAATTTGATTGAGGGAGAACGTGGCCTCCAACGAGCTTATATAGAACTTTACAATGAGTGTTTAAAAACCAAAAATAAAAATAAAAATTTGACTCCTAGGGTGTTGGATTTAGAAAAGGATTTGAAAGTTTAGAGAGAGTAAACTCAAAAAGTTAAAAGTTTTTTTTGCATGAGAAATTTATCGTGGTACGTAAGGAAAATACCATTTTAACCAACAAAGTGGATAGTCTTACGAGAGATCTTTAAGAATTATTGGATACTCATGAGAAACTTGAAGCCCATATTTCCCAATTCAAGAAAGATATCAAACATGCTCGGGAGGTCAAGGTAACTTTAGAGGATACTTCTAAGAATGTTGAAAAGATATTCCTCGGCCCCGCATTTGGTTTTAACGAGAAGTAATGGATAAGTTACAATGGTGCATCCACTTCTAATTTTGCACCTAAATCGGATGTCAAGTTTATGATGGATCCTTATGGGCCTCGATCTAACCCACCGAGGAAAACTCGTCCTAGGCATTGGAACTAAGGTCGACCCAAAACAATCTATGTTTGTATGCATTGCAAAAAAAAAGGTTATCTAAGGGATTTTTGTTTCAAGCTACGAAGAGTATCTCACGTACATGCTCCCACACATGATCCCATACATCTCCATAGAGACTTTTCTAGTCTTCGAGAGCAAGTGTAATTTTTATTTAAGATTTGTCAATGATTGATGGGAGAATTTAAAAGGATATCTACTCCTTTTGAGAACACCTCTCGTACTAATGATTGAGGTCAAGACTTGTTTCTAGTGTATGGTGTTTTTCATAATGCTATCTTTTGTATCTGCTACTAGACTGTATTATTATGTTTAAATTTTGAAAAATAAAAAAATATTTTCTTTTCTTTTTGATTTTTTTTCAAAAATTCAAAAGATTTTTGTATTTTGTTTTAACCCATATATGGATGTGCATTTAAGATATTCGAATCATAATTACATTCCATTATTTCATGTGACTTTCTCATGGTGTTATGAGATTTGTTTTGTTTATTTGGTGTGCTTAAAATGCATGTTTAACATTACGTTGTTCTTTTGCTAGACTTTTTGTATCGCCTTTATTGTACACATGCACGAACTTTTTGAATATTGTGGTTGCTTGTCATATGTTGAATATGGTGTTCTCATCTTAATCGTGATTAATAACAAAACAAATGTATTAGGAACTAATTGTACATGTAAGAAGCATTGCTCATATTTTTTCCCGAAAAAATTGATTTTTTGTTTAAGCAATGGAAAGAGGCTACGAAAGAAGCAGTCTTTTTTGCGTTAAAAGATACCATTGGAAAGAGTCTAAAAGATGATCTCGACACATAAAAAAAAAGTTCCAAGGCCCATTTTTTATTGCATTGATGCTTCATTCTCATGAGAAATATGATTGTTTCAAAAAATTTCAGAGTTTATGCTTAAAATGTGAGATTTTGAGGGTGTTATAAGTTAGAGATAAATGGGTTTGCACAATAAAATTCGTTCAAAAATATTAAAGTTTAGAGTTATTGGTTTGAGAAGCATTGAAATTCATGGCATTTTGTATGAGTTGAGTTTATTTCATTTCATTCAACAATTTACACCAAAAGTCAAATTGAGTTCTTTCTTTAGGAATATCTCTTTGACTTCGTGCTCCTTTGCTATGTATGCCTATGTTGATTTTATCGTGCATTGACTTCACACAATTTCATTTCATTTCAATTATTCGAATATAATCATGCCACTCAATGGTGTGACTGTTTGTATTTTTACTTATATGTATATTTATATAATCAAATTCCAAAAAAATTCAAAAATAATTTGTTGCCTTGTTGAAGTTTCATCGCATATTCTATATTGTTTATTCTTTGTGACGATATTTCATATTTGGATTCTTGTGGTGCTAACTTTTCAGGATTACCTTCTAACCCTTTGTCATTTACAAATAAAAAGAGGGAGAACATATTGAAGGGGAGTTTTCGTATTTTATTTAAAACTCCATGTGTCATTGTATTTCTTTTGTTTTATGTGTTTATGTCTTTTCTTCTTTGATGATTTCATGGACTACACAATGAAGATTTTCAGTTGAAGATAATGTCACAAGTGTCTTTTCCATTTCGGGTTTAGGAGGAATATTAGTTGAACTTATCTAAGGGTTATTTTTCAGTTTGTGTTTTGTACCGGAATAGTCAAAGGAGCAGATTTGTAAGAGCAATATTTATAATGCTCGTTAGGTTTTTAAGTTTGGCTTATCCTAATGCGCCCCACTTTACCATAATGTACATTCTCAAAACTTCAAGTGAAGACAAGTTAATGATCGAATTAAATAATTTAAGATCGATCGTCAAACATTTATCAGATAAGGTATATGAGGTTGATTGTGTGCAATTTTTTCGTTCTAGGGTATTTTAAAAGAGTTTGAAATCTTAACATATTTTTCCAATATTTTTTAAATGATTTTAAATTTTTTGTAAAGTTGTTAGAGCGACATTAGATGTCTTTTGATCGAGTGCTTTAATCCTGTTAGAACATCTTTGAACTTCGTTCAAACGAGATTATTTTTTGCAGCTTCTGGTATGCTCTGGAATATCGTTAAATCAGTCATTTAATGTGTGCTTAAATGAGAAAGGGTACTTCGTTCGAACGAGATGTACCTTCGTTTGATCGAGGCTGTGAATTTTTTATCTGATTTCAAATGCAATCTTTCATGTCTATCTTTTTGAGATTTTTCTCCCTATATATAGAGATGCGAACCCACATTTTAGACCAGCCCTTTTAGAGATCTTTTTTTTATCAAACTCTTTTGTTTATAAAATCCCAATCCCTTGGATGATTTGAGATCACTTTATCAAACCACGAAGAACACAATCTATGTTCATAACCTTGTGGAGTTAATTCTCCACTGCTGACGATACAAATAAAGTTTCCCGAGGATGATCAGTGGACACTGAGGTATGGGGGCTTGCTGTGGGGTAGTTCTGGATCTGCATCACTTGTTTTAACAACTTGGAAGGAAGACATCTCTATGTCACTTAGTGGAGATCTAAGTTTTGTATGTCAGCAAATGTTGTTCTGTAATGCCAAGTTGTAACAGTATTGAATTATAGGTCTCATCGAAAGGTATTTTCCCTCTCTTCTATCTTCTGTTTGCGGTGTGTGATTTATTTGGCTTCATTAGTTTCAATACCTTGCATGTTTATGTTCACGTAATTTAACCAAGATAAATTTTGGATTAAATAGATTTTTTTTGTGTGTGTGACCTTCCCTACAATTTATACATATAAATGGACTACTCTATAGCGTTTTTAATAACATTATGATCCTCATTGAGAGATTTATTACCAATATTATTGAAATAGTAATGAGAAACCTAACATGGGGTTTCCTATCCCGATGATCCCCTCGATGTTTCCCTTCTCATTCCTGATAACATAACGAGATTTCGAGTGGATATGAGGGACTTTCCCTTGTACTATATTTAATTTGACTTTGAAAGTGGTTCCCTGAGGAATTTGATTTTTTAGTAGATTATATTTTATCTATTACCTTATATGTAAAATTCTTGAGAAAATTTATATGTGAAGGATTGTGAGCAGTTTAAGGAATTACACTATAGATAAAAAAAAATATTAGTATCCTATAAGATTTAGTCTCTCGCTGGAGTATTGACACATATACATATATTTCTTGTTGGATTAAAATTTACCATCACCCTAGAATGTTTCTGCAAGTTGGTATACCTCTAATAGGTACACTTGTATTGGAGAAAAACTATGAGGATGCTGAAGAACTAGACTTGCTCCCCGAAACACTCATTTGTAAAGTATTTATGATATTGTTTTATGGATTTCAAGAAACTATCCAAGGAAGATCCTAGAAATAAGAACACCCCTAAAATATGTCGATAGTTCTGGGCTAAAGAATCTAGATCATGTAACAAATTATATACTAATTTTTAATTCCCACTTTCTTCTGCTCGGAAGGCCCAATGATTCACTTTATGACCTACTCATTTTTTTAGCCTTTAAATTATCACAATAGAGGTTCAACCCCTCGTTGCTTTTACATTAGGTACTCTTTTTACATGTCTGGAACATACCGATATCGATAAAAAGATATTTAGTTGATGCATGATGTGGTTAATTATTCTAACACTTTTCATATAATGGGATTCTTTTTTGACAAATTTCCACATTAGGACCTTGAGGCAACTTCCACAACAGAAAATTATATCACATCTCAAGATGGAACAAAACGAGTTAATAAAATTCATCCCTTATATTTTTTATGACCTATATGAGTTTTAAGTTCATCCATATTCGAGGAAATATGGGGCATGCTTCTCTCATGACTTCTTTCATTACAATCCTTAAATGTATGTACTTCCTTATTTTATTGAGGTAATTGATTGATTACCTTAACACCACATTGTCCTTGCTCTTTATTTATACCTTACCCTCTCTTATTGAGTAGTCAAGGCATTGTATAATATCACAGCAAAGGGGCTGTGAGATAATTCGTTTATAATGCTAGAGACCATTTGATTGATTTTCATGATTCAAATGACTTTATGCGTACATAATTTTCATGATATGCCAATTTTGTCAAGCCGCAGGGGTATTCAAAAGATTGTCCCAAGTCTAAGGCTTACTTATTGTTTAACGTGAGAGCCTCCCCAAAGTTAGTGATGATTCATTACTGCATAAGAAAAGGCATATCGAAAGTATTCAAGCCTTTATGCCAACTATACCATTTGATATACATGGACCATTAAAGTTCTTTTTCTTGAGATGTCTTTTGGGAGATGTAATAAAAAGGAGGGTTGGCATCCCAATAAGATCGAAATACCTCATCTTGTGTTCTTATTGCTGATTATTGAGAAACCTCTTTGTGAGGAAATTGTTAGCTTAAAGAAACCTATCCCAAAAGAAAATAAAGCTAAGGGGAATGCAAAAAGAAAACATTTATGATATAGTTTAAATATTTCATTCCTCTACGTGGCATTGGGACTAATAAGTCACCTTAACCTACATCCCTAATTCACAAGAGAGTGATAATGAAGAATATTAAAACCTTAAAGCCTTATACGGAGGAAACTAACTTAGTACAAAAATAAAGTGTAGAAAATAACTCTGTCAACATTGCTGGAACTTATACTACTATTGTCAAGAAAGGATATAATGCCCTTGAGATGGAATCTTATCAATCTTCTATTAAATATATTCCAACAATTATTTTGGTTAAAAACTCAAAATCTAAAGGTTATGGTTATGACTTCACATTCAACCACTTTCTCTTTCGAGGAAGAGGTTATTGATTGGGAGTATCTACTCTTTTGATCACATCTCTTCTTCGAATGGGATGAAATATAAACTTAATGGTGAAGGACTTATATCTAGTGTGTCCCTTTTTACGTCGAGTCATAAGAGGGAGAACACTATTATGAATGATAAATTGCCTAACCATCACGATGAAGTGATGGTTCATTCAACTGGGATATCAAGTCTTACGAATGGGTTTCATCCTTTTTTTCAGGCTCAAAATTTGACTGAGGTAAGTTCTTTATTTTAAATTTATATATTTATCATTTGTAATTTTATTATTCATTTCTTAATGCTGTCTTTGAGTATCAGATTCCAAGATCTGCTTGAGTGGGTGTTATCCCTAGGCTTAACACTAATCCCTTTTCAATACATCATCTATTCTTACTACAAGGAATCCTTTTCTCACTTCTAGAAACTCCATGTTTATCACTACACTAAGTCCCTCTCACGGAGTAAGTTTAGAACTTACTTGGCAATTTGTTCCTTTAACTTTTGAAATTTTCTATCACTGACTTGCTACCTTTATATAATTTTCTACCATTAGGATTTCATAAACTATAGTTTCAATAATTTCCTATTCGATCCATGTATCTAAGGTATTGTAATTACCATACAATATGTATTTTATCTATTTATTCTTATGTTTTAGTCATATGATCATGAAATTCTAAAAAATTGATGTCTTTATCAGTAGATTTCAGTCTTTACTAGATTTGGTATGCACTGGTTCTTGGTCAAATTTATTGAACAACCTATCAATAATAACTATTTCCCCAGTAACCATATATTACCTTAAAGTACAAACTTTGTTTCTTTTATTAGGTGGGGAGAACATGTTCCCATTAAAGCCTAACTTTGTAGTGTTCACTTGCTTACTTTTATTTTTGGTCTATCTTGAGGGGTCTACCTGCATTTGGGTTACATATTCCAAGGGGAGATATCTCGGTTTGGATTTCTATTCCTAAAACACTAGTTCCCAAGCCCAGAGTATAGCATCCCAACCTTTACTTCATACTTCTTCTACAATCAACCCCACCCTTCACGTAGTAAGACACTAATTTCTCCATTAACAATTTTAGTTTCTTATTATTGGTATTAAAATTTCCTATTGTATATCATAAGATTAACAATACTCACAGTCGTTTTATAGAATACTCCAAGTACTTACCAAATTTTTGCGAGTACCCAAGATCTAACAAGGACTTTGATTTCCTTGTTGTATTGGAAGTGTGAGCACGCGCGCGTATGTGTGTGCGTGTGTGTATTTATTGAGAGTGTTGTGTGATCAAAACCATGAACACAGTGAAAGTACCATATTAAAATTATAGCAGTAATAAAAGAGATATTTTCTTTTAATTCCTTTTAGGTACAAAATAGACAACTTAATTCTATGTGATCAAAATTTTTCCCATCGGATAATACCAAATTTTATTGTCAATTTAAGTGAGTAAATCTAAATGCAGAAATAAGGTAAACAATCACACAACACCAAGTCATACGAGAAAAACCCCACAACAAGAAAAAATCTCGGCCGAACGAAACAAAAAGTGCACTATGGTAGACTCCTGCAATACACTAACCAACTATAGACTCTTTTCCACCATATTATTTGAAGAGAGCACTAACAACTAGAGAATTCAAACCAAATTCTTGGAATCGTCCAATGTCTTCCGAAGCTACGCCAAGAATCAATATACTCTTGAAGTAAAAGACGAACTTTGTTGAGAAACCACTAATTCTTAGTTACCACTTCCTAGGATGTGAGTTTCCTTAAAGGTTTGAAAGTGTTTAAAATGAGTTTGTCTTGATCAAACCTCATTATATTTTTTTGAAGTATTCACACAAGTCTTAAAGAACATGAATACAAGTATTCTAGCTTGATAACAACGATAAAAAGTTTTAATCTTTAATATTACTTATGATTAAAGTTTAAAAATCAAACACTTTAAGAATACAAAGCTAAATGTGAAGAAGATAAACAATGGTTTAATTCTTTAGAATAATCACACTAAAAAATGAATCTCTTAAACTTTTTCCTTTTGATTAATTGTCTTTGCTCTAAAAAATATTTTCTCAATAATTTTTCTTAAGAGTTTTTGACACAAGATATGTAGATTATGAAGTTAAACACCCATTTAACATAACCTCTTCCAAGTGTGGAAGACAAGCTTAAGGCAAGTGGGTGATGACATCATAAAGAGAACATAATACTTGAGTTTTAGGTACCCAAAAAGTTAGCACATTTTCCAAAAAAACATTTCAGAAATATGTAGCTCGCAGGTCGTAGGTGCGACCGCTATAATTCTCATTGCTAACGCGAGGGGATTTTTCTCTACAATGAAAGACTAATGATGGATGTCGCGAGTAACTTTGGAAAAATTGGAAAAAAATCTCTAAAAGTACCATGACCAACGAAGTATGGCTTCGTGTCAGTGAAGGCATACTTCGCTACAATGAGGTACTAAAGAAGAGATCTAGCTTACATACTTTAGAGAAAAACAATCCATGAATGTTTGAACCATTAGTTATTAATGTGATATACTTATACAAAAAGTAACTCAAAAATTATTTTTTATTAGTATACTTGCATAAGTTAATCACCTAAACCAAAAACCAAACCAAATGCACGCACACACAATGATCTAATTTAAATGTGATAAAGTGAATTTTTTTATGAAGTCTAATAACTCAACCAAGTGGATACACCAATATGAAATCATGGGGGTGTTGGGTTGAGAAATCGAAGAAAGTCCAAATATACTATAGTTTTGCTTTGCCAAAATGACCTCAAGGAATAAGAAAAGACACAAATACGAAATAATATATATATATATATATATATATATATATATATATATATATATATGTGGGGTGGTTAAGTTTCCACCTATTTCTTTATTTTCAGGTGTTAAATATAAATGAGGAAGGGATTTTGATAACTCGAGGAACTTTTGAGGATTATGTTTATTTTTAACATGTTAGATACCCATTTTTTCAAATTTTCTTCCTTGCATTTTTATACCTTTCTCTATTCTTTTAAGTAAAAGGAAATGTCGAGGCAGATAGTGTGGACGCTCCAATGCATGTTGAACCCCAAGTGTGTTTTGTATTTTTTTTATTAACTATGAAATTTCTCATTAATTGATAATCTTTCTGCAAACCTGTTACCCTATTCTTAGGTAAGGAGTGATGATGTGATAATTAGTTTGGTGCTCAAGTACCCGTTAAGCCCTAAGTATGATATAATTGTTACCATTATTAGATTTATGTATTTTTAGTTATTGCTCTCATTATCACACTTGTTTACTTGGTTTAAGTAAAAAAGAATGTTGAGCTTATGGTACTCGAGAAGTTGTTGAGCCCCGTATAAATTTTACTATTAGAATTTACCACATTACTCTTTCTTCTTCGCCTTATTTTTATTACTTTCCCATATTATACAACATCTATATGTGTTCTCAGGTGGAAATAAT
Organism: Sambucus nigra; assembly: GCA_949130495.1. NCBI lineage: Eukaryota > Viridiplantae > Streptophyta > Magnoliopsida > Dipsacales > Adoxaceae > Sambucus > Sambucus nigra. The sequence continues at coordinate 293,762,722 of OX422208.1, forward strand.
TAATGTTCATAATGGTTTGAGTGATCAAACATCTAGAGAGCCCTAGATAAATTAGACTTATTTCTATAACATGTTTTTTATTTAACTCATTTGAATATCCCATTCATTAATAGGAGAATGTCTCTTTATTAAATCTTAGTTACATAACCATTGAGGAATTCGTTTTCTTATATCATTTTATTTGATTTCTTGAAACTAGTTGATATTTTTATAACATTATTTCAATGATTCCCCCTTTTATAGATGGAAAAGGGAACTTGTGATAATGAACCCTTCCAAGATCACCCTCAAGCAAAGGCAGAGGAAACCTTAAAGTTTTATCAAGACAATGAAGTAAATGAATCCTCTAACAATGAAGAAAAATGCGAGGAAGAAGAGAATGAGAAATAATGAGCTAGAGTTAGCGAAGAGTATATTTCACTTAACACTGGCTTCACTCACCCTATCAAGTGTAATTCTTATCATGATGCACTTTATGGGTTGTGATGCACTTTATGGGTTGTGAATTAGTATGGGTTGTGAATTAGTTGTAGTCTTGAGATGTTAAATCATGCCAAAAGATAAATGTTAGAATTGATTTATAACCATCTATAAACATTTACTTCAGTTTTTATATGTAACATCTATGGTTGACTATTGATCCTTGAGTGCCTAGCTGCTTAACTTCGTTGGTTCACTACTCAACACCCAAGGGATGCTACCTTTGTTGAGGGCAATAACTTCCTCCCTATAATAAAGACTCTTCTGAATTTTACAAATTTAAACTGAAGTAATTCGACTTAATAGTTCATAAAACCCTTCCTCTTTAAATCGTTATCTCTCAAAGATAATAAGGAAAACCAATCTCAATAATGTCAAGGTGAGTAGTCACTATCAAATAGTAGATAAAGGCCTTAGAGGAGGAAATAGAGAATCTAGAATCACAGAAATAAAGAAAGCAACTAGAATTAGATGAGCTTCAATAATTATTCTCCAATTACATGCACACATAGAAAGAAAAGAAAAATGTTAAAAAAAATACAATATAGCTATCAATTATTTATGAGTATATCATTACTCATAAAATAAATGTTAGACTACAAAACCCCATAAAGCTTCCAATGTTTTACAAATAAGCAATTAACCCTAATTATTAATTATATAAAAATGATCTCTCTCTCTCTCTCTCTCTCTGTATATATATATATATATATATATATATATATATATAAACCCCTCTCATGTTAACAAAATAGATTCACACGAATATTTTTTGAAACCCCTTTATTTTAGGTTTTAGAACTGACCCATATATTTTTTGTTAAGAAAATAGGTCCACACGCATATACAAAATAATGAAGTTTTTTATGCTTTTAGATTGGACATGTAGTTTTAAAACCCATATTGTATATTTGGTTGTGTTTTTTGAATGTGATTATTATTTATTATGCTAAATTAAAGCTACTTAGTATCAGATTTTAGGGGTTTTGAATGAAAAGTGCCGAATTCATTATATTCAATTAAAGCCCTAAATATTATTGAGGGTTTTGAAACTCAATTTGTATTAGCGCTTACAACTGACCCTATGTTCACAAACATTTATTTGTAATTCTAAACACACATATAAACAAATGAAGTATTTTATTTGTAATTGTAAACAAACATAGACACAAATGTATATACAAATGTACAAATGAAACCCATATATTCACACATAAACATAAATGAAGTATATAATATGTAATTATAAACACACACACAAAAGTATATACAAATGTACAAATGTATATACAATTATGAAAATGTATATGGCGATGACATGAGGTGTGGTATAGTAAAGAGGTTTTAAGGAGAGAGATAAAGGGTGATAATAAGGAAAAAAAACTAAGGGTATATTTATACCTGAAACGAGGTCACAAGCATTTAACGTAACAATGTCCATGATCATTTTGAATTAAAAATATGATCACAGTCATTATTTATGGTAATGGTCATGGATTGTGACCCACTATATGGTCAAGTATTATTGTCATGCTCACAAAATATGACCCATTTGGTGTGATCATTTTAGATTCCAGCTCGTTCACAGACAATGATCACGGTTAAGGACCATTACTCACTTTCATACATTATAGTCATAATCACGGACTGTGAATGCGTTGTGACGAAGTTTGTGCCTTTTTTCTTATTTAATAAGTCATAATACTTCAACATAACCAAAGGGGTCACAATCCAAAACCTTTATCAATATTTGGCAAATGTCATGCCTAAAACTGGTCATAATCCTTGTCATGGTCATTAGTTTGTGGTCATAGTTGAGAATCGTGACCAAAATATCGTGACTCTTTTCGATTTATGGTGTAGTGCCTGATTAAGGAAGATGAGGAGGTGGGTCGTAAAATTAAATTGTGTAAGAAAGAAGTTTAGGGTGTAAGCGGTGCCTTGTGGGCTAAATTTTATGAAAGAGATAACTTTTGTCTGATTTTCATTGTGCATGCTCTCTATTTTGCATTATTACTTAAATCGATCATGTTATATTTCAAATGAGCTTGGTGTGCATTAACTGGTGGTTGTTAACTGGTTATGCGTAAGTCTTAGATCATTGCATATATATGCAATTCGAGAAAATAAATACTTGTTTAATATAAATATGTACCTAAATTTAATTATTAATAACATAGAACTTTGGGACATCACTCTGGTCTTTTAAATCGGGGACTTGGGTTAATTTCTTTAAAGTAATATTTTCATTAATCGATTGGATTTGTAACCAATTAGAGTAGCCAACAAATTGTCATTTTTTTCAACATTAAGGAAGAGCCAAATATGGGAATTATTGCTAAAAACTATGATTCAAAATTTTAACTATTTATTTATAGCCTCTTTACACCCTTCACAAAAACTTTGCAAATACAAAATCATTACAAAAGTTTTTACTTTCATTCAAGAACAATATTTATTTCATATTTACCGTTGATTGACACTCCTTCTATGGATTTATATATGGGGCCAGAGTTGGGATATCACTTGGTCATTGAACAATTGAGTTTTGGATCTCTCCGTTGGGATGATAGACAATTCGAGCTAGTGAATACTCTTTGTCATGACCTTTTGGCTTGAATATGGGCTTTATGAGTTGGTTTAGTACTCTTCGTTGTGGGTCGGTCCGAGATGGTTTATTTCTTCGGAATGACATAGTCTATGTATAGTAGATTGTATACACATATTGGATTTGGCTATTCTCTTATGGAGTCTCTTACCACTGTCTTGGACACATGATCCAACTAGACATAATTGTATGAGGGGTTCCTGGTTTGAATTTTTCTTGCGAGATGTTCGACATATATAGTCTAGTTCGGTCAGGAGTTTAGGGCCTTTGGGTATGGAATCCTTCTGACTTATCTCGTGTTAGGAATGGGGATTATGTGGTTATTACAATGATATATATGGAGTCTTGGGCCAACAGATCTTAATAACACACTAAGATAGGTAGTAGTGTATCCGGGGATTCCTTGTTTGGATTTCTCTTGCGAGACGTCACATGCACGAAGCTTAGTAAAGGTCAGGAGTTGGGAGACGGTTGGGTGCTAGGACTGTTAATTTATTACTTTGTGCATTACTTAAGTGGATTATTATCCTTAGTATATTATAATATGGACTGGATACGGTTAGTTAGAGCTATATCGGGTTAGATGATAGGCGAGACTTATTCTTGAATTCCAATTTGTTCACGGACAGTGGTCATGGTTAAGGACCATGACTCACTTTCATGCATTATAATCACAATCATAGTTTTATAGTTATGGTCACCAACCCTGACCACCATTGTGACCACGTTGATGCCATTTTTCCTATGTAATAAGTCATAATCCTTGAACGTGACTAAAGAGGTCATAGTCCACATCCACGATTAATATTTGGCAAATATCATGGATGAAACTGGTCACAATCCTTGTCACGACCTTTAGTTGGTGGCCATGGTTTTACTTTTTTAAACTAGTGCCTCAGGTAACATTTCCCAAATTTTGTAAGCATATTGGTTGGATACTCGTTGTACATTAAACTAGTTTATCTTTCCCTTTAGGATTTATATTTTAATAGAAGACGAGTAATATGATTACCCATTTTTTTTTAATTTTCAATGTGCACGCTCTTTATGTTGCATTATTATTTATATTATCTAATACTCAAAATGAGCATGGTGTCCATTAATTGGTTTTGCGTAAGTCTTAGATAATTGAATATATATGTTATCCGAGAAAGTAAATGCTTTTCTAATATAAATATGTATCTAAATTTATCACTCCGGTCTTTTAAATCGGGGACTTTGAGTCTAGTATTGAGGCATACTCAGTGATAACAATCAATCTCTCGATATATTTACATAAAATGTGATGCATTGAAATTCAAAAATTCAAGAAATTTTGATATACTATCATTGATAAAATATAGAAATTAACCATGAACATGACAAAAATATTCTTTAGTTAACTTCTACAGTAAGATTTTCATTGATCGAATGGATTTTTGACTGTTGCCCAGAAAAATACTCAAGAGGGGGGGTGAATTGAGATTTTACAAACTTTTCGGGTTTAATTAATATTTCAGAAAATATTTAATTTAAAACACTTAATACAAATTTCAGATCAAATAAATCTTAAAATATTAAACCAATAATGATTAAATAAAAGTTACCAATAAATTTAAACAATATAAATCAGTGATTATAACATACAATAAATAAATTGTCAACTTAATACTTCCAATTGATTAAACAAGATAAGAAGCAGATTACAACATCCAGTAAATAAATAATCAATTTTCGTATTTAATAAAAATTAATATTCTGGAATTAATTAATTATTACGAAAATAATTATTTCTGTCTTAAAATAAAATTATCAAATTTTCAGAATTAATTCAATTGCAAGTGTAAGTGCTTAAAATAAAATAACCAATCACAGGCAAGCAAATAAATAAATAAAATGCTGAAAATAAATGACACCGTATTTTAACGTGGTTCGGCCAAAACCCGGCCTACGTCCACGCGCCTAGAGCCCCTGTCTCCTTTACGCTTCACTAAACCTGATCCACTTGCGGGTAGGATCAAACCACCGCGTACAACTGCTTGCAAGCTAACTCCGAGCTTCAAACCCCGTGGCCCACTTGCGGGTAGGAACCAATTACCGGTACAAACCGAAGCTTCAACAAAGCTTCACAACAAATCTGAATTTTTGTAGTACAAGGTAAAATACTGAAACTCCTTAAAATACAATTTGTAATCTGAGTTTCTCCTTCTTGAATCAGACTTCAATAAATGATGTTTGAAGTAGGCACAAGTCTTCTTCTTCAATGATTGAGCAGATGATAAAATTTATTGCTCTCTTGAATGTGTAGCTAAGTAGTAAAATAAATGCTCTCAATAATATTTCAAGTTTGTCTCAAATTTTCGTTCAAGTCTGTTGATCTTCAAAGCAACTCTCACAGCTTTAAATGTGTATGCAGATGACTAGCTGTTAGACACAACATATTGAGCATTAAATGCTCCAGATTTTGCTGAGGTGGAGTTGCTAGAAATAATCTCCAAATCTGATATATAAATCTACAGTTTGATTCTCAATAAAAATATGGCCGTTTGTAGAAGATATGGAATTTGGTCTGAGTGTAGCATTAAATGCAACTGATTTTCTGAGATGACAGAGGACAAAAAAATCTCCAAGATTGAACTGCAAATCTTTATTTTGCTTCTCAATAAAATGGCTCTGCAAAAATATGTTAGTCCAAGAAATAATACAAATCTGATATGTAAATGTGGAACCATTGCGTAAAGAATATATCTGGTGTGTCAAGAGTATTTTTCTGTCAAGTAAATAAATGGGACAAAGTAAATAAAAAATATTTCCCACACTGATATAAAAAGTTTCAGAATAGATATAAGAATAAATCTGATAGATATGTATAAAGATAATTTAAAAAAATATAAAAAAAAAAATCTCGGATTTAAAAAAAAATATAACTGATTTTGCAAAAAGAAAATTCGGATAAGAAATTATATAACTGATTTCGCATATAAGAAAGTTTTCGGGCAAAGCAAAAAAAAAAAAATATTTCGAACTTATATATATATATATATATATATAAAATTTCCAAACTGATATATGCGTAAAATATTTTGGACTGATAAAAGAATTTTCGAACAGATATAAACGTTAACATTTTGGATCAAAAACAAACACCAATTTCCGAAGCTATAGGCAGTCCATCCGTCAGATATAGCCTAAGGCTATGATTGGATAGCCTTTGCAGAAGCTTTAAAGGCTAAAGGATATGAGTATGGTGAGGTACACACTTTCGGTCAAAAGCAACCATCTTGAATCAGATATTGAATCAGATATATAAATAAGGATGTCTTTGCACAACTTTTAAAAGCCAAAGTCATGTCATAGGGACATGTGGCGCCATAAAGAGAAGCCAAACAAGGCATTACACTTAAGCCAATGTCAGATCGTACCAGATATGTATATACACGCATGCATAAGGATATTTTTTAAAAAATATTTCGGACAGAAAATTCCAACAGATATAATTTATTTTCGGACAAAACAAATTCATTTCGGAACAGAAAAATATTCATTTCGGAACAAATATTTTAACATATTTCGGACGAAAAGGAATTCGAACAGATTTTTTTCGTAAAATATATTTCGGACAGAAATAAATAATCCAGACAGATATTTATATAAAAAAAATTCGGACAGAAGGAAAATTCCGAACAGATATTAAAAAAAAAATTCGGACAGATATATATATATAAGAATTCTCGGACAAAAAAAAAATATATTAATCTTAAAAAAAATGTCAAAACTTTTCATGACAGTTTACAAAAGGAATCAGTCTTGCGTGCTTGGACTGAAATGAAAAGATTTCCAAATATTCAAATGGGACATCACATTGCAGGAGGATGTGAAAGACAAGATGACATAAATACAAATATGTATATAATGATATATAAACAAGATTATACAATAATAAATATTTATAGAATAACTTAATAAAAATATGTTTGGAATCATCAAAATCAATATATTAAGTTAAACTAAAATGTACATTAATTAAACTAATTTAATTAATTAGGGATAAATAACATTTTCGTTAACAATCTCCCCCTTTTTGATGATGACAAACAATGATTCACATATATTCATAAAATGAATAAATTAAGCACAAATGAGTGAATCAGAAATATTTCTCCCCCTTTGACATTATCAAAAAGATATTTCTTATAAATTCAGTGTCACGGGTAAAATGCGAAGCTCCCCCTATCAAAAATAATTCATGCATGGGATATAACCATAAATCGCAAATGGCATAGAAATTTCAATACGCACATATGTCAACACAAATTTTTCATAGCATATATTTGAATGTGTAGATAGACAATAATGTCATCAAATAATGCATAAGTCACAAAAATGATAAATAATAAATGATACCAATTTTTGTAGTCATACACTAATCGGGTGTTGCACACAATAGTTTCTCAGAACAACTATTTACGCAAAAATAGGAATCACACCTCAATGTTCTCAAATAATGCAATTATGAGAGATATTTCAATTAGCATAAATAACTCTCTCACTAATGTAATAAAATTGCAAAGTATAAATTTTCAATAGGCGCAATATCAATTGTTGTGAAAATCCTCATGATAGAATAAACTTTTAAGCACACAACGTGAAACATTTCATAACTCGATGTTATCAAATAATTTGAATTAAGCACATAACATGAGTTAGAAATAGCAAAAAAAATATAGCATTTTGCTCAAGCTTTGCCGATTTCAAGATACGAGCTAAAATTCTCAAAATGATCAAAATTCATAATAATATATCAAGGTTATGATCAAGCATTTTTCGAACAAATAATCAAACAAATTTTCAATAAACTTTTATCTCCCCTAAAGGGATACCAATGAAGGCATTTATGCATATAACAAATTTGGTGCATCTATTTATGAAATAAAATAATTTCAGCATTTATTTCCATAAGATCAAAAAGTCTCACAAATGATATCAATTGTTGATCAGTGGTTTCTCAATTAAAAAAAATTCATCGTGAATAAATATTCCAACAATGACATTAATCATGTAGTATGCAATAAAACTAACTCATAGAGATTAATATGTTCATATCATCAAAATCAACAAGTGAATGTTACAATATTAACATGTATCACATATAACTAATATATTAAAGTGTACTCAAATGACATTTTCGTTTCAGATTTATATTCAATAAAATCATGAATTTATCCAATCTTATTATTCATAAAAAAAATATATCAAGATGTAAATAAAAAATTGTGAATATTTACCAACGAAAAATTTATCATCAAACTCAAGTGTAAGTTCATATAACATAAAATCATCAACAATAATAAATATACAAATTTACATGGGAAATCAATCAACGCGCTCATGTGTTATAACAAATATTCTATGTATGGAAATATATCAATTATGAAATAAATCATTAATAAACATATGATATTAATTTCAAGAAAGGTGTTCCTTACCACCTTACCAATACCAAAGATATATACAAGCAACTTCTACCGAGTGTGGCATTTCCAACATTAGGCAATGATACTGAAATTTGTAATATGATCAAATCATATGCCTTGAAAATCCACATTCCATCTCAAAATGCAACCTACACAACTTTGAAAATTTTCTCTTTTGGTACCCAAAATGTGTTAGGTCCATAGGGGTTAGTATGCATCTTAGTTCCTTTTGGAATCCATGCAAATTTTCTTTTTCTAAATTTATATGGACACTAATTTGAAAAATGTGTGTGTCTACCACAATAAGAGCATAAATAATTAGGTAGACTAGATGAAGCATCAAATTTCAATAAATTGGAATAAGTCTTTTTCTCATTTCCTTCATCATATCCAATACCATTATTATTAAATCGAATCCTTTGTGTCTCAACAATTTTATGAAAATATTCATTTCCTTTTGTAAAAGTATCTAATGATTTCTTTAGATATTCAATCTCCCTTTTTAACTCAATATTTTCAATTTCAAGAGGAGAAGTGACAATAACAGATTTTTCCTTTTTCAAAGATTCATTTTCTAATTTCAACTCATCAAAATCATTTGACATATAATCATATTTAGTTGAAACTAATGAATGAGACTTCTTAAGTTTAATATATTTATTTTTAAGTTCTTCAAAACTTTCACATAATTCATCAAAAACGTTTTGTAAAACTTCATAATCATCAACTTCATCATTATCACTATCACTAGAGTTAGGGTTAGAATGTACCCCTTTTTCCATAGCCATGTAACATAGATGAGCAACTTCATTTTCATTTGAATCTTCATCGGAAGAGCTTGTGTCGGAGTCACTCCATGTTGTAGCTTTCAATGCCTTCTTCCCTTTCTTATATTTTGGACAATTCGGCTTAATGTGTCCAACTTCATCACAATGATAGCATTTTGGTTCAGATTTGGATTGATGATCATCATGGAACTCTTTTGAAAAATGTTTCTTTCTCCTATCCTTGGCTTTCTTTTTAGAATTGAGATATTTTTTGAAATGTTTAGCCAATAGGGAAATATTATCATCATCATCATCATCGTCATCTTCACTTTCTATATTTTTGCTTGAAGATTTGAGAGCAATAATTTTGTTTGCTTTTGGTTTCTCTTCTTCAACAAATTCCTTAAGTTCCATTTCATGGGTGATTAAGGAACCCAATAGCTCATCAAGAGAGATAGGTCTTTCTCTAATTGCTTCCTTGATAGCTAACTTTTTGGTCATCCAATTCGCCGGTAATGACCTGAGAATCTTATTCACTAATTCAGAGTCAGTATAAGATTTGCCAAGAGATTTAAGACCATTAATAATATTAGTGAACCTAGTGAACATATCAGAAATAGATTCATCAGACATCATCTTAAATAACTCATAATTATGAACAAGCATACTAATTTTATCTTCTTTAACTTGACTAGTTCCTTCATAAGTAACTTCTAGTCTGTCCCAAATTTCTTTAGAAGATTCACAACAACAAATTCTGTTATACTCATTTACATCAAGTGCACAATGCAGAATATTCATATCTTTAAAATTTATTTGAATTTTTCTAATATCAACATCATTCCATTCATTTTCTTCTTTAGGGACAGAAGCATTATTTTCCATTTTAATAGGAATATAGGGACCATTCATGACAACTTTCCAGACTTCATAATCATGTGACTGAATAAAATATTTAATTCTATTTTTCCAATAACTATAATCTTTTCCAGAAAATAGAGGAGGTTTAAAAATAGATTGACCTTCACCAAGTGATGTAGTAACATATGCCATTGATCTTTAACTCTAAGATTGTTAAATCTAAAAATAAATAAGAAGAGCACTAGCTCTGATACCAATTGTTGCCTAGAAAAATACTCAAGAGGGGGGGTGAATTGAGATTTTACAAACTTTTCGGGTTTAATTAATATTTCAGAAAATATTTAATTTAAAACACTCAATAAAAATTTCAGATCAAATAAATCTTAAAATATTAAACCAATAATGATTAAATAAAGTTACCAATAAATTTAAACAATATAAATCAGTGATTATAACATACAATAAATAAATTGTCAACTTAATACTTCCAATTGATTAAACAAGATAAGAAGCAGATTACAACATCCAGTAAATAAATAATCAATTTTCGTATTTAATAAAAATTAATATTCTGGAATTAATTAATTATTACGAAAATAATTATTTCTGTCTTAAAATAAAATTATCAAATTTTCAGAATTAATTCAATTGCAAGTGTAAGTGCTTAAAATAAAATAACCAATCACAGGCAAGCAAATAAATAAATAAAATGTTGAAAATAAATGACACCGTATTTTAACGTGGTTCGGCCAAAACCCGGCCTACGTCCACGCGCCTAGAGCCCCTGTCTCCTTTGCGCTTCACTAAACCTGATCCACTTGCGGGTAGGATGAAACCACCGCGTACAACTGTTTGCAATCTAACTCCGAGCTTCAAACCCCGTCGCCCACTTGCGGGTAGGAACCAATTACCGGTACAAACCGAAGCTTCAACAAAGCTTCACAACAAATCTGAATTTTTATAGTACAAGGTAAAATACTGAAACTCCTTAAAATACAATTTGTAATCTGAGTTTCTCCTTCTTGAATCAGACTTCAATAAATGATGTTTGAAGTAGGCACAAGTCTTCTTCTTCAATGATTGAGCAGATGATAAAATTTATTGCTCTCTTGAATGTGTAGCTAAGTAGTAAAATAAATGCTCTCAATAATATTTCAAGTCTGTCTCAAATTTTCGTTCAAGTCTGTTGATCTTCAAAGCATCTCTCACAGCATTAAATGTGTATGCAGATGACTAGCTGTTAGACACAACATATTGAGCATTAAATGCTCCAGATTTTGCTGAGGTGGAGTTGCTAGAAATAATCTCCAAATCTGATATATAAATCTACAGTTTGATTCTCAATAAAAATATGGCCGTTTGTAGAAGATATGGAATTTGGTCTGAGTGTAGCATTAAATGCAACTGATTTTCTGAGATGAGAGAGGACAAAAAAATCTCCAAGATTGAACTGCAAATCTTTATTTTGCTTCTCAATAAAATGGCTCTGCAAAAATATGTTAGTCCAAGAGATAATACAAATCTGATATGTAAATGTGGAACCATTGTGTAAAGAATATATCTGGTGTGTCAAGAGTATTTTTCTGTCAAGTAAATAAATGGGACAAAGTAAATAAAAAATATTTCCCACACTGATATAAAAAGTTTCAGAATAGATATAAGAATAAATCTGATAGATATGTATAAAGATAATTTAAAAAAACATAACAAAAAAAATCTCGGATTTAAAAAAAAATATAACTGATTTTGCAAAAAGAAAATTCGGATAAGAAATTATATAACTGACTTCGCATATAAGAAAGTTTTCGGGCAAAGCAAAAAAAAAAAATATTTCGAACTGATATATATATATATATATATATATATATATATATATATATATATATATATATATATATATAATTTCCGAACTGATATATGCGTAAAATATTTTGGACTGATAAAAGAATTTTCGAACATATATAAACGTTAACATTTTGGATAAAAAACAAACACCAATTTCCGAAGCTGTAGGCAGTCCATCTGTCAGATATAGCCTAAGGCTATGATTGGATAGCCTTTGCAGAAGCTTTAAAGGCTAAAGGATATGAGTATGGTGAGGTACACACTTTCGGTCAAAAGCAACCATCTTGAATCAGATATTGAATCAGATATATAAATAAGGATGTCTTTGCACAACTTTTAGAAGCCAAAGTCATGTCATAGGGACATGTGGCGCCATAAAGAGAAGCCAAACAAGGCATTACACTTAAGCCAATGTCAGATCGTACCAGATATGTATATGCACGCATGCATAAGGATATTTTTAAAAAAATATTTCGGAAAGAAAATTCCAACAGATATAATTTATTTTCGTACAAAACAAATTCATTTCGGAACAGAAAAATATTCATTTCGGAACAAATATTTTAACATATTTCGGACGAAAAGGAATTCGAACAGATTTTGTTCGTAAAATATATTTCGGACAGAAATAAATAATCCAGACAGATATTTATATAAAAAAAATTCGAACAGAAGGAAAATTCCGAACAGATATTAAAAAAAAAATTCGGACAGATATATATATATATAAGGATTTTCGGACAAAAAAAAAATATATTAATCTTAAAAAAAATGTCAAAACTTTTCATGACAGTTTACAAAAGGAATCAGTCTTGCGTGCTTGGATTGAAATGAAAAGATTTCCAAATATTCAAATGGGACATCACATTGCAGGAGGATGTGAAAGACAAGATGACATAAATACAAATATGTATATAATGATATATAAACAAGATTATACAATAATAAATATCTATAGAATAACTTAATAAAAATATGTTTGGAATCATCAAAATCAATATATTAAGTTAAACTAAAATGTACATTAATTAAACTAATTTAATTAATTAGGGATAAATAACATTTTCGTTAACATTGACCAATTTGAGTAGCCAATTTTTTTTCATATTTTGTAACATTAAGTCACATTAATGAAGAGTCAAACATGCAAATTACTGCTAAAAACTACGGATAAAAGTTGTACCTGTTTATTTTTATCCTCTTTATACCTTCACAAAAACTTTGCAAATAAACAATCATTACCAAACTTTGTACCTTAATTAAAGCATGATATTTATTTAATATTTGCAGTTGATTGACTATGAACACTCACTTTTTGGCCCTAATATTTGAAAAAACTTTTAGTTTCCTACCTCTCCTCCCAATTGGGTTTGAACTTGAAAGAAGACATACTTCTTAAGTGATGAATGGATACTTGCATTGCCAATATCCAACATGGAATTCCATTAGTTTCACCAAATTCTCATATGCTCGTAAGAATTGCTAAGTGTAGACTTTAAAATTTCCCTTTTATTCATATTTATGTTCCTTAAGAGCCTTGAGTTGCATATCCCTGGAATATAGAGAGTGTTCATAATTTAATCTCATTGTTGTGTAATGTACTACTACCTCGATAGGTAGAATGGACTCTACACCATATACCAATGAGAATGGTGTGAAGTAAATAGGTTTTCTCTTATAAATTTTGTAAACCCAAAAAACCATGGGGATCTTCTCTTCTCGCGTTCCTGGGAAATCCTTAAGCATGTTTTCTAATATCAATAAAAGATTAGTTTTGGTCATCTTAAACTTACATTTTTACTTTGGAATATGAGATTGTCGAGTTGTTGTGGATAATGTTGTATTTATTAGTGAGGAAACCCATTTCCTTTCACATGAATTGCTTTTCATAATCTGTAAGAACAAGTTTAGGTATTCCAAATAAACAAATAATGTACTATTTGATAAGTCAAACCATCACTTGTGTGGTTATTCCCATAAATGGCATTTCTTCTGGAAATTCAGTGTATAGATTTGTTGTCACAAATATAAATTCCTTTTTATTGGATGTTGGGGTAATCTTGCCCACTAAATTTAGTGCTCATGCGTGTTGATTAAATCTAAAGGCTTACTAAGGGGTAATGTATCATATTATTGTGCATATGAAAATCTCCCTATTTTCTAAGACAATTAATAAAATTAACCTCCATCGTGAGATAATAGTATTCCATTTAATGTCATTAACTAGTCATAAATCTTAACCCTTATGTGAGAAGTAACACATGCCTTCATGAGGACTTCATCAAATTCTACCTTTGGTATGAATATATGTTATTTCTCATTATAACCCTCCCGCAAAGTTCTCTATTCACATTAAAAAATAAAGCGACTCTTTTTTTTAATTAAATATCCTCAGCTTGCTTGATTGGAATTTCCCAATCCTTTAGATATACAATATAGGCTTTCCTTTAATATTCTAGATTCCAAAGGTTTATTGAATTGATTTGATACTTCAAACATCCGTGCTACATATTTTATACATCTTTTGACTTCCTCATTCTTGCGTTAGCAAAGCACTTTTGGACTTTAAGGTGGATGTTATATATATGAGAAGTGTCTTGCCCATCTTTGGTAGTATTATTGTGTCAGAAGCTCTTTAATACGATTGAAGGACTTTTATTATCCTACTTTAATGAAACTTATATTTGCATCTAGATTTGTGTGAACGAATGTGTTATCTTTACAAGGCTAATATGAACAACCTATTGGGATTTTATTCTTAAATCCATGGATGACATTTCCTTTTCAGTAAATGTGTGATTTCATTTTGAAATAAGAATCGTGGTTATGACAATGCCTAATTTTTATGCTTTAAATATATTGTATATAATGTCGATCAATTGTAGTTAGTAAGAATTTCGATGAGTTAGGTTCAATATGATCACAAGAGATCAAAATTCAGTATCTAGTACAATTGAACAATTCATAACTAAAATAGGGAGTTGATATCCTATCGGTATGGTTGTGCATTCAATTATAATAGTTTATCTCAAACTAATCGAACATGTATGATGGTTTGAAAGATTATGCGATAGTTCAAAATAATATTATGTCCGGTACACCAGGAATTTACTGAACATGACCATCCATGAGATTTAAGTCTAAGGGCTATCTCGACTAGATTTAGGTAATCTCAGACCATTTTCAAAGGGTTCATAGATTTATAATTTCGAGAGTTATGAGGATTGGAATGATTACCGCTATTGATTTGATTGCTATGGGTGCTATTCAATTTTATATTAGGTTAATAGATCCTCGCAACTTAGGAAATATTCGTGTGAGTAGGCCTGAGATAATAATTTGAAGGAATCCATGTCCAGGAGATATCTTGGATTGTGAAACCCCCTTGATAGACCTATTTATTTTGTTTCCACCAGTAAAACCCGACTGATGATTTAATTTATAATCAGATAGAGGACAAAATAAGTTAAGTATGAGAATTAAGGAATTGATTACATGTTGGTTAAAATCGATTAGTAGTAAATTGATTTGATTAAGCAGGTATCAAACATATAACATGGGGAATCACATTATATACCACAATGAACTTTACAAATAAGACATATTTATTCATAGGGATTTAGAGTTAATTAAATTGGACTGAAGTCATTATTATTATGGTAATTATAATTGTTTTTAAGTATTTATTTGGAAGACAATTTAATTATTAGTCTTATATCCCTAATATAGTCCATTGCCCAAGTAGCAGGCCTAAAATTCTTTGAAATCCTAGTTAAGTCTAAGCCCATGACATATACCTATTTATATTGGTGTAATATAGAGTTGTAGGTTAATGATATATTATGGAGGGTTAGAGAGGGAGAGGAAAAACACTACTCACAATTTTTTAAAGGGGTGAGGAGAGAGAACGTGACTTCTCTCATATTTTACAATGGTTTATTTTGGGTGGATCATATACTCACACTACCCACACACAAGGCTTATTTTAAGTGGATCATATACCAGAATATTCTATATGTTCGAAGCATTATAGAAGGGTTTTTAGAGACCTTTACATGGTACTAATACCTTCATATTCTTTAACCTACTTCTCCTTAGATGAATCATAACAAGATTCCTAATGGTATTGTTTCTTGAAATCATTGGTTTATTTTTTAAACCTAGTTCGTATTTATCTTTCTAATGCATGATTAATAAACCTTATTGGGGATGAAAATTTATGGGTTTTTTGTATCAATGTCATTGACCAACAATTAGTATCAGAGCCCTCAGTTATAGAATGATCCTATTTTGGAAAGGTCCATATTGTCCAACCTTGAAAACCCTACTTTTGCATGTTGTATGGTTATGCATCTTTGTTTATGGTATTGTATTAAGATGGTTTTATAGATATTTTTGATTGAATCTATTTCATCATGGCCACATATGTTTATTTTGTGTGAATGGATCCTACGGTGATTTATTCATAGTTATTTTTCGCTCCTAGGTTCGATATGATTGTAATAATTAGTTTTTTCTTATAATTATTGCTTTATCGATGTATAGGTGTTTATGAGGGGTGTGATGTTTATTTACATTTAGAATAATGTATTTACATGTATTTGGGTTTTGGGCAAAGTTCTATGAAGTTTTATGAAGATCTAAGGAAGTGATGGTTATTTTTGCATGCAATTTGTGAAGTGAAGATGAAGTTGAAATCGATGAAATTCAATTCATCATGTTTGATGTTTTGACTTGAGTTATCCATTCTGATCAAACTTAAACTTAAAGATAGGTTTTTCTAAAGGTTCCATTCTACCAAGGAGTCTAGTTTATGAAGAAGTTTACTTCAATGAGTATTCTTGCTCATGGACGAAGATTAGTTCAAATGGGATTCTTGTTGTTGAAGAGTTCTACTTCAAGAGGAACTCCAAGCCATGATGAGAAGTGAAATTTGTTTTCTATTTGAATTTTGATTACATGTTGCTATATTTTACTATGATACCATCTTACATGTTGATAATGTTTGTGAGATAATAAATTGATTAATTAGTATGCCACATTTATTATAGACAACATTGGTTAAACATTTTTTTAGCGGCATGAATCATGTTTTTTTTCTAAAATATCCATTTCCATTTGTTCTGTTATAAATGGAATTTAATTAGATAATTAATTCGAAGTTATTAATTAAGTTGTTATATTCAGGTTTTATTTTAATTTAAAAATTATTTTATTTTTGATAAATTAAACTAGTGAGATCGAGTAATTTAATTTGTGCATATAAATTGGAAATTACCAAGGATTTAATTAGCATATTTAGAATTGAGTGATTTATTTTTCAAAATACCCTAAAGTTCAAAATATTAAGTGGGTGAGGGGTTCCGACATAAACCCCAGTATTTCTTGTGGCGTTTTTAGAATGTGATATGATTAATTTCTCGTGTTAGCTTGATCTAGTCCCCAATTAGATAAATTTATTCACGACATTCGATATTCTCGATAATATTAAGTCATAGTTCATCGAAATTAAATGTGAATGAATTCGGTCCTCCCATTGAGCAAGTTCTACATGCGTGGATTTAATTTCAAGGAACGAACTGATGATATACACTAAAACAAAACTAATGATATCGTCCCCATCGTTGTCACTGTTATTAGATGTGGGACCAAAAGATTCCTCTAATTCATTATGTTCGACAGAAGTTTACAAGACTATCCGAATAGTATAATGAAAGATGAAAATCTGTCCAATTCAAGGTGATGTTATTTAAGCTTCCATATAGAAATCTCACATCATAAGGGAACTAGGATGTCCGACGTAATTAGTTTTTAATTGGCGGTCGAGAATGCCACACTAAAATCTAATCGGAATAATTATTCCGTTTTAAATTAGAAATTGATTTTTTCAATGATGATTCTACAATTTAAAAAATGAATTCAATTTTTTCTCACTTGTTTTAGTCTTAAAGTTTTAAATTAAACCTGTTTCAAGGACTAAACATGTATTTGGACATTTTTACTAAAAGGGATTAATAAACTAGTTTAACCTAAACTACCCATCTATGTTTTAAAATTATGATGTGATTAATTCCCTATGTTATTAGTTGATTTTTCTTCCAATTAAATGGAACTGACCACGAAATCACGATAATTTTGAAAATTATGGTAATTATTTTAAATTAAGTGTTACATATGTTCAGTCCCCCCATGGGGAAAGTTTGATATTAATGTTTTAGTTTTAAAGAATTGACCGATGGGAATTCGTAAACACCGATGCTAGTTTACGACCCTCAAGTAAGAATCATTTTCTTGACAGAATCTTGATCATTTATTAAACAATGTATTTTTTGGATTAGAAATAGTGGTGAAATTCGGATCCATTTTGCAATTCGTGAGTCAGCATTATCGATAGCCAAGGGATGATGTTATTTATTGAGAATAACTTTACTTATTTTCTAAAAGGGAATTAGGAGGATAAGACTAAGTCTCAGGTACAACGATTTGGGTTAAGAATATTTGTATTCCTCAGTAGTAGTGAAATGGATGAAATGAAGGTATTATCACCTCAAGTAGTTTGAACCTTTATAGCAACGATGTTCGATTTTCCTTGCTTTATAAGGAAAAAGACATGGTAATGGTTAATCTATTAAAAGTAAATACATTACTTATACTCCAATCAACGATAACCTGGTATGCAGAGTTGGGAACCAAAAATTAGGACCGTAACTCTATGCAGATTTTCTAGGTAATCGAGCAATTACTTATAAGAGAGGTGTTCCGAAATAATAAGTAATAAGAATAAGACAATGGTATTAGAAGTAGGGTATCCTTATTAGCCTTTGGTGAAGGCATAAATATAATGTAGGTAAATTATTTTAATGTATATGGTTTCAAAAAAGTTGGTTTTATTTTCTAAATTTGTTTTGAATAGATCTTCGATTATTTTAATAATAAATATTTTATCAAAATTTTATAGCTTTTATTTATTCTGGTACATTAAAAAATAATTTATATATTATAAGATTTATATCACCAATACTTGCATATATTAAAATGAATAATGTTAATGGAAAAATCATTAAACATAAACTCTCATTCGAAAACTAAACACAATTTTGGCACTTATGCTTATGCTATTTTATTCTAAAAGAAATTCAAAGCTGATTTAAAATGGATAATTGAGTTCATTGGAAGTGGAGGAACTTCTAGTCTTAAACCCTATTTATAAGGTAAAATGACCAAGGTCCCCTTCACGACCTAAAGCAAAAGAGCCAGAGATGTGTGGAAATTGTTCATTTCGATTAATGTGGTTATATGACTATCTGGTCAGCAGGTGTTTTTGAGTTCTTCATTTATTTCATTGATGATTCCTCAAAGTAATGGATATGTTTGCCTTATACAACCATTGACTGGTTAAAAGTGTAAAAGTCTAAGGGGAGGTAAACTAATCCATAATCTGCGATCTGATCATAGGGGTATATACATTTTAGGATAGTTAAGAAATCATTTATTAGAGGTGTAGGATTCAATCCCAGTTGTCTACATCGGGTATTCCATTTCGGAATTGTGTAGAGGATATGCAGAAATAAGACTCTTTTAGACATGATAAGTTCCATAGTAAGTTATTTAGGACTATAACATTCTTGTTGGGATTTTTAAAAGACAAACATATACATTTTAAATTTAGTTTCTTCTTAATCAATCTCATCAACTCCCGTTGAACATTAGAGTGGGTGCAAGAACATTTTAGGTAATGTTTAGATCTAGGGGTGCCTAACATTAATGTCGTAGAAAGAGCCAAGTAAGTTAAAATTAAGAAAAAAAGCATGTTTCTTTGTTGGTTATACCAAATCTTGTAAAGATAGTCTAGACCATATTCCTAAGTACAATAGGGTCATTAATTGTATCAATGCTCGATTCTTGAAATAGTATTATATAATAGCCCATGAGCCCATGTGTATGCTAGTCTTAAAATATTAAAAGGAATGTAGCATTACTTTTATTGGTATACTAACCAGACATGATGAAATATGACTTGATATCGAGAATACACTGACTCGAAGTAGTGGGAGTATTACTGATGATTAGGATATACATGTCACTTATACTAGATGGAAAGTGGTGACATGTCATAATGGAAGAGATCTTGAAAGGTTAGCATTTTTGGTTGATCACTTTGACAATATCCTAGGCAAACATGAACCGGGTCCCAAGAACTACACTGGGGTATTTCAAGACAAGGATTTTGCTTTAACTTATGACTATGGATACTTAAAAAAGATTCCATGTATTTGAATCAACATTTGAGACTTAGGATGATAGGATAAAACCCATCAGGCATAAGTGGATCTACAAGAAGTCAAAAGAAAGATAGGTGGGAAGGTGCAAACCTTCAAAGAATGTCTTGAAAAAAGTTTGCTTAGAAAGAAAATGATCGACTATGAGCATACCTGCTCCTTGGTAGCAATGTTATAGTCTGCCGGGATTTGTTTAACGTTATGACTGCATCCCTGGATGCTCCATTTGATATGTACATAATAAGAAGTCGAGAAATCAAAGTGATATAAGCCTGTGAGATATATTTATGTATCTAAGATAACATCAAGGTATTGGGTCATTATGTTTTATCAGTTAACCATATTTTAATTTTGATCAAAGCCTGAATAATACTTATTTATTTGAGAAGTATGATATAAAAGTGGCGTTATTTATAGTAAATTTTTGGAGAATATTTTCCTAATTGGGAACAAGGTAAGAGTATTTTCTTACATAAGAGTGCAGTTATACATGTAACTCGATATAAAGTGGTTAGGATAAGCCAGTCACATCCTTATAATCAAGTTTCTCTAGATTAAATAAAAGGATGTTACGCTTATCCCAAGTCACTTATCACAACATTAGCATCAAGTAACCATAAAAGCATTTATTTTCAAGTATGGAATCAATCTGTTTAGGAATCAATGAACAAACTTGACAAGGTGGAAGCAATAAGTTATATACCTAATGTTTTGACAATGGGAAACCTCGTGTATGCTATATTGTGTACTAGACAAAACAATTTCCAATTATTTGGATATAATAAGAGGATTTCAGACTCATATTCATGTACCTTTCAAGTACAAAACTTGATTTTTGGTAAGATAAGGATTCCAAGTTTTCTACCTCAGAATATGTGTTTACTCAAGGAAGTTAAGTTATAAGTTGTAGAAGTGGGAAGCAATCTTGCATTGCTGACTCCACTGAGGAGGCAAAATTTGTTTCCACTTCATCAATAACAAAAGAGGCTATATGGCTTAAGTAAGTCTTAAGTAACTTGGGCTAGGTTCCTTCAAATGTAATTACGTATTACACTTTTAGTTTATATAACACTATGATTGTAAGTTCGAAAGAACCCGTAACTCATATAAGGGTTAAGCACATTGAGCGTATATTTTACCTAGTTCGAGAGATCAAACATGGAGTTGATACGTTTATGACCAAGGTTTTATTGGATAACACCATAGTTCAAAGTTAAATGCATAATAGATTTAATATTAAGTGGGAGATTTTTAGGATTTTTTTCTTAAAACCATGTACGATGTTTACTTTTCAATAAAGGTGCTTAAGTTCATTTTAAATTAAGAATCATGGTTATGAGAATGACCTATATTTATGCTTTAAATATATTAGATATAATGTCCGTAAATTATACTCAGTAGGAATTCCAGTGAGTTGGTTTCATCTTGATCAGAGGAGATTTGAATTCCAATAATAGGAAAATTGAACAGTTCACATCTTAGATAGGGAGGTAACATCCCATCAGTATGGTTTTTAGTAGAATCTCAGTAGTTTATCTCAAACTACGAGAATTTGTCTGATGGTTCAAGAACTCATGGGATAGTTCAAAAGAGGATTATGACCAGTAAATCCAGGAAGGTATATAAAATGACTACCCATGAGATTTAAGTCTAAAGGTTTTCTTGAGTAGATTTAGGTAATATCACACCATTTGCAACAGGTAATTATCTTATAATCTTGGAAGATATACGGATTGGAATACTGAACAATTGTTTTTTGATTTCTATGGGTGTGATTCAATCTTATATTGCGTCAATAGATCCCCGTATGTCGGACAATCATTGTGTTAGTAGGTATGTGATAATAATTCTAAAGAGTTTGCATCCAAGAGACATCTTGGATTATAATTTTCCCTTGATAGACTTATATGTTTTGTTTCCACCAGTAAAGCCCGACTAGTGGATGGTTTTATAATTCGGTGGTGTAACAAATAAGATAACTCTAAGAATCAAGGAATTGGTTAAAATTGATTAGCGAGAAATTGATTTGACCAAGTGGGTATCAAACAATTAACGTGGGGAATCACATTATGTACCACAATCAACTTTGTAAACAAGTCCTTTTTATTCCAAGTGATTTAAAGATAATTAAATTGGAGTGAAGTCGTTATTATTTAGTGGTATTGCCGAGATTAAATAAATAAAGGAAATAATTACGGTAATTGTAGTATTCATTTGGAAGACAATTTAATCATTAATATTGGGTCCCTAGTATAGTCCAATTCCTAAGTAGTAGGTCTGAAACTCTCTAGAATTCAATTAAGACTAAGCCCATGGCTTATACTTACTTATATTGGTGTAAGCTAGGGTTTTAGGTTAATAATCCATTATAGAGGGTTAGAGAGGGAGAGAAAAAAAACTATTCATATTTTTGTGAAGGGGTGAGGAGAGAGAATGTGAATTGTATAATATTTCACCAAGAGGTCATATCCAAGAGTGTCTATACATAAGGCTTATTTTGGGTGGATTATATGCTGGTAGATTTGAGATGTTCAGAGCATTCTATCAAAGGTTTTGGATACCTTGGGAGGGAAGAAAAATCTTCATCTTTTTCAACCTATTTATCCTCATATGAATCACAACAAGAATAACAATGTTACTGTTTATTGAATTCCGTTTATCCTTTAAACTCAGTTATTTTTTTTAATTTCCTATGCATTATTTATCAAAGTTCATAGGGAGGACATTTTTCTACGTTTTAAATGTCAATTTCGTTTCCTCGTTTCCCAACATAACCTCATATAAGATATTTTTCCTAGAAAACTCTTGAGTTGTCATTGACTCTTTGGAGGTGGAATCAATAATTTCCCTTCTTGATTCTCGACGTCAATTTGAACCCCTTGTCCACACACACCCAAAATCCTATAAACTTTCCATCCATCACCCCAGAGACACACTTCGAGGGATTCGATTTAATCTTCTACTTTCTTCATATCTAACCTTCTACAGTATCTTATGTTCTTATCTTCCTTCTTCGATTTCTCCTCTAAGTCATCTATATAAAATAAGAGGATCTTATGGAATAATTTATATGGCCATCATAGTCCTTTGAATATGTGGCTATATAATTTTTAATCCCCGAAGGCATACACCTTTAGTTTTTTAGAACTCATCTCAAGGTCCATGTCTGGCATCTTAGTTTAATTTCGTGCAAACACATCAATAAACTCCCTTAAAATATTGAGGATCTCTTTCCAATGCTTGGTATTTAAGCGTTTTTAATATAATAATAGGTTGCTTGTCTCCTTCTTCAATCTCGAAAATGATTTCTTCTAATTCTTTGAAGATGTTGGTGTGGGATGTCTTGCATACATTCTTGAGTGTTTTTAACCTCCTTAACATGTTCAACAATGATAGACTTAATAATGTATCATTTTGGTCTTGGTTTAACATGCTCATTCCATAATGCTACCCGATCACATCGTTATAAGAGATACGCCACCTTTCTATTTCCTAACACCACATTGTTGTATATGCTTGCGGGTGTTTGGGTCACCTTTCCTTTCTTTTTATTATTTTACCCACCTTCTTTAACATGCACCACCTTGGGCCCAATCCTCTTACGGACTACCCTCCCACTTTTAATTTCTTTTTTCTTTTCTATTTTTATGGTCCTAACCTTTACTAAATAGGTGACTTGGAATTTCTTTCTTCATCTAACTTGGTATGAAATTCCTCTATAGAGAATGATTTCTTTGTAGCCTTAATGGGTTTTTTTTCTACATCTAATACTATCCTTAGCACACTAATGGAATGTGGAAGGGGCAGTTCCATGACTGTGCATCCACACTCTCCCAATTAATAATTGGTAGCTAGTCTTATCATTGATGATGTGGAACTTAATGTGAGAAATAAATTTCCCTAACTTGATTCCCATATTCAAATAATCCATGTAATGTAATCTAACACTATCAAAACTAAAAATCATTAGAGGAATGGGAAAAATCTTGTCTTCCCCTATCCCTGTTTTATATAGAGTATTTATGGTCATGGATGTTTATGGAAGCCCCTCCACCGAGTAGCATTAGATGAAAGCTTACTCCATTCAACTGAACGTTCATATATAATGACCTATTATGAAAGAAAGGTATAAACCTTAGAGAACAAAACTACAAAGGTGTATCTCTTAATAAGCCTATCTATGGACCATCTCTAGTTGACAAAATAATCTCATTTGTTTTTTACCACTTCGAGTATCTTCTTAGTGATCTCCACCGTTATTTTATCTTAGACCCCAATGTAGTCAAAGAACTAATTTATCCTTGACATCTTCAATATAACAATATATTTGACTCATCTTCTCATAGACCGGCACTTTGCAAAAGTATTTTGTTCAGAGCTTCCCCCTTGGTCAAGGGTCAAGACCACATTAACATTATTTTTATTTCCTTGTTGTATTTACTCTCGCGAGATATTTTCACCATTCATCACAGGCAGTCATCACAGATCTGATCACATGTGTCTTTCCATCCTTCTTTACCTCCTCCAATGGATCATGGGAAATTTCCATATTTGTCGCCCACGATAGTGGTTCATTAGAAAATAATATCTATCCTTCTTTACCGCTTCCTTATTTCCAACAGGTGGGTCGACCACTTTTCTGGGGTGGTCCAATCTTGCTTGACTAAGGTTACCTCGAATTATTTTCCTATCCTTTTAGAGTGTGGGGTATGGACTCTTTTCCGATTTGACAATATATAGCTCAAGGAGGCGGACTTTGTGGGTAGAGTTGGAGACTGGTGGTCTGGTTATGTAGTAGAGGGGAATGCCAGCTTTAGGTTGGCCACTAAATTGGGCTTACTGAAGGAAGACATCAAACGGTGGAATATAGAGGTGTTTGGGAATGTTCGTCGGACTACTACTAACTACATGGAGGAGGTTAGGAGGATCGATGAGAAGGAAGGGAGAGTCGGGCTCTCGGGGTAGGATAAGAGAGTTAGGGAGGTTAAGAGAGGGGAAATCGAGGTTAGACTCATTCAGGAAGAGATTAGTTGGAGACAGAAGTCTAGGGCTCTGTGGTTGAGAGAGGGTGCACTGAACACCAAGTTTTTCCACACAGTTGCTAGCTCTCATAGGCACAACAATCACATTGGGAAAATAGTCTTGGTGGTGGTGGTGGTGGTGTTTGAAGATAGAGAGGTGAGGGGGGCCATTTATCAGTTATTTGAGGGTCTGTTCATAGAAGAGGAGGAGTGGCGGCCCTCTCTTGATGGTGCCGAATTTGGTTGCATTTTCGCTGGCGAGGCTGATGGCATCGAGGACATTTTCACCGAAGAGGAGGTGGAGCAGGTTCTTAAGTCGATGTGTGGGGATAAGGCGCCTGGTCCGGACGGTTTCTCGATGGAATTTTTGAGCACTGTTGGACCGTTGTTAGGAGTGATGTGATGACTTTCTTTGATGAATTCCATGACAGGGGATACTTTGTGCCTAGGATGAATGCGACTTTCATCACCTTAATCTCTAAGAAGGGGGGTTCTTTTGATATAAGATATTTTAGGCCCATCAGTTTGATGGGAGTATCTACAAACTTCTCACCAAGGTGTTGTCGGTGAAACTTAGGAAGGTCATTGACCCTTTGATTTCTGAGTCTCGGAATGCTTTTGTTGGATGCAGATAAATTCTCGATGCAGTCTTGGTGGAAAATGAATGCGTTGAATCCAGGTTCAGGAGAGGGATTCCGGGTTTAGCGTGTAAACTTGACATTGAGAAGGCATATGATCATGTGAATTGGAATTTTCTTCTTTACCTTTTGAAGCGGATGGGATTCGGTGATCGATGGTGCCGATCGATGAGGAGGTGCATTTTAACGGCCAGATTTTCGGTTCTAATTATTGGGGTGCCTGAGGTTTTTTTTTTAGCTCTCGTGGCATCCGTCAGGGAGATCCGCTTTCTCCTTTATTGTTCATCGTAGTCATGGAGGCGCTTAGTCGAATGATGGGTAGGGCGGTCGAGACTGGGTGGATCAGGGGTTTACTTTAGGGAATACGGGTCCTGTTAGGGTTTTGGTTACTCACCTTCTTTTTGTGGATGATGTGATTATTTTCTGTGATGCAGATCGGAGGAAAGTTCGTGCTCCGAGGTTACTCCTTATTTTTTTGAGGCGGCGTCGGGTCTTCGGATCAATGCGGGGAAGTGCGAGATGATTTCGATTGGGGAAGGGGGAATGGTGGGGGAGTTAGTCAACATCCTGGGGTGTATAACACTTATCTTGGCCTTCCTTTGGGCGATAAGTATAAGTCTACTGCGATTTGGGACCCGGTGTTGGAGAGAATGCGTAGGAGACTAGCGGGTTGGAAGAATGGGTTTCTTTCGAAAGGGGGAGGCTGACTCTGATTAAGAGCACTTTATCGATCTTGCCTACATAATTCATGTCCATTCTGCCCCTGCCTATTGCCGTTCATAGTAAAATGGAGAAGCTAATGAGAGACTTTCTGTGGAGAGACACTGAGGACAATTTTAAGCACTGATTGGTCGGATGGGAGGAGGTATGCAAGCCCATTAAGGAAGGGGGAGCGGGTGTGAGAAATTTGGCTAATTTTAATAGAGCTTTGTTAGGGAAGTGGTTGTGGAGGTTTCCTTGGGAGAAACATATGTTATGGGAAAGAGTTGTTGGGGCTAGATGGGGTAGCTCGGAGCGGGGACGGGGGCCGGTGGTGGGGACTTTTGTGCATGGTTTGGGTTTGTGGAAGCATATATCGAGGGGGTGGGTGGAATTTTCCTGACTCACAGAGTTTATTTTGGAAAGAGGTGACATAATCAGATTCTGGAAGGATAAGGGGGGCGATCAGGGGTCTTTACAGGAGCTCTTTCCCCGGATGTTTAACATAGGAGGGGATCAGGATGGGTTGGTGGTTGACCTCATGACTATTTGCGAGGAAGGTGTGACCTGGAATCCGCATTTCAAAAGGAGGCTTTGAGATTGGGAGGTTCAGGAGGCAGACTTGTTCTATGAGTGGTTGGGTTCGTTCCCCCATCCGACGGTTAGGGAGGATTCTTTGCGATGGAAGGGGGGTGGGTCAGGGGTATTCTCGGACAGAGGCTACTATTCGTTTCTGAGCGGAAGTGGGTTTTCCAGAGCCAATTTCCCTTGAAAGAGTATTTGGAAGATCAAAACGCCGCCAAAGGTCAGATTCTTTATGTGGACTGCGGCTAGACATGCCATTTTGACTCTCAAGGGTCTTGAGAAGAGAAGTTATCGTCTGGCTAGTCTTTGTTGGCCATGCAAGGGGGATGAGGAGAAGACCAATCACCTTCTCCTTCACTGTAAGGTGATGAGAGGTTTGTGTGACATCTTCCTTACCCTTACTCGGACTGCTTGGGTTATGCCCGGGACTGTGAGGGAGCTCTTAGAGGGGTGGAGACCCCCGAGGGGGAGGCAGGGGGTCAGGCGTGTCTGGCATTTAGTTCCTCGCTGCATTTTTTGGACGATTTGGAATGAGAGGAATGCGAGATGCTTTGATGGCATCGAGACTGCATCCTCTAGGCTTCGTTATCTTTTCTTGAGCACTCTTCTTAGTTGGTCTAAGGAGAGCCTTGTTGTCACGACTCAGGATTTTCTCGAGTTCGTCGAGCGGCTACACTCTATTTTGTATTATGGTTTTCTGTTTGCCGAGTTTTGTTTTATTTGTTTCCTTTTAGTAGGTTTGTTACTTTGTATACTTTCTGTATACGGGTTCGCTCTCTTAGTGATGGGTTTATTATAACATTTATTTATCAAAAAAATAAATAAATAAATAAAAAATATCTATTGAGGTTCCTTATCAACCTCCACGTCCATATTTTCCATCACTTTCAACATAATTAATAGTTTGACTATGATCCCCATGGTATCCTCCTCTTCGAGGAATAATATTAGGAGTAACTTTGTGGATTTGGTTTTATAATCATGGATATTTTCCTATGTGCTCTTGTAAATTCCTAAAAATATCCTTGTGTCTTTTTGATAAAGTGAAGTTTGTACTCTTCATCGAGTCATTCAGCGAAAATTTGCCGAAGCTTGGCCTCATTCATTTCCTCACACACATCCAAAGATTGCTCTCCAAATCTTTTTATGTATTTAATCATCTCCTTCCCTTGCTTTCTCAGATCTTGAGCCAAGTTCCTGCGAGTAAACTCATACTCCACGAGGAAGAACTTTTAGAAAAACTGCTTGCAAATTTCATCCGAAGTCTATATGTTGTTTGGTGCTAAGAGAGAATACCACGAGTAAGATTTACCCACAAGGGACTTAAAAACTCCCTCAATCGTAGGTTCTTATCTATGCAGTGGACTCCCAAATATTCTATAAACTTCATGAACTTGAGAGGAACATATCCCATTGTATTCAGTTCATCATATAAAGAAGAATAGTTCTCCGTTTAGGATGAAATGAGCTTCTGGACTATCTCTAATATGACTATTTTCGAGGGAGAATTTTCAGAATCATATTTCTTTGTAGGAGTGGATGTGGAAGCTGGCGAGTGGGCTATATGCAAATCCGCTATCAATGTCTTTGAGAGTGGGTGCTCAAACCATTTTTTTTTTATAAGTAACTTAAATAATCTTAGTACATCAATATTGGGATGTTTGAGGAACCTGAAAATCATTCTTATAATGTTCAACCCTATTAGCGGAGTGACCTTTAGCATTGCGACATTGCTTGTCTTGCCATTGGAGGGACCTGTCTCTCGACTTCTTATAATTATCTCTTCATGGGCAATTCTACTACAGTTCTCTTGATAACTTTCTCAAGTATCTTCGAAACCAAGCTGCTTGGTGACATTGTGACCTTCTTTCTCCCTCTCTTACGAGAATGCCTCCTTAGTGGCGTGTCGAAGGACAGTTAGAGGAGTCGGTTTATATCGTGACAACTTGGTGGCATGATCCATGATAAATGGAAAGCTTAGATCAATGTAATGTAAGAGAAATAAACAAAACTATAATTAATCATAACTTTATAATTCTTTCAAGTTAATACAAACTTACTGGACATTAAATGAGAATGAATCTAATAAATAAAAACAACCACTCTTTACTTGTGACAATAATAATAACTTAAAGAATCTGAATGAGTGCTGTGGTTGAGAGGGTAAAAACACAAATACTTCAATGATGAGAAAGAAGCATAATTAGGAGAAATAATATTACGTGTGGAGGGCATCATGTGTCCGTATTCAACACAAATACTAACACTTCAATCAAAAGAAATAGTACCATGTGTGGAGAGGCACAACGTGTTTGTGCTCAAGACAAATACTGGCACGATATGTATGCATATTTAAACACGTGGGATATATGCATACATATTTAAACACGTGGGCCCCACGTGTTTAAATATGTATGCATATATCCCACGTGTTTAAACATGCATAAATATCGTGTCAGTATTTGTGTTGAGCACAACCACGTGATGCCTCTCCACACATGGTACTATTTCTCTCGATTAGAATACTACTACTAAAATTGTGTTAATGTAAATGCAACTAGAACAATGAATAATTGAGAGTTATCTGGGTGTTTAATTGTGAAGCGTAACTCTTTGTGTTATGCTCGTTGTCTTTGAATAAGTGGGGTTTGCCTTATTCTTGATACGTGCATGTGCTACATATATTAAATGGGATAGTTATGTTAGAAGTGCACAAAGGGCGCGTTTGACAACCCAATTTCAAAGCTTGGAATTGGAATTGGAAGGCTAATTTCAATTCTGTGAAATTAAGATACCTTCCAATTCCAATTTCATTTTCATAGCTTAGAATTGGATTGCCGAAGGACTCTAAATGAAATGACAATTTAGCGTAACAAAAATAGCTAACATTAGAAGTGCACAAAGGGCGCGTTTGACAATCCAATTTCAAGGC
Source organism: Sambucus nigra (assembly GCA_949130495.1). Classification (NCBI taxonomy): domain Eukaryota; kingdom Viridiplantae; phylum Streptophyta; class Magnoliopsida; order Dipsacales; family Adoxaceae; genus Sambucus; species Sambucus nigra. The sequence continues at coordinate 293,792,890 of OX422208.1, forward strand.
TTGGAATTGAAATTTCAAGGCTAATTTCAATTCTGTGGAATTAAGATGCCTTCCAATTCCAATTTCATTTTCATAACTTAGAATTGAATTGTCAAAGGACTCTAAATGAAATGACAATTTAGCGTAACAAAAATAGCTAACAATTGTTGTCAAGTGTGATTAAGAATTAAAAACTACTACTGACTGTACTTTCTTAATGTGTCTCATAATCATTATTTTATTTAAGAAAGTTAAAGCCTCCATGACATTTTCCACTATATTTCATCTACGACGGGGTACATAAATTCTAGCCCACAGATGTTTCCTTCCCACCATGAACTTGGCTCTGGGTTGTCCATTTAGGATTATTTGGATAATAGAATATGTAGTAAATGTAATTCGCCCATATAGTGGTGTCTGTCCTCCAGCAGCTTGTTCTACCACCACATCTTCAACCACATCCCCCCATTTCCTGCTCATAAATAATAATACACACAATTGACACAAATTAGGGAGAGATATCAATGTTGTAGCATGTGGTCGTGACATTTAAAGCTCGTTTGAATTCAAAGAATCAGAAGGAAAGGAATGAAAAGAAGAGGAGGGGGGAAGTGTAGAAAAAAAATAAACTTTCACGGATTTTTAAATAAGCCGTTGAACCTTGTGTTTGTTTGTAAACTTTCACGGTTTTGCAAATAAGCCGTTGAACCTTGTGTTTGTTTGTAAAAACTCACTGGCGGGTTTTTTAAGAGGGGCATTTTTAGTGACATATAGAGGGTATTTGCATTAAAAAAATATAGTTCATTTTTTTCCCAATCCCGAATGTCTTGAGTGTGACCTAAAACGTGCATGTTCAAGAGGATTATTGCAATTTACAAAAAGAGGACGGTTGAACTAGTTATACAAGATTTTTAATTTCTATCTTTCCTGTTAAGTTCAGAGTCTAATCGTATATTTTTAGAGAGTAAGAGAGAGAGGTTAAAAGAGTAGCTCAAAATTGTATAAATTTAGAAAGAGAAGACGCTACACATACGAAGTGAAGAAGTCAATAATTTCTTTCCGGGTAAGAGGAAATCCCTTGGAAAAGGTCAAGAACATAGTCCTAGCATCAACATTATTAGCATGCCCAGGAACAAACTCACTTGCATGGGGGTTTAGGCTTGATTTTCTAAAACCCTCACCTCGTGCACTACTACTCCCCTCATCAAAGGGCCTCACCACAGACCTTATAACCCTCTCATCAACCTCAACCGCTGCATTTTCTCCAAAAATCTTGTCACAAACCGTCTCCATAATATGCATAAATCGCGCATAAATTAATTTCCGGTTGTAGTAGAAAAACCTCCTGTTCATCGGCTCATCAAAGAGGCTGAAAAATAAAGGTACTATATCGTTTGTTCCAATGGGCTCTATTGCGTTTGGTTGGATACTCTTCAAACACTCCACTGCCTCGTTGAACATTGCTTCAATGGTTGAATTGTTGAAAGAATTGATGGTCCTGATTAAATCATAGCAACCTGTTTCTTCTAGTACAAGCCAAAGGGCCACTGCCATTTTGACCAGTTGAGGGTCCTTGCCCATTTGTTTAACCATGCGGTTAAAGAGTAGTCTCTCCACTGTGTAGAATAACAGGAGATCAACTAGGGTTCCAGTTCCTGCCATGTTTGGTTTCTGGAAAACTGCGCTCAATTATTTGTGGTGCGAAACTGAGATTGTGAAGTGGAGTAAATATGGGAAATTGGATTGTTTTAGTAGAATAGGCTTCGAGGGACGTGTATGTGACTTTTTGGGTATAGAGCGTCAAAGAACTTGAACACATTTAAGTTGACTCTTCGAATATGGCAGTATTTTTGCCCCCATATGGCAGGATTAGTGGAACACAATTTTATACTTGTAAAGTTGGCACTATGTGCGGGTAAACTACATAAAACATTGATAATATATACATATATATACATATATATACAATAAAATGTACAATACAAATTCATTTTATTAATTTTTATTATATAAACATAACACATGACATTAAAAATATTATTTGATTTATTACACTATTCATCATATAAAATTATATTTATTATTGATATTGAAATGATTTTACCTTTAATGTCACAAATAAATATAGATATTTTTGATCGAAAAACTCTTATTCATATTGAATGTGAGTAATTATTTATTCATATGAGTTATGTGTCTCTATAATTACATACATTCATCCTACTTAGAGTACGATCTGCACATAAAATATTACTATAAGTCTAAATTGATTCAAGCACAAATTTTATATACCATGCAATATTCATTGTTATCCTAATTTTTCATGCCGTTGTGACAGTGATAGATTCCAAAGGTAGCGTCCATATATTATTTCTTAGGATACAATATAATCACCCAAATATTAAATAACTTGAAATTATTTACACCAAATTATTCTTACTCGTAACAAATAATAACAACCAAAGAAATAAAAATGAACTCAAATATCTACAGCATCATAAAATACCCACAAATTAATTCACAAACCCAGTTGTCGGCGTTTAATACATAACTTTTAATCCTCCCTGAATGTACCCAAACCATTCACATAATAGTATTATAGAGAAAATGAATGGATCCTTCCAATTACACGAAGCATCCGATCTCAATAAACAAAACTTTAAAAAGAAATTGATCACAGAAAGCTAGAGAGAGAGAGAGAGAGAGAGATTCAACACCATTAATCGTGGATTCTTAGCCCATTCCACTTCACCTATTTTTTTGTGAGCATCATCCTTGTCTGAAAATTGATATGCAGATGATGAGAATATGAAGAAGCAAATAGAAACAAAGACAAAAGTTTATTTTTTTTCAATTTCAAGATACATGTATAAAAGAAAATATTTACTTGAGTAAACAAACAATCTAGTTAAATATGTAGAAAACTGACGACCTTTCAAATGAGAGAATATAAGGAGATCGAGAAAGAGATAACATCCTTCTCACCCTTTATTGTAGTTAGAGGTCTACGTGGAGTACCTAGATTTCTTTGAAAATTAAATGCCAAAATTCGAGTTTATAGTTATAATAATATAATAATATAATATACATATAGTTACCAAGGTATACACACCTTAATATAGTAATACACAATAGTATAAGTATATATCAGTGTATTAAAAACAAATTCTATATTATTTTCAAAGTTTTTTAATAAAAAACTTTTGTTATTAAATAATTTTTATAAAATAAAAAAAATGCTATAAAATGAAAAAGATTTTATATATATTTATAAAAAAAAATACTTAACTTGGTTTTAATAACGTGATTTTCAAACAACGTGATTATGATATATATATTTATAACATGAGTAATTTTTTTTGTAATAACATGGTTTTCAAATAACGCTATTGATAATGTTTAAAACGGTAAAAAACAATAAAAACATATTTTTCAACTCTTTTAATAAATATATATAAAAACAGTTTTTTAATAAATATATATGAAAACAGTTTTAACTGTTTTTTAATAGTTTAAAAAAAATTAACTCCTAAAAAAATAGTAAAAATAATTTTAACTATTAAAAAATATTTAACAGTAAAAACAGTTTTTAAAATATTTAACAGTTAAAAGTTTTTTACTATTAAAAAGTTAAAAACATTTCATAAAATATTTATAAATTGAAAAGCCAAGAATTACGTGTGATAATTGATTAACTTCACAACTTTCTAATATAGCACACTTATTTAATTTCAGCCCCTAATCATGCATCTAAAGTGCGTGTGTGTGTCCAACCATAAATAAAGCATGTGACATAAAAAATATGCTGAGACACAGATTTCAGGAAAAAAAACCCTTTCGGGTAAAACATTTATTTCACTATGAATATACAAGCCGCAACTTACAATTACATAGAGAAATTTGCAATGGATCAACGCGCAGCCAACCCACAAAGACACGCAGTCTTCAACTCAGCAAGAGAATACACGCAGTACCCTCCAAGGACTCGCAGCCCAAACAACGAAGGAAGAACCGCAGCTCTCCTCAATGACACGCAGCCATAAAACTTTGTAGAGACTCCCTCAGCAATGACACGCAGCCCTCGGTTGCAAAGATCTCTCCACAAAGATGAACAATAACAAAGTTTGTGTTCTAGGGTTCCAAAAGATTCACAAAAGTAATTGGGATTTTTGTGTGTGAATCAAAAAGATGTTTGGCACATCAAAAATTAAAGTCTTGTTGTGTTTGTACTCTTAAAAACGTTTTCTCAAAGACTTGAAGAAATACACCATCGGAATAGTTATATATATAGGAAATATAAGATGGTGGATAAAAATCTGACGGAACTGCTCGAGTTTATCCCAGGCGGACCGGTCCGGCTAGGAGGCGGATCGGTTCGATTTACCGGATCGGTTCTTTTAAAATATGGCTCCATCGGTTCGCATTCGATCCGGGGTCTACTGGACCTCGAGCAAGGCGGATCGGTCCGGGTAGAGGGCGGATCGGTCCGGTAGCGGATCGGTCCGGTAGGGAGGCGGACCGGTCCGGTTTTCCCAGAAAAATAAATGCCTCATTTTGCTTGAAAAAACTTACTTCTTATTTTTATAAAAAACATTTTATAAAAATTTCCCAATACTAAATATGAACTTTAAGGAACATACAAACAAAATTTTACCAAGTTCATTCTCGCAGAGGCTATAATGTTTAAGACACTTTGATATTCGGATCCGTTGTTGTAGATGCGATCTTGAGTTTCTTCAACGGTGTAACGGCGTACGACATATAAATTGATAATGGACAAAAATGTCCTTACATAAATAGTTAATAAAAACGAAAAAAATCTGTTTTTACTGTTAAATATTTAACAGTAAAGAGTAAAAAAAGTTTATAAAATATTTAGACACTTTTTATAAGCGGTTTACAAAAACAATAGATTTTTTTTAACTATTTAAAGAAAAGTAAAAAAAAGTGATTAAAATAATAAATAAAAAATATTTTATAAAACATTTTAAAAGTTATTTTACTTATTTTTTTTCAATAAAAACAGTTAAAAAATATTTTTTATATATATTTACAAAAAACTTTTAAAAGAATAATTGTTTATATATATTAATAAAAACACTAAAAACAGTTAAAAAACTGTTTTGATATATATTTAAAAAAATAACTATTGTTACTGTTTCTTAACAGATTATATACACATATTTATAAAAAGAAGTTTTTATATATATTTATAAAAATTAGTTTTTACATATATTTATAAAAACAGTAAATAACAAATATTACTTCTTACTTTTTTACTATTATTTAAAAGTTAAAAACAGTAAAAAATGACGCATGTAAAAATAGTAAAAACTTTGTTTAATTTTTATATATATATATATATATACAGTCCTGCTCTTGTGCGGACTAATCCGCATTTTAAGAATGTGGACCGGACATGTGTGTGCCTATAATTTAGGCGATAATTTTTAGGCGCACCGTTAGGTGACAAATGTCCGGTCCGCATTCTTAAAATGCGGACTAGTCCGCACAAGAGCATTATTATTATTATTATTATTATTATATATATATATATATATATAAAATAAAGTAGAAAACTTATGTATGCCATAAGCTTCAACTATGATGTCATCCGATGAGTTTTTTACTGTAATACCCACTTTGCCCTCAATTCTTTGGTTTCCCTCTACTTTTGTACCTACAAAAATTACACTTTAATTTAAAATTTGGGGTATTGTGGTCATAACCACTTAGTTTTGTGCTTCTCTCCCGCTCACGCCCTCTCACACAAACATAACATATCTCTAATTTACTCACGTCCTCTCATTATTCTCTCCTCTTTATTCTCTCCTCATCTCTAATTTCGACTCTCCTCTCCCCACGTTGCCTCAACATCCCATCTCCATTAACCCTTCTCTACCCGCTGCCTCAGATCTCCTCCACCACTGCTCTCACAAATCCGTCGAATGCCTCTGCCTCCACCTACGTCCCTCTCTCTCTCACACATGCTCCTAACAGGTAATCAAACATAGACCGAAAAAACTTGATCTATTTGTGTTTAATTTCACAGATCTACGATTCTTAATCGGGTTAGTAAGGTTTTGATTTATGGGTTTTGTTCTAATTAGTTTACATTTTCCTACTTTGCAGATCTAATTATTTAGAGGTTTCAATATCCAGGTACACTCCATCTTTTGGGGTTTGATATAGGTGTGTAAGCTTAAATTTGGGTTTGTTGCTCTTTGGGTATGTTAGGAGTTTCCATTACGTTCGATTTCATTTCTCACTTGATTTGTTTCAGTTTTTTTTCTTTGGGTCTGATGCTAGGGTTTCAAATTATGGATTTAATGTTGTAATTATTTTTTGGAGATCTAATAATAATACTTGACTGGGATCAAATTTGAAACCCTAGCATTAGACCCAAAGAAATTCGGGGCTCAAATTTGAAACCCTAGCATCAGACCCAAAGCATGGCTAATCACGCCGTCTCGGGGCTCAAAGTTCGTATCTTGAGGGTGTTCTTTCATGTTTGTTATAGCGTTATTCTACAATATGTAGATATTGTACACTTGCAGAATCCATTTTATCATTTACATCGTGATTTAGATTTTACGAATGTTAAGATAGTTGTTCTATATTGTTATAAATCTCCTATTATGGCGTCCAATTGTTCTGATTTTGTTTTAGCTATTTGTGGGAAAAACTTTAATTGAACTACAAAGACTGCTGCCTATACTCCATGTTGCCACCATGTATGGGGTAATTTTCATATTGATTTTTTGTGTCCAAATGTAGTTTTGGGCATTTGGTTCGGTGGGTAGTGGCTATGGTATATTATATGTATTTTTCGTTTCTTTTATCTCATAACACATAATGTTTCATACTGATGTGGAGGAGATGTTAGGGAATATCTCCGGGGCTCGCACAAGCTTCGCTATCCTATATCAAATTCGACCTTCGAGCCAGGGTTATTTTCGATAGATTTGTGCAGTGTATGAATTAATTTTGATTTCTTATTTGTTGTGTTAATATGAGTAATATACTGATATTCACGGTGTTGGTTACAATGGTAGCATATGTAATGTTTGAGTGCAAACCTCATTTTCTTTTTAAATGTCAGAGTGGGGTTCATATTTTTTAGTTCAAGAAAAAGAAAATAAATATTATTAAAAGCATATACTATGGATTATTACAAATGATATTTTGAGTTTTGAAATCGACTCAATAAGTTAATAATGAGATCATATAAATGCACATTAACATCAATATTTGATTGCTTACAACAGTACTCTTTGTACCATTTTTCCTTTCTCCGAGTAGCTATTTATTCTGTGATATTTGATTACTAATTTCATAGCTCATTTTGGAAATTAGTCTCATATATAGGAATTGGATGTATTTTAGTGTTATAAAGAACACTGATTTGGATGCTCAATCTCAACCAACTGCCTCTCATCCTTTCGGCCCCTCACCTGCAGTAAGTTATTAATAGGGCGCGAAATATTTGGGCGCGAGCGGTCACAATCCTGCCAAGGGTCGATCAGTTGTGGTACAAGTATATCCTCATGGAGGAGATGCTAGGGAATATCTCCGGGGCTCGCACAATTTTTGAGAGGTGGATGACTTGGCAGCCTGACCACCAATCTTGGCTATCCTATATCAAATTCAACCTCTGAGCCAGGGTTATTTTCGATAGATTTGTGCAGTGTAGAATTAATTTTGATTTCTTATTTGTTGTGCTAATACGAGTAATTTACTGATTCACGGTGTTGGTTACAATGGTATCATATGTAATGTTTGAGTGCAAACCTCATTTTCTTTTTAAATGTCAGAGTGGGGTTCATATTTTTTAGTTTAAGAAAAAGAAAATAAATATTATTGAAATCATATACTATTATGGATTATTACAAATGATATTTTGAGTTTTGAAATCAACTCAATAAGTCAATAATGAGATCATATAAATTCACATTAACATCAATATTTGATTGCTTACAACAGTACTCTTTGTACAATTTTTCATTTCTCTGAGTAGCTATTTATTCTCTGATATTTGATTACTAATTTCATAGCTCATTTTGAAAATTATTCTCATATATAGGAATTGAATGTATTTTAGTGTTATAAAGAACACTAATTTGGATGCTCAATCTCAACCAACTGCCTCTCATCCTTCCGGCCCCTCACCTGCAGTAAGTCACTAAGAGGGCGCGAAATATTTGGGCGCGAGCGGTCATAATCCTGCCCAGGGTTGATCAGTTGTCGTATAAGTACATCCTTATGAAGGAGATGCTAGAGAATATCTCTGGGGCTCGCACAATTTTTGAGAGGTGGATGACTTGGCAGCCTGACCACCAAGCTTGGCTATCCTATATCAAATTCGACCTCCGAGCCAGGGTTATTTTCTATAGATTTGTGCAGTGTCATCCCAAAGCAACTGTTTGGATTCGCTATGCAAAGTTTGAGATGAAGAATGGGGGGGAACTGTTATCAAAGGGCACTTGATATTTATTCATCTTAGTGGTGGGTGTTGATACCAAATTTAATCTGCTGACTTGGACCAATCATATGAAGACACGTGGCTATCTACATGGCAACAACATGCACTTTTGAGATAATCACACACTCCGAGGAACCATGTTACTCCGAGGAACTCATACGCTCCGAGGAACAGACCTCTCCGAGGAGCTCATACGCTCCGAGGAACAGACCTCTCCGAGGACCTCTTGAATATCAGAAAACCTAGGCGGTCCGAGCTACTTAGGCGGTCCGAGCTGCATCTCGAACAAAGCATTAATTGATGAATAACCAACAGTTCAACTGGTTCATTAAATGCTTATCATTTAGACGCACACGCTTAAAGGGCATTAAATGTATTACCCTTTCATATGTATATCATTTAATGTATCACCCTTTCATATGACAGCCTCAAGGCTATAAATACGTGGTACAATCCTCATTGTGGGGGAGGGGATTCTGAATCCAAACTTTGAGATCCAGAACGCAATTTCTTATAATCGAAAATTCTCAAACACTCAGCAATAAAACAATAGTGGACGTAGGCCATTCATATAAGGCTGGACCACTTTAAAAATCTTTTGTCTCATTTATTTATCTGTGATTGGATAATTAGAGTGATCTAATTTTTTACATCAACAGATTGGCGCCGTCTGTGGGAAACGACTGGTAAAATCATTTTCTCATAAAAAATAATCCAATACCAATATCTGACATTCCTGAATCCAGCAATCGAAACACTCGAACCCCTCCAAATCCATCTGCTCCACCAATTATTCCAGATCTGACTGGAATGATGGTGAATCTGGCTCAGGGCCAGACCGTCATGCAAGAAACAATGCGACAACTCATCCAAACCCTCCGTGGCGGTGCATCAGCCCATTCCGGACCATGAAGCATCCAAAGAAATACCCGTGCGCCTTCTTCGCGTACTAGGCGTAATGATTCATATCGCAATGATGAATCTCAAGATTTTTCTTATCAACCTGGGTGAACTTCGTCTGTGCGATCCATAGATACTGAACAACATGTCACCCTCTCCCCAGAAAGGGCCAGCGCATTGGAAAGATTAAGTAGGGCCTCTCCTTTCGATCGATTAGGCCCTAGAAGGAACAAAAGTCCTCTTAATGCAGTGTCGAGGAGCTTTCGACGACCATCAGATTTAAGGGAAGGATTTGCCCAATCGCGACCAGCTGCTCGTCGAGATAAATCCCAGGAAGCCACTTCAACGCGATCAGTTGCTCGCACCAATAGGCCCGAGGAAGGGAATGATGCATGGAAAGGATCTATTAAAAGGCTGGAGGATAGATTAGGGGAAATGGCTAAGGCTAAGAACCCTCTACAACGAACCTTTGTTCGGGGAACACCTTTTGTCCAGGACATTGTTGATTTCCCAACACCATCGAAGTTCAAAGCACCTGTTGTGACTCCCAAGTATGATGGGAAGACTGACCCCGTCCTTTATATAGAACAATATCAAGCTGCTGCCGACATCTATGCTGTCCCAGACGAGATGAGATGCAGAGCATTCTCGAGAACTCTTACCGGATCTGCTCAGATATGGTATAATAATCTTCCTCGGGGTAAGATTTCAACTTTTCTTCAACCGGCCGAGTTATTCATTGGGAATTTCTGCTTCGGAGCAAAGCCAGTCAAACGAGTAGCACATTTGTTAAGTGTTAGACAAAAAGCTGGTGAGAGTATTAGAGACTATATAACTCGTTTTAATAACGAGAAGCTCGAAGTCATTGATTATGAGGAGAAGACAGCGATTACTGCTTTGATGAGTGGACTGCTGCCAAACAAGTTGTACTACACTTTGGCCAAAGACCCACCTCAAACCATGTCGGACCTGATGGGAAAAGCGTCCAAAATTATGAACGCCGAGGAGGCTATGTCTGCGAAGAAGAATATGGACTCCAAAGAAACCAAGAGGGAAGGTGATAAAGCTAAGAAGAAAGAGCATAAGAACAATGGTGGTGACAAACATTCCAAAAGTAGGTCGTCATGGGAGGTCTTGAAGAAATTTGATAATTACACGCCTTTGAAGGCAAATATCAACCACGTCCTGGAAGAAATTAAGAACAGCGAGGAGTTAAACTGGCCAAAGAAAATGAAGTCAGACCCTGACACGAGGAATAGGGAGAAATATTGAGAGTTCCATAAGGATCATGGCCATATGACCAAAAATTGCATAGCTCTTCAGAACGAGATTGAAACACCCATCCGACGAGGAAAGTTAGCAAAGTACATTGATCGGGGAGGCGAAAGAAAAAACAACGACCGAACTAGAGAGAGGTCTAGATCCCCTCATCGAGCAGAGGAGAAAAAGAAGAGAAACTATGAAGATGATCCAGATGATGACCCCGATCTTCCCAAGAAACTAAGGCAGCCAGAACGAGAGGTATTTTCAATACGCTTTGGGTCATTTGATTGTAATGTCATTACAGGAGGAGATGCAGGAGGAGGATTCCTTACTGCAGAAAGAAAAGATTAACTCGGAGAGGCTCAAGCTTTCTCGTACATTCAGCGAATAAATTTAGTTGAGGAAGATCGCCCGAGAAAGGTGAACAAAGAAAAATTGGTCATTGGGTTTTCGAAGAATGATCTTGCAGGAGTTTTATATCCTCATGATGACCCACTAGTGATCAAAATGAGAATGAAGGAGGTAATGATTTCAAGAGTACGGGTCGATAACGGTAGCTCGGCAGACATCATGTTCTACTCGTGTTTCGATAGTTTAAATTTAAAGCTATCTCAACTGGAGCCTTACCACAGACCCCTCATCAGTTTTGCTGGCGAGAAAGTATTTCCACTTGGGACAATCAAGTTGGATATATTCATTGGTACGTGGCCTGCTTGTCGGACAGAAAGAATACGCTTTTTCGTGATGGATAAGAATGTCCAGTCATCGTACAATATCATCATGGGAAGAGTAGGATTGAAGAAATTCGAGGCTGTACCATTTACAGTACATCAGTGCCTAAAATTTCCAACAAACTTTGGAGTAGGAGTTGTGAAAGGTGATCAGAAAGTAGCTCGGGAATGATATTATTCATCCGCCGAGCAAGAAGAATTGGAAGAATCAAAGAAAAAGACTACTACCTATCAAGTGGATGAAGGTGCATAAATTGAAACATTAGATCCTCGAGATGAGTCGCAACTCGTGAAGGGTCAAGTGGTAGAAGCTACTGAAAACATCATTCTGGACGACGAGCACCCTGAGCGAACTACTCAAATAGGTTCATCATTGGAAGCCTCGTTAAAACAAGAATTGATTACTTTCCTTAGAAGCAGAAGACAAACTTTTGCATGGAGTCATGAAGATATGCCTGGGATAGACCCAAACTTCTTATGTCACGAGCTCAATGTGAATAAGGAGATCAAGCCTGTGAAGCAGAGAAGAAGAGTATTCAGTCCCGAGAAGAATCAAGCTATACAGGAGGAAGTCGAGAAACTCTAGAAAGCTCGTTTCATTGAAGATGTTAAATATCCAGATTGGTTAGCCAATGTGGTGATGGTAAAGAAGAAAAATAACAAGTGGAGGATGTGTGTAGACTTCACCGACCTCAACAAAGCATGCCCAAAAGATCACTTTCCACTACCCCGAATTGATCAACTGGTGGATGCTACCTCGGGACACGAGTTGTTGAGCTTCATGGATGCTTATTCCGGCTACAATCAAATCAAAATGAAACCTGAAGACAGGGAAAGCACTTCTTTTATTACCCCTAGGGGAACTTATTATTATAATGTTATGCCTTTTGGTTTGAAAAATGCAGGTGCAACATATCAGAGGCTGATGAACAAGGTCTTTGATGAACAAATCAGTGACAACATGGAAGTCTATGTTGACGACATGGTGACAAAAAGCAAGAAAGCTGCCGATCATTTAGTTGACTTAAGTCAAACTTTTGATCAACTAGATAAATATCAAATGAAGCTGAACACGACGAAGTGCATCTTTGGAGTACGAGAAGGCATGTTTCTCGGGTACATTGTCAATCAACGAGGCATTGAAGCAAATCCTGAAAAGATCAAAGCTCTATTAGGGCTGCGATCTCCAACAACGAAGAAGGAAGTACAAAGTCTCACAGGACGAGTAGCGGCACTCAACAAATTTGTGTCACGAGCAACTGATAGATGTCTCCCATTCTTCAAGACACTCAGAAAAACTTTTGAGTTGACTGATGAATGAGAGAAAGCTTGTCAAGACTTGAAGAAATACTTGGGAGCACCTCCGCTATTGTCCAGGCCGGTGATGGGAGAAAAATTGTATTTATACCTTGCAGTATTCGAGAATGCAGTTAGCTTGGCATTGATCAGAGTGGAGAATGGAGTACAAAAGCCAATTTACTACACAAGTAAGGCCTTCCGAGGAGCAGAGATCAGATATCCAAGGCTGGAGAAATTGGCACTGGCGCTGATTGAGGCGAGTAGGAGAATGAGGCCATATTTCCAGGCTCATACCATAGTAGTATATACCGATATGCCATTGAGACAAGCCCTTCACAAGCCAGAAAAATCAGGGAGATTGATGTACTGGGCAATAGAGCTCAGAGAATATGATATAACTTATGAACCTAGGTCATCACTAAAGGGGCAGGCTGTAGCAGATTTCATAGTGGAGTTCACTTACCCTGATTCCCCCGAGGAGCAAAAGTTACTTGGTGATCAACCTGTGGATGTTACAGGATTAACAAACACAAGCCCAGACTAATTACGATTGGTAAAAGGGCGTGTAGATGTTACAGGATGTGATGCAGAGATAGTTGGGGGGACTCCGGACGAGGAACAGGAGTTACTCGCTGATCAACCTGTGGATGTTACAGGATCAACAAACATTAGCTCAGACCAACTCCGGTTGGTAAAAGGGCAAGTGGATGTTACAAAATCATTTAATTCGAACCCAGATCAACTCCGGTTGGTAAAAGGGCAAGAAGAAATGAACGACGAGGAGCGAGAAAAATCTGGGGAGGATGAAAAGAAGCAACAAATATTTCACCGAGGAACTCTGACTGATTCGACATTTGAAGACGAGTTACCTATATGGAGGCTATATGTAGATGGCTCATCTTGCAATACAGGATGTGGCGCAGGAATAGTTCTGAGCACTCCGGACGAGGTCAACATGGAATACGCTTTGAATTTCCAAATCAAAGCTTCCAACAATGAGGCTGAATATGAGGTCATGATTGCAGGGCTTAATTTGGCAAAAGTTATGGAGGCGCAGCAAGTTATGATCTTCAGTGACTCTCAACTGATTGTAAACCAAATAATGGGAGTATATGCAGTTAGAGGAGAATTAATGATCAGATATCATGCAAAGGCAAAGGAACTGGTGTCAGAATTTATTGCTATTCAGCTAGTCAGAATACCAAGAATGGAGAATGCAAGAGCAGACGCCCTAGCTCGACTAGCATCAGCTACTCGCACCGAGCTACGACGACCAATCCCAATTGAAGTGTTGGCTGGTCGGAGTATAGATGAATATCATACGATGAACTTTATCACCCTTGATTTAGGTCCATCTTGGATGGATCCCATCAAGGCGTATATCGAGGAAGGAGAATTGCCAATTGACAAGCTCGCAGCCAAGAAATTGAAGTTTAAAGTTGCTCGGTATGTATTAACTAATGGTGTTTTATATAGACGAGGAATAATAACAGGTTTGAAGAGATGTGTACATCCCTCCGAGTTGAAAGATTTGATTGAAGAGATCCACGAAGGGTCTTGTGGAGCACATGTAGCAGGTCGGACGCTTTTACAAAGGGTGATGATGCAGGGATACTACTGGCCGACGATGAGGGCTGATTGTATAACTTATGCTAAGAAATGTGACAAGTGCCAACGTTTCTCTTCCATCCGAAGAACTCCACAAGCATTGTTGACACCCATAACTTCCCCTTGGCCATTTTCCATGTGGGGAATTGATTTGGTTGGATCACTGCCAACGACCCGAGGAAGGTTCAAGTACCTCGTCGTCGCAGTGGATTACTTTACTAAGTGGGTAGAAGCTGAGCCACTCATTGATATGACGTACGAGAAGGTTTACCAATTTATTTGGAAGAACATCATTTGCCGATATGGTCTCCCTCATGCCTTCATCACAGACCATGGAACACAATTTGATAACGAGGAGTTTGCCGCCTATTGTCATCAGTCAAACATTTTGAAGGTTCATTCAGCACCAGGCCATCCTCAAAGCAATGGACAAACTGAAGTGACAAACAAAACGCTGCTGAACGGTTTGAAGAAACGATTGGACGATGCAAAAGCAAACTGGATCAACGAGCTACAATCAGTACTTTGGGCCTACCGAACTACTCCCCGAGTAGCAACTGGAGAATCACCATATATGCTGGCATTTGGAAGTGAAGCTGTCATACCTGCCGAGTTGGGCCTCCCAACACACAAGGTACTGAATTTCAATTCCCCTGTCAGCGACTTAATGAGAAGACTGGATTTAGACATGCTGAAGGAAGTTAGAGAAGAAGCAGCCATTAGAAATGACGCTTACCAGCAGCGAACAGCTTTGTTTTACAACAAGAGGGTGAAGAAGTGCGACCTAAAAGAAGGAGACTATGTGCTGAAGAAAGTAATTCAAAAACATAACAAACTGGAGGCAAACTGGCATGGACCATACCGAGTTACAGAAGTTGTTCGACCAGGAACTTATCGAATAGCCACTTTAGAAGGCGAGGAGTTTAAGAATGTATGGAACGCAGAGCATCTGCACAAGTACTATCAGTGATGTATATGTAACACAGTTTCCATCAGTATGAATAAAATGAAAATATTCTGCAAGTCTCTCTGTTTATTGAAAATTTTTCGGGGAATACTAGTGCTATGCACTACTCGGAGAAAATATTCCAAACTGTACCAACTTAGTTGGTCGACGAGGAGAAAATATTCCAAACTGTACCAACTTAGTAGGTCGACGAGGAGAAAATATTCCAAACTGTACCAACTTAGTTGGTCGACAAGGAGAAAATATTCCGAACTGTACCAACTTAGTTGGTCGACGAGGAGAAAATATTCCAAACTATACCAACTTAGTTGGTCGACGAGGAGAAAATATTCCAAACTGTACCAACTTAGTTGGTCGATGAGGAGAAAATATTCCAAACTGTACCAACTTAGTTGGTCAACGAGGAGAATTTATCGACTTTGGTTAGTCGAATACATTTTATGAAAAAGATAAAAATTTACCAGGTATGGTTAGTCGGGGATAAACTCTCACTAACTATAATTGGTCGACGAGCACAATTTAACAACCTTGGTTGGTTGAAAAAATTTTAAACATTTTTATACTCATTAAGTGATCGAGCAACATTACTGATACTTGTAACTTTTTGTTACTAAGTTGGTCGATGAACAACACAATATTATTATCTTTTTAACAGATATGCATAAATGTAAAGTGTTAATATTTACAAGACAATAGCAATTAAGATTTGCAAACAGAAATGAAAGTTTTTCATTAAATTTGAAATAAATTACATTGATGATAAAAGGAAAGTTACATTGATATGTACTGTTACATTAAAAACTCCTATTCTATTGGTCTTTTCCCCTCAGCTTTCGATATAAGTTCCTCGCCAGCAGGCAGATCATTTAAAGACTGAGGAGAATTGATGAAGTTCAAATCCTTCAGCATCCTGACGTTCATCACAGAAGGTCGATCTAGAAGATGCTCGGGACGAGATACCTCAAATTGAGAATGTAAATTGTAGTCACCGAGGTATTTCGCAATTAAGCTCCGAGGAATGGCACGAGCTGGGATCCATTCCATGTCCAGATTGTATGGTGGCATAGGCAAGTCGAGCAAATCGGGATCATAATAGTCCCACAAATAGTGTCCTTGTTCGAGCTTCAGCACGCCTAAGGCATTCATCCAGCCTTGTTTGTAGCCCTCATTATTGGCATTCTGGATACGATCATCCAAATGGAATAGTGCTTCGTTGTATCCAGCCATCCAGAAATCCCTGGGCTGTTTATGGAATTGATATGTTTGCCTTTCAAGCTTCTCGTGGAGATTGTTGACAAAAAGCTCATTAGTCTCCAACACTGATTTCTTTGCAGAGAGTTGTTTTTCCAGGTCTCTAATTTTCTTTGACATGTCAGACAAAGCCTGGTTCTTAGCCATTAATTGGAAGGCTTGATTCTCTAAGGCAGATGCTGTCCTCTGTTCCTCCACCAGAACCCGAGCTGCTCTTCCTCGTCCCCGAGGCGCTCTTGCTCGTCCCCGAGGAGATGTGGAAGGGCCCGACCTTTTCAAGGTGTCCAACTCTTGCCTCAATTTGCCATTCTCAACCTCTAAAAATGAAAATCCCTCGTCAGTCACTGGGATTATAGTTGTTGAAGAAGAGGCTGCAGACTTCAACTGTGCTAGCTCTTTCTGCAAATTGTTATTCTCTTGCTCCAACAGCTCGGCAATTTGTCTACATGCTTCAACTTCACCCTTTAGGGTTCTCTCCCTGACATCGTACCCAGCGATGAGCTTCTCGTAGCCCTTCTCGGCAGAAAGTTGCTGATACCTCTTCTCATACCCTTCATGCAACAGGGCAGTTGATTCCTTGTACTGATTCTAAAGGTCTTCTAGGGTACATTGAAGATCCTTGATCATTTCATAGTAAGCCACATTATTGGCCACAGCTCGGTCAAGTAAGCACTTCAGGTACTGATAAGCTTCGACTGCCTGTTTTGAAGCATCATGACCAAGGATGTCGACAACTTCTGATGCACTCAGGTCTGTATGACCAGCCTTATAATATTCATTACATTGCTGCATCAGCTTTGTATCATTGGCAGATAGCAGATCCATCCTGGCCAGAAACTAGTAGAGAAAGAAAAGACAATCATCAAAAAGAAGATCAAGACAGAGTACAAATAGAAAAGAGACAATCGTATGGAAGAAAGAACTCATGTTTTATTAGATCATGAAATTTGAAGTTACAAGTTTTGAGTTACATTTGACAAACAAAAAAGAAAAATAGAAAGAGAAAACCGAACAACACTACACCTTTTCCTTATCTCTCAAAACCTTCTCGGGAGGTTGGGAAGAGGAGGCAGGTTGCTCGGAGGGAACTGTGACTTGTTCGGAGAGCACCAGCTGTTGCTCGGAAGAAGAAACTCCTTGCTCGACAGCAAGCTGACTGGTTAGGGCATTTTCTCCCACTACCATTGAAGACTCCTCAGAGGTAGCTTCGTCCTCTTCTAATTCTTCTGGAGTGGGAGGGGGACCAGGGACGTGTCTCTGGAAGAGCTCGGATGACTCGTCGACCTTCAATTCCTGAAGGGCAGCAACCCATCCGTCCCTGAAATACTTTACAATGCCATAATCCACTTGAGAGACCATGGCAGCACATCCCTTATCCCAACCTTTGTCCCAGCCAGAGCTGAAGGACTTCTTCACGGCAGCTTTCCTTTTGGCCTTCTCCAAGGCAAGCTTCTCGGACTGCAAAACATCAGCAACCTTCAGTTTTTGTTCAGCTTCCTCCTTCTGTCGAGTTATTTTCTGGAGTTGGACCAATCCCTCCTCAGCAGCCTTGAGTTTATTTTCAAACTCCTCAGCAGTCTTGAGCTTCACATCGAGCTCTTTGTTAGCCTTCTCCAAGGCATTCACTTTCCTCTCCAAATCCCTGGAGGCCTTAGCAACCCGAGTTTTCTCCTGCTCGAAGGAAGCAAGTTTCTTCTCCCAGACTGCTTTATCAGTATCGTACCTCTGGCGAGATTCCTCCAAGGACTTGGTAGCTTCTTCCAGAGCTCCCTCCACACTGGACGAGGAGCAAGAAGCTTTGATTGCTTCATCCTTCTTAGGAATTATGTTGAAGCAGCTCGTCAACTGTAAACAGAAAAGGAAAGCAAAGTCAGAAACAAATATGAGAAATAACAAAGGAAAATACGAAAAAGGTACTTACTGAAGAAAGATGACGAGCAGCCAAAGAAGTAACCATATCCCGAGTAAGGTTATCTTCATTACCTTGCACCTAGGGAAGGGTCAAGGACTTTACCGAGCTCATGTCAGAGCTCGGGGGAACAGATATGGGAACCCCAGTAGCAGGGGGCTGAATGGTGGTGTCAGCCAAATTGACCGAGGAGCTCTTCTTCAGCCTCCTCGGGGGAACAAGTACAACCAAGGAAGAATCCTTGGTCGGTGATATCACAATCACCTCTCCAGGAACAGCAAAGCTGCTCGGAGCCACTGCGGGCTTCTCGGCAATCTTCGCAGGAGCAGCTGGAGGAGCTGCAGCAGTTTTCTTTGTCCCCTCCTTTGGGACATCGATCCTGCTCCTCTTTGCCTCACCAGAACGGGAGGCAGTCTTCTCAAACAAGGTGGGAGGTCTTCTTTTCTTCATCCTTTCGCTCAAAGGAATGTGAGATTCTGGCGAAGAACTTGCAGAGGGTGGTACTGGCTCTGCTTCACTGATCACTGGACGAGCAGTGAAAGAAGTTGTATAGCTCTTGTATTGGAGCAGATAGGAGGCTGATCGAATGTGCTCGTCAGCAACCCTTTGATGTAGACCCCAAATAAGTCCCAAATGCCTTAGATTGACATCTGTTTCTTTTGGGCACTTTCTCTTGCTATCAACTGCAAATAAACATACATTGTTATCAGTAACACATTTTATCAAACATAAAACAAACATGATTTCAAGATAAATAAAATAAAATAAAAATAAAAATAACCTATCCCATTGCCATAAGAAGGGCATCTGGGACCCTGGTAAACCTCATCTCCGGTTAAAGGAGGGTGTTGCCAATTTTTTACAACAACCCCATGTTCAAAATAATCCCTATTGGCATCAGGGAGATTGACTACTAAGGCTCTGTTTATAAACCTAGTTTTTAGATAATAAATATTATCATTAACTGCCCATCTATAGCAGTACATGATTTCTGGGATCCCTATACGAGTTCCATGCACTTGATTTAATTTATGCACCCTATTAACTATTCTCCAGGTGTTGGGGGCTATTTGTGCAGGAACAACATCAAAGTACTGACAGAATTCCAAACACAGAGGACTTGGTGGAAAAGAAAATCCACACTCAGCAAAAAAGAGACTGGGGAACCAATGTCCCTCAGCCAAATTGAAATAATTAGAAGGCTCAGAAAGCTCTTCCAATACAACCCAAGAAGGAATGGAAAAATCAGATCGAAATTTGTCAAGAGACTCAACAGGGTAAACCATGATGATGAATTAAAATAAATGAAGAAGAAGAAGAAGAAGAAAGAAGATCTTACAGAAAAAAGACTGAAGTTGTTGACAATGAACGACGGAAGAGATGAACGCACAAGAGAGTAGAAGACAATGAAAAACTCGAAGATGAAAATTTGAAAAGATAGAAGACGATGGGAGTCTCTGTGAAGTTTAAATACCTTGCCTTGGGAACTGGCGAAGTGATAATTATAAAAAGGATGATTACGTTACCGGCGGCTAAAAAGGCATTAAGTGTTGGCGCGGGAATCAAAGCGAACAACAACGACTAAAAAGATGAAAAGTGACGCGGGAACCAAAGCAAGCAGAAAAGTCCAAAAAAGCATGATTCTACGAATTGAGAAGGAGAAATAAATACAAGGGAGATGATCCTAAAAATCAAGAAGAACTATTTAAAACTACCGTATTCCGAGAAATAATGTTCCATACTCCTCAAATTTCGAACTATGAAACATTGGGGGCTTCTGTTGATACCAAATTTAATCTGCTGACTTGGACCAATCATATGAAGACACGTGGCTATCTACATGGCAACAACATGCACTTCTGAGATAATCACACACTCCGAGGAACCATGTTACTCTGAGGAGCTCATACGCTCCGAGGAACAGACCTCTCCGAGGAACTCTTGAATATCAGAAAACCTAGGCGGTCCGAGCTGCATCTCGAACAAAGCATTAATTGATGAATAACCAACAGTTCAACTGGTTCATTAAATGCTTATCATTTAGACGCACATGCTTAAAGGGCATTAAATGTATTACCCTTTCATATGTATATCATTTAATGTATCACCCTTTCATATGACAGCCTCAAGGCTATAAATACGTGGTACAATCCTCATTGTGGGGGAGGGGATTCTGAATCCAAACTTTGAGATCCAGAACGCAATTTCTTGTAATCGAGAATTCTCAAACACTCATCAATAAAATAATAGTGGACGTAGACCATTCATATAAGGCTGAACCACTTTAAAAATCTTTTGTCTCGTTTATTTATCTGTGATTGGATAATTAGAGTGATCTAATTTTTTACATCAACAGTGGGTGATGAGGATTAGGTGATGTCTTAGATGCCAATGATTTGTTTATCTTCTGCTTATATTTATTCATCTTTTGCTTATAAAAAAAGGATACAACAAAAATGACCACTTCATTGGAACTTTGTTTTACGGTTTTAGAGGATTGAAGTTTCGTAGATAACTGAATGCTAAGTTGTTAAATTTTCCATGTATAAATATGTTTGTATAAATAACTTTTCCATTTTTAATGCAAGTGTTTGATGTTTAGTGTGTTCTGTCTATGCAGGGGCTATTGTTAATTTCTGGGATGTTCAAAGAACTATTCTAAAATCCCAAAACTAAGTGTATATGGTGATGGTGAAGCACATCAGGACAGTAGGCATCTATCTATATATGTGAAGGTGAAGCACATCAGAATAGTAGCAGGTATCATACAAAACCAAGTGTATGTGGTGAATAAAACAGTGAAACCAAACTGGAGTAGCAGATATCAACAATAACTTGCCATTCGAGCACTAGAGCAGCTGTCCAGAACTGGAAATGTGTCCAAGCAGGTCTATATCAGATCATGATAGTTGGGGGGGTCAATAATCATCGAAGGTGGGAAGAGGACCATATGCAAAACCCATCCTTTACTCCAACTAGAGGCCTACGAGTTGAAACAGAGAACACATAAATTGCAGACAAAAGTGTTAAACATTAAAGTGGTGATGAGGATCACTTCGACATTAATAGTTTTTGAATCATCTTGCAGCTACATGGCTTGCAATGTTGATCAACAATTTGGTCACTTTTTTTAATTGTGCTTCAATTAATTATAGAATTACTGTTACTATTTTTTTTCAGTACCCCTGTTTTTTTTTTTTTTGATTTTGTATTCTATTTAATTTTTTCTAATAAATTCTTCCAGTATATTTGTGGTATTGGCCAAACCTATATATAACTAAATCTATTCTGATGTCTCACTCCCAATATCACTTGGTGTTATCTCACAACATTTATCAATCACAACCATATATTCTAAATGTATATTTTAGTTCATTACAATTAAGTAAACTATTTATGTTTTTAACGTTGAATGACATTGATATATGTGTTACTTTACTTTGGCATCTTATTTTGTTTTAGTTCAACATTTATTTAAAATTATTTATGTTTGCTCGCTGTGAATAGGGGTGTGTTTTTTTTTCCGAACATTCCGATTTTTCCGATATCCAATCCGATATTTTCCGATTTTGGAACGTATATAAGGTTTTCAATTTCCAATTTTCCGATTCTTGATTTTTTCGAAAAAATCGAATCGAAAATTGGAAATAATTCTGAATTTTCGATTTTTCCGATCCGATTTTTCCGAAACTACGCCGATTCGATTTTTCTGAATATTTTCCGATTTTTTCCGAAATATTTTTCGATTTCCAATTTTTCTAATTTTTAAAACATTCTCATGTGTCCCACATCCGCTAGGAGAGGAAGAGAGGCCCAAAAAAGTCCTCTATAAAAGGAGAATATTCCTCTATCCTTTACATAAATGAAGAAAATGGTTAAATCCTTACATATTTACATGTGTTAAATCGTTTTTTTGATTTCTTTAAAATGAGAATTTCGAGTAATCGAAAATCATATATTAATTTTTTTGAAATTTTGGAATTTCCAAAATTTATGAATTTTTAGTATATCTTTTGAATTTTCGATTTTTTTCGATTTTTTTCTGATTTTTCCGAATTCGGAAAGTTTTTTGATTTTTCGAAAAAATTGGATAGGAAATTGGAACAAATATTTTATTTCCGAAAAAATTGGAATTTTTTTCGAAAGGTCATTTTTCGATCCGATCGGCCGAAACACAGCCCTAGCTGTGAATGACACTGAGACATTCCATTTTTCGTTATTTATGTCCATATGAGGGTGATATAGATATCTAATTTGTTAAATCTTCAAATACAGACGTTAGACAGAAGCTATGGTGCTCTGGTTGCAGCGTCCATTGGAAGCTATGGTGCTCTGGTTGCGGCGTCCATTGCAAGCTCTGGTTGCAGCGTCATTCATAATGGGATCTGTCTTGATTTTATCGCAGGGAACATCTGCTATACATCTGTTGTACTACATCTTCTACATCTTCTATACATGTTTCCCGAGTAAATGATCCACCAGTATGAAATTCTCGAGAAGCTTTCAAGAGATGCGCGCAGACAGAATCATCGAGACAGCTGATTCATTGCTTAAGTCGGTGTCGGAGTTGAGATATACCGCTATATTATTGAGGCACTTGATGCTTTGATGTCATTAAAAAAAATGGTATATTATTGATTATTTATATGCATACAAGTAGTTGGTTAAGTTAGTTTTCAATAAAACTTTATGCATATGATGCAAGACAAAATTGGTAATATGTTTTTAAATGTGAGGGGTAAAAAATGCCATATTTAGGTTATATACTTTTATTAATTCAGTGGAACCATTTTACACCCAAATTATAATTTTTTATTTTTATGTAAAACATAATTTTCTTTGCTTTCTTAACTTACATGTTTGAGGCTATTACTTGGTATTCTTAACTTAACTAACTTGATTTTTCTTTGTTCGTGTTGGCTTAGATTCTTCGGATTGTCAAAATAAAAAGATGTAGGCCATGGTCCATATTTCGACATAAAAAAGCACTTCGCCTTTATGGTCACTTTAGGAGCCTCATACAGGATTGTTACGGCCTTCATCACCAATATGCATGGTTCAGAACTGTGGCCTACACTCTCTAAAAGCTACTGACCGAACACTCTTTCGGATAACCTTGATTTGTTCTTTTGCAATGCATGTTTCTTATATATTCATTTTTAGATCTATAACAGTATGCTTATAAAAGTGTGTTTCTTTATTAAAGACTTTGGACATTCGATATGCATGTGTTTATAGGCTACTTATTTAGTTGTAACAAATGAGAGATGAAAAGCAACATTTCTAAGGATATTCATATCAATATTTATTTCTTAATGTGAGTTTATAGGCTACTTATTCTACTGTTATATCATCTATATTCATTTTTTGGGGATAACAAGTTGTTTGAGATATGATCATTTGCCAGCATAATCTCATCAGTAAAGATTTGCAACAAAAGGTAATAGACATAAACTAATCTTATATTTCGTACTAATTAGTTTATTATAGTTGTCATGGGCTTAAGACTAGCTTATTAAATTTTTTGTTATAGTCAAGATGAATTGACTAAGTTTATTCTACAGACAAGTGTCAGTTGTTATCCCCCAACTGTGTTTTTCTCTTCTTTATTGTAAATTGCATTTTTTTTTAAATTACACTATGTTTTGTCGGGAAATGAATTTTTTTTCGTTTTGTAATTATGTGTTTTGGAAATTTTTTCCTGATAAGCAATTATGTACTTTGAAAAAAATTCGCCGTTTCGCAATTATGTACTTTGAAAATTTTCAACGTGGCATACCCTAGTATATATATATATATATATATATATATATATATATATATATATATATATACCGCCAAAGAGCCTTCTTCTAACTAGGAGAGTCAGCAAGCTACCGGAAGCGAAGCTTCTGGCTCCCTCTTTTCATTTCCAATTCCTTCTTTTCGTTCTACTTAGGTGGAGCAATCCGAACTCTCGACAGAATATAGGACCACAGGCCTGTGTAGACACGTCAACGAACTCATGTGGACACTCCTCAGCCCGAGGACAATCTCCCAAATACACATTAAGAAGTTGACCCATTTTTCTTTTCTTTGCTGATTCCTCTCAATGAAATTTGCCATGTTGCACTAAGTTACTTACGGATGTATGCATGCGGTCCGGGAACACTTTGGGGTGAACACCCATCCAAACAAGTAGGGTCAATAGTTCAGCATTTAGGCCGTAATATTTAGCAACAAAAAAATCTTTCACCCAACAAGTGCTCTCCGAACCAAGCTAGATAGTCTCCTATCACTAGGCTCACCAACCAACCGGGACTTTGATTCTTATTATTCCTACCGGATATAAAATAAGGATTGTTTCCAGCCATGAGTTCCCCTATGACATATATATATATATATATATATATATATATATAGTTTTTTGATTTTTCGAAAAAATTGGATAGGAAATTGGAACAAATATTTTATTTCCGAAAAAATTGGAATTTTTTTCGAAAGGTCATTTTTCGATCCGATCCGGCCGAAACACAGCCCTAGCTGTAAATGACACTGAGACATTCCATTTTTCGTTATTTATGTCCATATGAGGGTGATATAGATATCTAATTTGTTAAATCTTCAAATACAGACGTTAGACAGAAGCTATGGTGCTCTGGTTGCAGCGTCCATTGGAAGCTATGGTGCTCTGGTTGCGGCGTCCATTGCAAGCTCTGGTTGCAGCGTCATTCATAATGGGATCTGTCTTGATTTTATCGCAGGGAACATCTGCTATACATCTGTTGTACTACATCTTCTACATCTTCTATACATGTTTCCCGAGTAAATGATCCACCAGTATGAAATTCTCAAGAAGCTTTCAAGAGATGCGCGCAGACAGAATCGTCGAGACAGCTGATTCATTGCTTAAGTCGGTGTCGGAGTTGAGATATACCGCTATATTATTGAGGCACTTGATGCTTTGATGTCATTAAAAAAATGGTATATTATTGATTATTTATATGCATGCATGTAGTTGGTTAAGTTAGTTTTCAATAAAACTTGATGCATATGATGCAAGACAAAATTGGTAATATGTTTTTAAATGTGAGGGGTAAAAAATGCCATATTTAGGTTATATACTTTTATTAATTCAGTGGAACCATTTTACACCCAAATTATAATTTTTTATTTTTATGTAAAACATAATTTTCTTTGCTTTCTTAACTTACATGTTTGAGGCTATTACTTGGTATTCTTAACTTAACTAACTTGATTTTTCTTTGTTCGTGTCGGCTTAGATTCTTCGGATTGTCAAAATAAAAGGATGTAGGCCATGGTCCATATTTCGACATAAAAAAGCACTTCGCCTTTATGGTCACTTTAGGAGCCTCATACAGGATTGTTGCGGTAAGCATGCGAGTCAATTAGCCCCTTGACCACTTCTGTCTCTGAACTCACTTATAAAGTCTGACCTTTTCCCCGAGATCGGTTCATCACTCGCAAACCGGCCAGTCAGCGGTTTAGTCAACGAAAAGCAAATACAATACAAGTACGAAAGGAGCTAACCAACCAAGCTCGGAAATAGGGAAAGACTACCTAAAGACTCCTCCGCTTGTACGCTGCAGGTGCTTTCCTTTTTTTTTTTGCAGCGGGATTTCGGGTGAGGTACGGTGTCCGGTTCATTCAACCTATTCTTCAAGCCCTCGTTACCAAAGCGATAACGGAGACTCGGAAAGAAAGAATTTCTGTACTAAAGCTTGAACGTGGCGAATATAATGAGTCCAATGCCTTAGTTTCGACGCAGCAAGGAGAACAGGAGGAAGCAAGTCACGCGCATCCAACCTCGCTTGGCTTACTCTTCTTTGCCTTCTATATCCTGGAACGTGCCAATATGCATGGTTCAGAACTGTGGCCTACACTCTCTAAAAGCTACTGACCGAACACTCTTTCGGATAACCTTGATTTGTTCTTTTGCAATGCATGTTTCTTATATATTCATTTTTAGATCTATAACAGTATGCTTATAAAAGTGTGTTTCTTTATTAAAGACTTTGGACATTCGATATGCATGTGTTTATAGGCTACTTATTTAGTTGTAACAAATGAGAGATGAAAAGCAACATTTCTAAGGATATTCATATCAATATTTATTTCTTAATGTGAGTTTATAGGCTACTTATTCTACTGTTATATCATCTATATTCATTTTTTTGGGATAACAAGTTGTTTGAGATATGATCATTTGCCAGCATAATCTCATCAGTAAAGATTTGCAACAAAAGGTAATAGACATAAACTAATCTTATATTTCGTACTAATTAGTTTATTATAGTTGTCATGGGCTTAAGACTAGCTTATTAAATTTTTTGTTATAGTCAAGATGAATTGACTAAGTTTATTCTACAGACAAGTGTCAGTTGTCATCCCCCAACTGTGTTTTTCTCTTCTTTATTGTAAATTGCATTTTTTTTTAAATTACACTATGTTTTGTCGGGAAATGAATTTTTTTTCGTTTTGTAATTATGTGTTTTGGAAATTTTTTCCTGATAAGCAATTATGTACTTTGAAAAAAATTCGCCGTTTCGCAATTATGTACTTTGAAAATTTTCAACGTGGCATACCCTAGTATATATATATATATATATATATATATATATATATATATATATATATATATATATATATATATATATATATATATATATGTATATACCGCCAAAGAGCCTTCTTCTAACTAGGAGAGTCAACAAGCTGCCGGAAGCGAAGCTTCTGGCTCCCCCTTTTCATTTCCAATTCCTTCTTTTCGTTCTACTTAGGTGGAGCAATCCGAACTCTCGACAGAATATAGGACCACAGGCCTGTGTAGACACCTCAACGAACTCATGTGGACACTCCTCAGCCCGAGGACAATATCCCAAATACACATTAAGAAGTTGACCCATTTTTCTTTTCTTTGCTGATTCCTCTCAATGAAATTTGCCATGTTGCACTAAGTTACTTACGGATGTATGCATGCGGTCCGGGAACACTTTGGGGTGAACACCCATCCAAACAAGTAGGGTCAATAGTTCAGCATTTAGGCCGTAATATTTAGCAACAAAAAAATCTTTCACCCAACAAGTGCTCTCCGAACCAAGCTAGATAGTCTCCTATCACTAGGCTCACCAACCAACCGGGACTTTGATTCTTATTATTCCTACCGGATATAAAATAAGGATTGTTTCCAGCCATGAGTTCCCCTATGACATATATATATATATATATATATATATATATATATAGTTTTTTGATTTTTCGAAAAAATTGGATAGGAAATTGGAACAAATATTTTATTTCCGAAAAAATTGGAATTTTTTTCGAAAGGTCATTTTTTGATCCGATCCGGCCGAAACACAGCCCTAGCTGTGAATGACACTGAGACATTCCATTTTTCGTTATTTATGTCCATATGAGGGTGATATAGATATCTAATTTGTTAAATCTTCAAATACAGACGTTAGACAGAAGCTATGGTGCTCTGGTTGCAGCGTCCATTGGAAGCTATGGTGCTCTGGTTGCGGCGTCCATTGCAAGCTCTGTTTGCAGCGTCATTCATAATGGGATTAGTCTTGATTTTATCGCAGGGAACATCTGCTATACATCTGTTGTACTACATCTTCTACATCTTCTATACATGTTTCCCGAGTAAATGATCCACCAGTATGAAATTCTCAAAAAGCTTTCAAGAGATGCGCGCAGACAGAATCGTCGAGACAGCTGATTCATTGCTTAAGTCGGTGTCGGAGTTGAGATATACCGCTATATTATTGAGGCACTTGATGCTTTGATGTCATTAAAAAAATGGTATATTATTGATTATTTATATGCATGCATGTAGTTGGTTAAGTTAGTTTTCAATAAAACTTGATGCATATGATGCAAGACAAAATTGGTAATATGTTTTTAAATGTGAGGGGTAAAAAATGCCATATTTAGGTTATATACTTTTATTAATTCAGTGGAACCATTTTACACCCAAATTATAATTTTTTATTTTTATGTAAAACATAATTTTCTTTGCTTTCTTAACTTACATGTTTGAGGCTATTACTTGGTATTCTTAACTTAACTAACTTGATTTTTCTTTGTTCGTGTCGGCTTAGATTCTTCGGATTGTCAAAATAAAAGGATGTAGGCCATGGTCCATATTTCGACATAAAAAAGCACTTCGCCTTTATGGTCACTTTAGGAGCCTCATACAGGATTGTTGCGGTAAGCATGCGAGTCAATTAGCCCCTTGACCACTTCTGTCTCTGAACTCACTTATAAAGTCTGACCTTTTCCCCGAGATCGGTTCATCACTCGCAAACCGGCCAGTCAGCGGTTTAGTCAACGAAAAGCAAATACAATACAAGTACGAAAGGAGCTAACCAACCAAGCTCGGAAATAGGGAAAGACTACCTAAAGACTCCTCCGCTTGTACGCTGCAGGTGCTTTCCTTTTTTTTTTTGCAGCGGGATTTCGGGTGAGGTACGGTGTCCGGTTCATTCAACCTATTCTTCAAGCTCTCGTTACCAAAGCGATAACGGAGACTCGGAAAGAAAGAATTTCTGTACTAAAGCTTGAACGTGGCGAAAATAATGAGTCCAATGCCTTAGTTTCGACGCAGCAAGGAGAACAGGAGGAAGCAAGTCACGCGCATCCAACCTCGCTTGGCTTACTCTTCTTTGCCTTCTATATCCTGGAACGTGCCAATATGCATGGTTCAGAACTGTGGCCTACACTCTCTAAAAGCTACTGACCGAACACTCTTTCGGATAACCTTTATTTGTTCTTTTGCAATGCATGTTTCTTATATATTCATTTTTAGATCTATAACAGTATGCTTATAAAAGTGTGTTTCTTTATTAAAGACTTTGGACATTCGATATGCATGTGTTTATAGGCTACTTATTTAGTTGTAACAAATGAGAGATGAAAAGCAACATTTCTAAGGATATTCATATCAATATTTATTTCTTAATGTGAGTTTATAGGCTACTTATTCTACTGTTATATCATCTATATTCATTTTTTGGGGATAACAAGTTGTTTGAGATATGATCATTTGCCAGCATAATCTCATCAGTAATCATTTGCAACAAAAGGTAATAGACATAAACTAATCTTATATTTCGTACTAATTAGTTTATTATAGTTGTCATGGGCTTAAGACTAGCTTATTAAATTTTTTGTTATAGTCAAGATGAATTGACTAAGTTTATTCTACAGACAAGTGTCAGTTGTCATCCTCCAACTGTGTTTTTCTCTTCTTTATTGTAAATTGCATTTTTTTTTAAATTACACTATGTTTTGTCGGGAAATGAATTTTTTTTCGTTTTGTAATTATGTGTTTTGGAAATTTTTTCCTGATAAGCAATTATGTACTTTGAAAAAAATTCGCCGTTTCGCAATTATGTACTTTGAAAATTTTCAACGTGGCATACCCTAGTATATATATATATATATATATATATATATATATATATATACCGCCAAAGAGCCTTCTTCTAACTAGGAGAGTCAGCAAGCTACCGGAAGCGAAGCTTCTGGCTCCCCCTTTTCATTTCCAATTCCTTCTTTTCGTTCTACTTAGGTGGAGCAATCCGAACTCTCGACAGAATATAGGACCACAGGCCTGTGTAGACACCTCAACGAACTCATGTGGACACTCCTCAGAGCGAGGACAATCTCACAAATACACATTAAGAAGTTGACCCATTTTTCTTTTCTTTGCTGATTCCTCTCAATGAAATTTGCCATGTTGCACTAAGTTACTTACGGATGTATGCATGCGGTCCGGGAACACTTTGGGGTGAACACCCATCCAAACAAGTAGGGTCAATAGTTCAGCATTTAGGCCGTAACATTTAGCAACAAAAAAATCTTTCACCCAACAAGTGCTCTCCGAACCAAGCTAGATAGTCTCCTATCACTAGGCTCACCAACCAACCGGGACTTTGATTCTTATTATTCCTACCGGATATAAAATAAGGATTGTTTCCAGCCATGAGTTCCCCTATGACATATATATATATTATTTTACTGTTATTTTTTAACTGTTTTAACTGCTTTTTTTTATAAAAATATGTAAAAA
This sequence comes from Sambucus nigra, assembly GCA_949130495.1. NCBI lineage: Eukaryota > Viridiplantae > Streptophyta > Magnoliopsida > Dipsacales > Adoxaceae > Sambucus > Sambucus nigra. The sequence goes on from OX422208.1 coordinate 293,823,358, forward strand.
AAATCATTTTTATAAAACTTATTGATTTTATTAAAAATAATTAGAAATAAGGGACATATACCAAATAGTCCTTCGAACATTTTTTAATACTCATTTAGTCTAAGCTTTTTTATTTTGCCTCAAAAAGTCCTTTGCCACATATTTTGAAGAGGGAGTGCCGCTGGCGCGGACCTCTAAAAATAAGAGAATATTGAGTGCTTGAGGGACTAAATGGGTTAAATTAAAAATATGTGTCCTTCTTAAAAAATATACATTTATAGTAGGGACTATTCAATAATTGACCCTAGAAATAATGTAGATAGGTTTACGTAGGATTGTATATTTTATAGCGTAGAGTCAACAGAATTGAAATTGAACATTTTCCACTGTTCTCTTTTAATGAATTAAGTAAATGAAAGGATGAATTTTCTTTTTTCTTAAAAAAAATGCATAAAATAATATGTCAAAATAATAAGGAACAACCAAAATAGAAATCATGATAAATGCAGAACGTAACAGATTTAGATGTTTCCCAACCTTGAATATTATCTCTCACTCTCGTATCATCAACTCTTTTAATTTCGTAAAGAAAAAATGAAGAAAAACACATTTATAGTCCAAGTGTCCATTAGATTAAACAGTAAATTGTGCATATACGTCTTGAAAGAACTATATCAAGTTTCCAAAGTAAATCTGCAATCACTCCCGATCTGTAAGCAAGCAGTAAACACACTAAACCAAACCATAAAAAGAATAGAGAAACTTTACATGTACCGCCTTCCGACCGCATCATCATTTTTTTTTTTAAGTTTTTCATTCTTTTGTTTTTAAGAACTGATATAAAACAGTTTTTTTATATTAAAAAAAAAAGTTTTTTTATCTTAAAAAAAACAGTTTTTTTATAAAAAAAAAAAACAATTTTCCTTTTAAAATAAAAAAAAAACAGTTTTTTTTTTAATTGAAAGTAAACAGTTTTTTTTATTAAAATTAAAAAAATATTTTTTTCTTAAATAAAAAATAATTATGTTTATTGACATAGTTTTTATATAAAAAAAACAGTTTTCTTTTTTCATTTTATAAGTTTCTTATTCTTATGTTTTTAATAATTAATATAAAAATAGTTTTTTATATAACAAAATAAAACAGTTTTTTTATAAGTATAAAAAAAATAGTTTTTTTTAAGTAAACAGTTTTTATTAAAATTAAAAAAATATTTTTTCAAAAAAAAAAAATGTCTATTGATATGATATCGCATTGATTAGTGCCGCTAGCGCAGACTCGCATTCCCGGACCCACATCTTTTATTGAATGTGGTTTCGCGCCAGCTGTACTAATTAATCGCGATATTTTTTCAATAAAATATTGCGATTAATTAGTGCCGCTGACGCAGACCCACATTCCCAGACCAAAATCATTTGTTGAATGTGGGTCCGCACCAGTGACACTAATTAATCGCGATATTTTTTCGAATGCGGGAATGCGACACTAATTAATCGCGATATTTTGGACCCACATTCCAGGATCAAAATCATTTGTCGAACGCAGGTCCGCGCCAGCGGCTCTATGTGCCGCTAGCGCGGAGCCACATTCCCAGAGCCACATCATTTGTTGAATGTTGGTCCGCGCCAACGGCACTAATTAATAGCGATATTTCTTATCGCGATTAATTATTGCCGCTGACGCGAACCCACATTCAACAAATGATGTGGCCGCGTCAGGTGCACTAATTAATCGCGAATCTAAGACATCAAATTAAACAGATTTTTTTTTATTAAAATTAAAAAAATATTTTTTCAAATGTTGTTTTTAATCAATAAAAAAACTGTTTAATTTTAATAAAAAAATAATGTTTAATTTTAGTAGAAAAACTTTTTTTTATATTAATAAAAAAACTGTTTTTTTTTCTATATAAAAAAAACTCAAAAGAATAAGAAACTTAAAAAAAAGAAAAGAAGAAGAAGAAGAAGAAGAAGAAGTCAAATGCGGTCGCTGGGCGGTTGCCAAATGCAGTTCATCTAGAACCGCTCAAAAGAATATGCACAATTTATGCACAATTGTATTACTAAACCAAACATAAAAAGAATATCAAGTTTCCAAAATGTTTTAATGTTTCAAGTAATCTCATATTATTGATAGTATTAATTTTTTCGACGGAAAAATACATGTGATATCCATTTGAATTTTTAAAGGGTCCTTATAATATATGCCTAAGGGCACACATTAAGGACTGAAAAATAGTAGGAACAGAGTGTCGACATGCATTCAATAGGAAACACATACTTATGTGAAGCTCTAATACTTATTATTTTAAGATTAAAACATGTCCCCTAAGGACACATTTTATCATTTTCCATTTTTAAATGAAAATGTTTTTTTTTTTGTATTTTTACAATTTTGAGATAAAACCTCTCTCTCTCTCTCTCTCTCTCTCTCTCTCTCTCTCTTTCTCTCTCTCTCTCTCTTCTCTCCTCTTTCTCTTTCCTCTATCGTAGCTATCCATGAGTGTCCATCTCTCCTCTTTTCATCTTCACAAACACACGCGTACACACACGCAACACAGAGAACACACTCGGATACACGTGAACGCGTGCGCGCACACACGCACAAACACACATGAACACATAAACACACATTCACAAACACACAAACACAATGGAAACGAGAACCTCGATTTTTTTTGAAGGTTTGAGAATTCTAGATTTGTTTTTCCTTTGAAGGTTTTAAATTACTTTGAAAGTTTGAGATTTCCAGATTTGTTTTTTTGGTGATTGTTGGCTCCAAATTTTCGAATTCATTTTTTACATTGATGGGCTGAATCTAGATTTAGAGTTTTGTTAGAGATTATTTGTTTGACATTTTCATATTTGGTTTTTTGGATGTTGTTGGTTTGAAAGTTCTAGATATGTTTTTTTTGGAGTTTGTTGGATTGAAATTTTCAAATTTGCGAGTAATTGTTTGAGTTTTTTGTCCTAAATATATGTTTTGTCCCTTTAAGATTTTTAAAGTATTTTATGTATTTTTCTAATTTTTAATATATATTTAGTTTTTATAGATTTCTTTTTAATTATTCTTCTATAATATTTTGAATTTTAAATATATACTTTTTCTCATTTCCAGATTTTTAAAAGAATTTTTAGTAATTTTTTAATTTTTAATATTTATTGATTTTTTCCATATTTTAAAATTATTTTCTATAATTTTTAAAAAATTTAAATATATATATTTTTTTATCACATTTGAGCTTTTTAGTATTTATGTAAATGTTATGATTTTTAATACATATCTAGTATTGTTTTAGATTTTTTTAATTAATTTTCTTTAGTATTTTGAGTTTTTAAATATATTTTTTTCTCATTTCAAAAGTATTTTGAGTATTTTTCTGATTTTTAATAAATATTTAGGAGTTTCCATATTTTTAAATTATATTCTGTAATTTTTTGAATTTTAAATATATTTTTGTCATTTCTATATATTTTTCAAGTTTTGTTTTCACTAATTTCCAGATTTTTTTATTTTCGAGATATTTAAGATTATTTTTTAATCAATATTTATAGTTTTAAATGTATTTTGTAATTTTTTAGATGACTATTTTGTAATTTATATAATATAAAAAATTAAAATGCCCTCTTTATAGAATTGTTCAAAAATACCCTCATGTGCATGGTATATAATCACCTTTTTGTCCAAATTTTAACACCATTAAGGTTACAGTATATTATGAAGCGTTTTAATAAGTTGAGAGGGTTACGTATATCAAATAAATGTTCGGATGGTAAAGTGAAATAGGGGTAAAGTTTAGGGGGCAAGTGCAACTAATCCTTAATTTTTATAAGAAATAATCGTATGTGCGAGAAACAAAAACTTGAAGTGTAAATCAGCGATCTTTAGAGGATCAAGCGATTAATATATTTTATTTTGCGAAAGATGTTTGTGAAAAATAGGGCACATGAAGAATTTAAAGAGGGATTTTTGTCCCATTAATTGGTGTATAATAATGAGAGGGGCCATCTGTATTTATCATGCACGAAGGCCTCCCCAAAGACTCCTTATTATAATGTGGGACAAAGTTATAATATTAAAGTCTAAACCAAAGATGGGCATCCACCGAAATGTTGTTATTTACAACACTCCCCTTGAATGTATACCATATCCACCATTTAATGATTGATACCTCATTAAAATCTTACTAAGGAAAACACAATGAAAAAATGACAGTGAAAGAAAAATGGTACAACTTTCATGATTTATGAATTAACGCGCGCTTGATGTTACCTCGTTAAAACTTTTAGTAGGCAAATACGGTGGAATAAAAACCAATAGAAGGAAAAAAGAGTACAATGAGCATATATCTTAGGTAACATGATTTATGATTCTCCCCCTAATTACTTACTACCTTGATTATATCATATCTCTACCGATTAAGTCGGCGTGCCAATTAATCGAACCATCTTCTATAAGTCTGACTTTAATAAGACTTTGGTGAAGAGAGGTGAAAATGTCTCTTTAGCTGATATATTTAAATTCAATTGCATAACTTTTATGGATTTCATGCATGTCGAATGACTTGTATTAGATGTGCTTAGTCTTTCCCTTGATGTAACCATTGTTTTCATAACTAGTAGTATTAACATTTGTTGTTCGAGACAAGCCATAAGTGCTTAAGATATGTTGAATAAATGATCTCATCTGTACACATTCAATAATTGCTTCATGTAGTCACAATAATTTCATATAATTGAATAAAATATCCTTAAATGTTTACTTTGTAGATGTCAATGAGATGAGGACTTTGCTTCTAAGGTAGACATATCATGCCTTTGATTATTACTTGTGAGAATCACATCGATAGCATGCATTTACATAACAAGCTAGACATGCATGGTTAAATTTAAATGTATCACAATAATCATTATACAAAAGTGTCGCACACTAAGAATGCTCCTAGTTTCATGCCTTAAAGTTAATGATAATTGTTTTCTGACAACGAATTGGTTGTCAATACTAATAGAAAATTTTATACTACCTTTTTTTAGGGAATTAAATAGGAGATAAATTCATACAAAAATAAATTTAAATAATAATACAAATTAACACACCAAAACTTACAGACCATACGAAATAAATTGATGTTTAGCCTTGTGTTTCACACAATTTTAGTAAGATCGATTCATCCCTTCATCCGTGCCTAAGATTTGATGAACGTTTGCTTCTCAAGATAAAATGACATTTTAATCTATATAAAAGCGACACTTTAATTTATTAAGCTCCGATGAATCCAAATTATATGTTGTAATCTCTAATGGATTGACTCAAGAAGGGAAAAAAAATGGCAGGGATTTAGCTAAAAATATTATTATTGATAATGAAGGATGGATGATCTATCAAAAAAATATAAGATACCCTTTTCGAATAAACATACCTTTTCATGAATAGTCAAGTCTTTGTTTAAAGACCATGACCCTTAGGAATGGTTAGGATCTTTTATGAAAGGGCACAACCTTTCACAAACCTTGTGTTTATTCAAAACTTTATAAAACAATTTTAATTACAATTTTTGCTCAATTAATGTTATTAATTATATTAATAATTTTCAACAATCCCCCACAGGAGTGAAAATTACAAACATAAGGACAACAATCCATCGGACACAAACTGACAAACATTTAAGAGACTATATATGAGAAAATACTATATTGTGATAAGTAGCTTTTGGTCTTCAACTTACCCTAGTTTGAATCTATTAAATATATTTGGTTAAATTGTGGGCATGGTGCCTTGAATTATCAATCGTTTGTGTAAACAAAGACAATGGAATACCTAAATCTATTTCTCTACATAGTGTGGTTCTCATATTTGTGTTCCTTTTGGACCTAAAAACCTCTTGATTCCATGAGTGGTTCCCCTTAAAACTCACATAGGTAATTTTTGTGGAAAGTATCCTTCAAATACCCCACTTGCACTGGTTCAATCTATAAAGATCATTCAAGCATATCTCACCCTGAATACCATGGAAGATGTGCATTGTCTCATCACAACAATGAGAAGGAATAAATATCTATTAAGTTCTAACTGAGTCACAATACACAATTTGGCTGTCCTTTCGAACTTAAATCTTTAGATATCTAGTAAACTAGGTTGGGTTGCCACCATGATGATTAAATCAGAAGTCTTTGAACAGTTCCCCTCAATGAACTTTGCTTACTCTTTAATCAATAAATTCAATTTATTTTCCATACTAGGCGTAATGTTGTTATAAAACAAAAAGCAATTTCCTTATGGTATTATGTTTACAACATAATAAGTCATGACTCACCATCTTATTCTATAACCTTTCAGTTACTAATATACTATCAAATAATGGCATTAAAAAAATCAACTAGGAAGATCCTTGTTTAAAAACTTTGAAGACATGACATACATATTTCATGATAAATCTAGTACGTGCATTTGTTTACAGAATTTTCAACCATTAAACCACCTATGTGTGTTAAATTATCAAGTAAAAAATATAGTTCTCTCTGTAGAGGGGGCTTGAAGGTAATCCTGAGATTAGGGATAATTCCCTAATTGGCAAAAGTGTTTGAGGATTAACGCAATAGAGGCAGCTCAAGCGTGGCAACTCAAGCGTGGCAACTCATACTTCAGCTTGTTGTGTTAGTCATATTGTATCTTTGGTTAAATTTACTGTAAGCTATAACGGTTGTAATGATGTAACGAGAATAATAAAGAGTTTTAGTGTGAAGTCAAACGGTACTTGCGAGAGACCAGGCTTGGCAGGGCCTGGGAGAGCTGTCATGCTCTATCGAATGACCTCACCGTGGGAACTTTAGAGGGACTTGGTTTGGAGGATTGAGAAGTAAGGCACCGTTGGGGCTTATCCGGACCATCTTAGATACACCTGGTAAAACACCGCAGGACCCTGACCGTGGAACCTCAAGCGGAGCATCTTGGAGTTCCATCGGGCATTGAGTTATGGACCAAACAACCCTCTACTTAATATCACATCTACTGTGGGTGATGTCACTAGCCATCTAAACAATATCAGACATGCCCTTGAGTAAACTACCGTGGTATTTGGGGCTGTCAGGCAGTTGGTAAGCCACCTCTGTGACAACAGTCCCCTGACACACGGTGGTTAGGCAAAAGGCATGTCTTGGCATTTAATGTTTATGACGTGGAGACAGCTAGTGCATCCGGTATTTAATGTTTGTGACATAAAGTATGAGGGAGGTCTTTCACAGGCATTGATGACTGAGTTGCCTCAGGGGTGGTGTGGGAGGCTATTTAAGGACCCCAACCACCTTTGAGGAAGAGAGAGACTTTTAGAGAGACTTTTGGAGAGTTCAGAAGTTATTGCGAGAGAGAATACACACCAGAGAGAGTTATTGCAAACCAGAGAGTTTACTCACTCACCATTGTCATTTATCATAAAGCTTTCAATATTCGACAGAGATTCCTGAGGGTATCTGGTGTGGTTTTACCTGCCTACCAAGGTGTATCTAGGGTGCTTACTTCTCTCTCCCTCTATCTCAGCCACTTCTAAAGTTGATTATTATTCCCTGAGTTATACACGAGAGGCTTTGTGAGTTTAAACTGGGTATAACTTCCTTGTGCCTGTGTCTGTGCGTCTTGTCATTAATCTGGTGGTCTTGGGCAAATTAACTTGTCATTACCATACTCAATAGGGGTTACGCCTCCATATATAATCTAAAGTACCCTCCTACATTTGGCGACTCCGCTGGAGAGGCATCCTTCTAGATAAGGAGTATGGCGCAAGATAATGCTACTCGAAGACTCAATTTCGATGACATTCAGCATAATGAAGAACAGGCTGCGAGAGAGCAAGAGGCCCTAAGAGATGGAGCTCCTCGAGTAGAGGTACCTCCGGCGCCAACAACGTTAGGCGTCCCAGGGACGACACAACCTTCCACGAGCGCGGGGTTGGGACCCGCCCAGATGGTGCTCCTCATGAGCAAATTTTATGATTTTTTGCAAACCCTAGTAGCTTCAACTATGCTGGGAGGATTGGAGGCTAATGCTTTCGTAACACCAGGAGTGGCTCCAGCGGCCCCACCAGGGGCAGGTATTACAGGAACGGTCCCAGCAAGTGTACCCTCTGTTGTGAATCCAGCTGTGGGTACCTCAGGAGTTTCAACGGCACCACCAGTAACGTTCGTTTCGGTTGCATCGAGCGCTCAGCCCTCTGCCCCATTGCTGGTGGCCCCAGTAGCCTCGCCCATGGAATAAATGAGAAAAGAGATGCAGAAGGAGATGCTGAAGTTCATGTAGGCTTCCTCGCAGGCTGTGGGAGAGGTGGCTTCGGTCTACGATGACTTCCGAACACCTTACCCCCAGGAATACAACGACGAGCCCTACCTGAATGACTATATTCCCCCTACCTTTGAAAAATACTCAGGGAAGGGTGGGAACCCGAAGGAACACATTAAGCGTTTCGTTGAACATTTAGGAGCGCACTGTAATGACAAAAAGCTTAGATTGAGGGAATTCTCCAAATCCCTGACTGATAAAGCATACACTTGGTACTCTCATCTGCCTCCCAATAGTGTCTCTACGTGGGAGGAGATGCATGTATTGTTTGTCCGAAAGTTCTTCTTGGCCGAAGATGAGTTCACCCTAACCCAACTTGGCAGGGAGAGGCAGAGGCCAGGAGAAGAGGTAGTGGCCTATATTTGAAGGTTTAGGGAAAGATCCCTCGATGTAAGGGAAGAAGCTAAGGAGGCCAGGTTACTGCAGATTTGTGCTAAGGGACTACTTCCTGAGTATATCTGCCACCTAATCAATGAGACACGTGAGGGAACATTTTCAGCATTCTTAAAATCCGCAAGAAACATCTCTTTGGTGTTGCGACCTAGCTCGTTAGTGGCTCCCATGGTGTTCAGACAGCCGATACAACCCCTGGGAGGAAGTCCTCAGGCCCTACGGGTGGGATATGTCGAGAGAGAAGATGGGGGCAAGGCGCCGAGGAAGGACAACAAAAGATCGGAAGAGATAGAGAAGACCCGCCACCGTTACCTTGTACGGTGGAGGAGGCTGTGAGTTGCTATAACGCAATGGTCCAAGGCGGAACGATTTACGAACCAAAGGGTGTTCCGGCGGAAGAGCCCGACGCGACAACTAGGGCTGATCCCAAATATTGTCAGGTTCATCGAAAGGTCCAGCATCCAACAGAAAGCTGCTTCACGCTGTGAAGAATCATCGACAAGTACATTAAGGCGGGGACATTACAAATCCCCCCGCAGAACGTTAACAATAACCCACTCCCGGCACATGGGGCCAATCTGGTAACGGCCTATGATAAGGAGGCAGAATGGGAGGGGGGAGGGGCAACGATGAAGGAGTTCGATGAGGCACTGGAGCATTGCACCAGGAGAATGGCTAACGTAGTTCTAGCTTATGATGAAGCAAGTGCTAGGGACGTAGAAGACACCTACAACGTTGAGGGTGAGGAAACGGACCCAGTCGTAGAATATAGCGCAGTTTCAAAATCTCCAAAGTTCACTTGGTTCTTCGACTAAGTGGGAATCCCAAAAGAGAGCAGAATGGAGATAACTCAGGCGATCTTAGATATTGCAAGGAGAAATGCAGTCCCCTCGCTAAGATGGAGGGGACCTATGGCTAGGCTGGTAAAGAAGTTCCTATCAGAGGTAACTTTCAGTGATGTGGATAGAGCTATAAGGTTCCCCCATAATAGGCCTCTGTATGTAACCGCTAGTGTTAACGGGGTTGGCTTTGTAAGGACTCTTATGGATAGGGGTGCTTCCATCAACATTATGCCAATCAACTCCTTCCACGCGGCTAATATTCCAGAGGAAAGGTTGGTTCCCATGCCCTTGGTAATCTCGGGCTACAATAATCAATCTTCCAAATCCATCGGGTATGTGAACGTGGGGATAGTGATGGGAAATCTGAGTTCCCATATCAAGTTCCATGTAATAGAAAGCGCAACTTCCTATCATTTGTTAATAGGGAGAGTATGGATGCACAACCAAGGGTTAGTTCCCTCAACTTACCATCAATGTGCTAAGGCGAATATCAAGGGGACAGAAGTGACTATTAGGGCAACTAAGAGGCCTTTCGCTATGGAATAAGCACACTTGGTGGATGCAGCCTTTTATACAGAGCTCGAAGAGGACGTGCGAGTTCTAACGAGTAGAATTGAGGGAGCATGGGTCCCCTCGATTAGAGAAAGAATGGGACCTTTAAATGAGAGTGGCTAAGGGGAGAGGATCGAGGAAACATATCGGGCGGTCCCTCGACCCCAAAACATCTCGAAGCAGCTCAAAGACAAGATGAGGCCTAGGAGAGACCCAGGCGAGCATGAGGTCCAACGACAAAGCGTGTTGAGTCATTTTTCAGGGGAAAGAATCGCTAAGGCTTCCAGAGAAAGGAAGAGAAAGGTCGTGGCAACAACTACCAGCAGGCAATGCAAGAAAATTGTCACTGAAGAGGGAAAAGTGGTGTACCGCTTATAATGGTGTGAGCGAGCGGCCAAAAAGACTAACAATGAGGTTGACCCGATATATGAGTGTTTTTTAGTAGATCAATAGGGGCAGTGTATGGTGATAGACAACTCCAACATACAAGAGTTCGTAGAAGATGTCGTCGAAGAACCAGACTACATGGCAGACCAACCAAGGCCCCAGGCACAAGAGTTGGAGCAGCTAAACCTGGCAAGAGAAGGGGAAGATCCAAGGCCTATCTTTATCTCGAAAGATCTTGGTAAGGAGAAACGAGAAGCCTTGGTTGACCTGATTCAGGAATTCATAGATGTCTTCGCATGAAAGTACACTGAAATGGAAGGGATGGATGAGGAAGTAAGTTGCCACAAGCTGAACGTGATGCCTTCAGCTATTCCGGTGAAGCAGGCAACGAGAACTTATAAGCCTGAACTAGATTTAAAGATTAAAGAAGAGGTCCAACGCTTACTAACAGCAGGATTTATCAAGCCAATACAACATCCCCTCTGGCTATCCAGCATTGTGCCAGTAGGGAAGAAAGACAAAAACCAAATAAGGATCTGCGTGGACTTCAGAGACTTGAATAGGGCTTGCCCCAAGGATGAGTTTCCCCTACCCTCCATCGACAGTTTGATAGATGCCACGGCTGGTCATGAGATGTATAGCTTCATGGATGTATATGTGGGATACAACCAGATCAAGATAGACCCCTTTGATGCGGAGAAAATAGCATTCAGAACGCCGTTGGGCAACTTCATGTACAAGGTAATGCCGTTTGGACTCAAGAACGCCCGAGCTACATACCAAAGAACAATGATGGCCATTTTTCATGACTTCTTCCACAAATTTGTGGAATTCTACGTAGACGACTTGGTCATCAAATCAAAGAAGGAGGAGTCCCATCTAAACGATTTAAGGAAGGTGTTTGCTCGGTGCAGGACGTACAAGTTAAGGATGAACCCGTTAAAGTGTGTCTTCGGAGTAACAAGTGGTAAGTTTTTAGGCTTCATGGTTAATCGACAAGGGGTACAGATGGACCAGGATAAACAGCGGGCAATCTTGGAGATGCCATGTCCAAGAACGACGAAGGAGATGAAAAGTTTTCTCGATAAAGTCTCCTACCTTAGGAGACTTGTGCCTGGATTGGCCGAAATAACACACCCACTGATGCAGCTGCTATGAAGGAACACGAAATTCAGATGGGAAGAGGTTCACCAGAAGTCCCTTGTTGGGTTGAAGAAGCTGCTCGTATCACCACAAATTATGGTTCCTCCCCAGGCAGGAGCTCCGTTGCAGCTATACCTTACATCCACCACGAGGTCCGTTGGAGCTCTGCTAGCACAAGAAGTGGACGGGCAAGAAAGGCCGGTTTACTACCTCAGCAGAATTATACATAGGCCAGAAATTAGATATAGTAGCTTAGAAAGGCATTGTTTAGCCTTGGTCTTTGTAGCACAAAAACTTAGGCATTATATGCTGTCTTTTACCATTCATATTGTAACTAGATGCGACCCAATTAGGTATTTGCTCGCAAAAACTATATTGATTGGCAGGGCAGCTAGATGGTTCCTTATTCTCTCTGAATATGACTTAAAATGTGTGGTCCCTCGCACAATCAAAAGCCAGGAGTATGCTGACCTATTAGCCATCTTCCCTTCAGGAACCTTCGAGCCGCCTAGGGAAGACATTCCGGGAGATGATTTGCAGGCCAATTACCTGGATGCAACTGAGGAGGAATGGACGATGCAGTTTGATGGATCTTCGGCAGAAAAGAAGGGAGGAGCAGGGGTTGTTCTTTCAAAGGGATGGAAGAGATTTTCCTTTCCTACAAACTAGATTTCCCTTGCTCTAATAACGAGGCAAAATACGAGGCGTTGGCACTAGGGCTTCTAGAGGCTCTTCGAAGGGGAATTCGTTCACTCTGCATTAAGGGTGACTCGAACTTAGTAATTCAGCAGGTAAACGGAGAATATGCGTTGAAACACAAGATCCTGTCGCCCTATAGAACAATCATTCAAAGGCTCCTCAACCAGTTCCATCGGACCAAGATCAGGAGACATCCCAGAACGATGAACCGCCATCTAGACGCCTATGCCACTATCGCCCAGAAGATGATAATGAAAACCAATGAGACTACAGTTGTGATCCAACGAAGAACAGCTCCTTCGGTAGTACAGTCAATACTACCGATGGAGGAAGAGGTGGGATGGAGAAGAGATATTAAGAAGCAACTGGAGCCTGGTGAGGGGGCAATGGGGCTAAGAGAGTTGGCCCAATATTTTACATGCCAGGGAAATCTCTATTTTAGAAATACAGGAGGATGGTTGTCAAGATGCGTCAGCCCAGAGGAGGCCGAGCAAATATTGAGGAAAACGCATAAGGAGCACTACGAAACGACTGAGATACCTCTATATAGGAGAATTCAAAGGGAGGGGTATTTCTGGCCTAGGATGAAGCAAGATGCATAAGAGCTGCAACGGAAGTGCAATAAGTGTCAGCTATTCTTTGAGGCAGCTGAGTGCCATTTCATTGAAGCTCAAACGAACTGGAGGCAGCCCTACATCGACTTCATTCAGGAAGGGGTTGTCCCAACTGAGAAAATGGATGCAATAGGTCTGAGGCGAAGGGCTCCAAGGTTCTACGTCCAGGGGCAGCTTTATCGAAAGGGGTACTTTAACAGGCCCTTGCGATGTGTCACGAAGGAAGAAGCAGTGGAGGTCCTCAAACAAGCGTACGATCCAGCACATATAGGAGAAGCCAAGCTGTATGATCAGTTGATGACATTGGGGTATTATTGGTCAACGATGGAGAAAGACTCTGCGGAGTTTGTTCGAAAATGCAAAGCTTGCCAACTTCATGGGAATATGATCCATGCCCCATCGGTATACTTTCACTCTCTATCAACACCCTATCCATTTCATACTTGGGCGTTCGACCTAGTGGTAACAATACACCCCTCTTCGAGAGGCAAGATATGGATACTAGTAGCAACAGAATGTTTCACAAAATAGGCCGAGGCGATACCACTCAGACGAGCAACAGCTGGGGTGGTGAGCAACTTCATCAGAGAATACATCATTTGCCATTTTGGGATCCCAAAAGTTATTCTCTCGGATAATGGGACCCCCTTCATCAATTCCGAAGTAACAATGCTCACGGACAAGTACTCCATTGTTCATCACACTTCAACGGTGGCATACCCAAAGGGAAATGGTCAGGCCGAAGCAACTAACAAAACCTTGGTTAATATTTTGGCCAAAATGATGGAAGATTTTCCAGGGGCGTAGGATGACGAGATACCAGCTGTCTTGTGGACCTATCGAACAACCAAGCGAAAACCCATGGGATATACGCGGTTCTCTCTTATTTATGGGGCCGAAGAAATCCTCCCAGTAGAATTGGAAGTTCCCTCTGCTCATTATGCTTTGCGAAGTAGCATGCTTCCTCAAAGTAGACATGTACAGTTGGATGAACACAGAGATAATTCAATGCAAAACTTCCATATATATACGAAGCAACTTTCAAAGGCGTATGATAACTTGGTGAGACCAAGGAAATTCGTGAAGGGAGACCTCGTATTGAAAGCAGCAGTTGTTGATACCAAAATTAGTATGCTGATGTGGACGAATAATAAGAAGACACGTGTCAATCTACGTGGCACGATAGCAACGAGGAAGATTGTTTCCCCGACCAACATACTCACTCCGAGCAACAAGTATACTCCGAGGAACACCAACCCTACGAGGAACTCTTACCTTCCGAGGAACTCCAATGCTCCGAGGAACTCTTGGACGACGAGCAATTAAGGCGGTTCGAGCTGCACCTCGACCACAGCATTAATTGCCAGATAATCAACAGTTCAACTATTCATTGAATGCTTATCATCTTGACGCGCACGTTTGAAGAACATTAAATGAATTACCCTTTCATATGTGTATCACTTAATGTAACACCCTTTCATGTACAGCCTAAGGGATATAAATACCTTGTATCACCCTCACACTGGGGGGACCGGAATTTCTTGGTATCACATGTAATCGAGAATTCCTAGACACTCAGCAATAACATAGCAGTGGATGTAGGCCATTCTTACTAGGCTGAACCACTTTAAAAATCTTTGTCTCATTTATTTATCTGTGATTGAATAATTAGAGTAATCTAATTTTTTACATCAACAGTCACCATGTTTGTTTAATGTCCTTTTTAGAGCTAATGTTTTTTAGGGCTAATTTTTTTAAGGTTTCATTTAGGGCTATTTTTTTTTTATTTGATCAGGAATGTTAACTTTAGTTATTAAATATATATGTTTTTTTTTGTTTCTAATTTATTTTTAATCCATTTCTTTCAAAAAAATTATAACATTTACATAAGTTTTTTTTTCAGTTATGGAGAGATTTTATAAAAGAACTCTGAAAGAAGTTTCCGATTCAGTGCCTCCTATTCGAAATACTAATGTTGAGGTGGAAGAACCTATACGCAAAAAAGGTTAATCCAAGTCGTATTGAGGTTGATTTATCAAATCTTCCTTCGGATCCTTTTTTATGACCTCGATTTTCTGATTATGATCCCAACAATCAAGATGATGTTCAAAAAGCTTACTTGCAAAGGGGCCCTTGTCAAACTCGTAATCACACATTTCCACAAAAAAAATAGGCGATAAATTTCGTCAATTTAATCCAATGTGGTTCACTAAGTGTGGGAGTTGGTTGGAGTATAGCATACAAGAAGATGCTGTTTTTTGTTTGTACTGTTATCTATTTCGTCTTGAGTTGGGTAAAAATGGCACTTTTGTAAGTGGTGGATTTAAGAATTGAAAAAATAGCAAAAGGCTTCAAGTTCATGTTGGGAACCCCACAAGTTATCACAACGAAGCATATAGAAGAGGCCAAGATTTAATGAATCAAAATCGACACATTGAGACACTAGTTGAAAAACATTCGAAGCAAGATAAGATTGACTACCGAATTCATTTAAATTCAACTATTGATGTCATTCGATTTCTTGTGCATCAAGGGTTATCTTTTCGTGGTCATGATGAATCATAAAATTCATTCAACAAGGGGAACTTTCTTGAACTTTTTCAGTGGCTAGCAAATCACAACGAATTAATCAATCGTGTAGTTCTTAAAAATGCTCCCGACAATCATAAACTAATAGCATCTGAGATTCAGAAGGATATTGTAAATGAAATTGGTGTTGAGACAGTTAATGCTATCTTAAAAGATCTCGACGGAGAGTTATTTGCAATTTTAATTGATGAATCTCGTGATTCATCTGTCAAAGAGCAAACGGCCATTATTTTGTGATATATGGACAAGAAAGGTTGTGTAATGAAAAGATTTGTAGCCATGATACACGTTCGTGAGACTACGAAACTTTCACTCAAAACAACACTCAAAGAATTTTTAAGGAATCATAAGTTAAGTAGCACGAGTTTGCGTGGTCAAGGCTATGACGGGGCTAGTAATATGCAAGGCGAGTTCAATGGCCTTAAATCACTCATATTGAAAGAGAACAAGTCTGCATTTTATGTACATTATTTTGCATATCAACTTCAATTGGCACTTGTTCATGTCGCAAAAGATCTTCCGGATATTTCTGCATTATTTTACTCTGTCACTAATTTAGTGAATAATGTTGGGGCATCATGTAAGCGTCGAGACATTCTTCGAACTAAAGAAGCTGAGAGGGTGTTTGAGCTACTTGAAAATGGTGAACTATCATGTGGCCGTGGGTTAAATCAAGATACTAATCTCAAACAACCAGGTGAAACACGTTAGGGATTACATTATGGTACATTGATAAATTTGATTACTATATTTTCGTCTGTGTCAGAAGTTGTCGAGGATGTGATGTTTGATGGCTTTGGAGACCAAAAGGGGCAAGCTTGCACTTTATTAAAATTGATGCGGTCTTTTAATTTTATCTTCACATTGCATTTAATGAAGAATGTGATTGGAATCACTAATGATCTTTCAAAAGTATTGCAACGAAAAGATCAAAATATAGTGAATGCTATAACATTGATTAGACTCTCTAAAGAGCGTATACAAAAAATAAGAGATAGTGGCTGGGATTCTCTTTTTTTCGATGTTTCTTCATTTTGCACGAGACATGATATAGCCATTCCTCAAATGGAAGATAATTTTATGCTTTTAGGAAAGCCTAAACGTAGAGCTGAAGTAATAACAAATTTACATCATTATCAAGTTGATTTATTCTATCTTTGTGTTGATAAACAACTTGTTGAACTCAACAATTGTTTTGATGAGGTTAATTCAGAATTGCTTCTTTGTATGTCATCCTTAAACCCAAGTGGCGCATTTATTGCTTTTAATTTCCAGAAGTTGGTTCGTCTTTCTGAATTCTATCCTAATGATTTCTCCGAGGGTGAGCGCATTGAACTTCAAAACCAACTTGTGCTTTATGAAATGGAAATGAAATCTAATGATGACTTCTCAGAATTGGAAGGGATTCTCGCTCTTTCTAAGAAGATGGTAGAGTTGCAAAAGCATATTGTGTACAACTTGGTTTATAGGCTTATAAAATTGTCACTGATCTTACCTGTTGCTACCGCTACAGTTGAAAGGGCATTTTCAGCTATGAACATTGTGAAAACGGATCTCCGGAATTGAATGGGGAATGAGTGGATGAATGATTGTGTGGTCGCGTATGTTGAAAAGGATGTTTGATAGTGTTAGCAATGATGCCATTATGGACCGTTTCCAAAAATGAGATCTCGTAGGGGCAATTATAAACTGTAATTTAGGAGTTTGTTATTTTTTGTGGAACGAGATCATTAGTTAAATATTGTTTTTTTGGTATGAAATGACATGTGTTAAATATTTATATATTTTAATAGTTAATATTATTGGAAAAAATGTTTGCCCCACCCCCCCAAAATTCCTGGCTCCGCCTATGGTTGCAGGATCCGGGGCTCGATGTGGTTGCAGTTAGGCGATATGCTTGGAGTTTTTTTTTATTTTTTACTAATTGGAGTGCTTTGGGCACTAGGTGGTTCAGCTGGGATCCATTTTTAGTGGTTGCCTTTTTTGTGGACTTCTCCCAGATTTTGGGATTTGCATGGGTACGGATGGCTCTGGCCAACATGTTCCATCACATGTATCTTCAATAGAGATTTTACAAGGATAATTTTATCAGTTTTATGTATTTGTGGGATGTACGGTCTCATTTTAGTTTTCGTTCCTTCTCACTCATTCTAGTTTAAAGGATATTTTCTATGTTACTCACATCATATTTTTCTTTTGGGAAAATGTATTTTTTTAATTATGCGGCCACATATTCTGAGAGTCCTTGTATTGTGGATATGATGGTTGGTGTGTTCCCTCTGTTTAGATATTATGCACGGGGGAATCTGAGGACGTGGTCGTCCATGCCGTTAGCTTCATCCCAGGATCTCCTGAATGGGATGACTATTGAGGCATTAAGTATCTCGATGTCTTTTTTCCTCTCCTTTTTCTTTTTGTTTAATATTTAGATTCTTATTTAGACTTATTTCCTTTCTTGGTGTTTTCTTCTTTTAGGTTCCATAGGGTTTGAATCGTCATGTGTCGGGGTGGGTGTCACGGTATGGGATCTATTAGGACGGTGATTATTATTGGAGGAGCTATATGGGGCTCTATTTTACCTGGGATAAAGGGTGATTAACCGAATATGTGGGATGCCTTGGTTAAGGTGTTGTCCCCCTCTTTGTTGTATGAGTCATAGAAAGGGGCTAATGGAGGTGGATGGATAGATGTTTGTGCAGGATGTGCATTCCATTTATCTACTCAAGGAGGAACTTGATTACTAGGGATATATGGATCGACGTGTGATAATGATTATTTATCGTGTTCTCACGTAGACTTTAGTAGACCATGTTGGGGTGGTTCATATAGGAGGGGTGCCTATAGAAGTGGATGGGGATTTGGTAGCCCTACGAGTTATCAGTGGGGATCATCTAGCTCCCGAGGTTGAGTGGGAGGGGTTCGATGTGGTGACTGAGGGTGGTGTAGGGGATCAAGAGTGATTGTTATGGAGGAGTTTAGGATTAGGTATGCATATGTGTGCGAGACAGTCAGCGATAGTGTGGTCAACAGGGATCCCAAGTTTTCGAAGGGATCTTTCCCTCCGGTGCTAGTGAATCTTCTTGGACAGAGGGATATGATGGGGAAGGATTTATGATCGGTCTCAGAGGCAGATGGAACATAGGGGAAGGCTAGGGAGAGTTAGGGGACCCCATCTCTTGGGTATTTTATCAATTTTAAGGGGTTATTTTCAGTGTCGTGATCTAGGATGGGTATAGGGGATATTATTTTTAGGGACAATAGTTGACCGCGAATGAAACATCCAGGGTGGTGGAGGCAGGGGTAGATTAGGGGATGGATGAGATGGATGTTGTTATCACTGCTCGTATAGACACCCTAGAGGCTAGAGTGAGGGAGATGAACGAGACAGATGGTCAACGGTAGATTGAGGGTTGTGTTGCTCATGTGGAGGTGCCTATTTGGAGGGTGGACATACCAGTCCGATCATTAGAGGAGGTATCTTAGGATCACGGTATCTTGACTATGTATTTCCTTTCATTGCCAGTGGACCATCAGGACTTAGCGGACTGCTATAGCGCAATAGACTAATGTGCGGAAGTAAACTAGTGCCAAATAAACCCAAATTAACTACGAGTTTTTAAAGATTATTCAAGGGGGACCAATTCAAACTTTTACTTAAATTGATAACTATACTAAAAATTGAATAAGGAATGACAAGTTAATTAGAGTCCTGATTATTATCTTGATTAAACTAGGTCGTTAATAGATAATAACTAATTCAATTTATTTAGCCCAGTTTCTAAATTTAAATCCTACTTTTCGTGTGAGGTTTTAAATGCAAAAATTAAAGCACGTAGTGTTTTATTTTATGCTGCAAAAAACCTTCTCTGGGACAAAAGACGAATCCTCTAGGGTCACCTAATCTACCAAATCCACTGAAACAAATCAATACAGAATGAGTTATAATCACATAACAAGACATCTTGAACTAGATAGAACACAACTATTACCTTACCAACCCTCTGCAATGGGTGCTTTTTCTAAATCTCAGCTTTAATTTGTCTTTGGTATATTTCCTTCTTAACTTCCCATCTTTCCCTCTAACTTCCTCAACACAGGTCAGCTCCGTACTTATTAATTCTAATAGTGATGTGTAGTAGTGCAGTGCTTTGTGATGTGTCCTATTCTACATGAAATACTCACCCTTAATGTTACAACCCAAATGTTTATATAGCAGTTTGATCTCCAAAGTATCCGGAGAAAATCTTATGTTCATTTCCTTTGTTTAAATCAAGTTATCTTGATTTAAAATAGGTTAATCAAACTTTCTTTTCAAAATTCAGAACACTCAGATTCGATTTGATATGTACACAATATTCAGTGCCTATGTGAATAGTGATGTTCAGTGTGTGATCTATAATTTATATGTAAATGATCTATCAAAGATTCTGAAATGTCGCTTAAGATAAAGTAATCATATACAGTTTAACAATATACACAAAAATAATATATGACTTCAAATATATATACAACACAAGCACAAAGTCAAATATACACAAACTATTTTAAATACAAGTTTAGATTAAACTATATTTAATCTAATACACTATTTAATAAATTTTATATAGTCAAACAGTTCGGTATTTCAATGTTCAAGGTTCAGTCCAAAATCAGTTCTAAGTTCTCAAATGGCTATATGGTTCAAGCAACAAAATATGATAATCAAGATTTTAGGTCTTTTACAAATAAGCCATCCGCATGTTTAACTCTCTAAACATAACATATGTGAATATAATGAACCCAGGTTTGTTAGTTTCAATTTAAAGCAAAATGTTTTAAATAAACTCATACTTAGAACCAATCAAGAAAACTATAATATACACAAAACAAATTTGTGTGCGAATTAGTGTTCTTAAAAACAAAATCTAGGTCAGATTTAGCATGCAACTATTTTATTAACAAGTCTTGGCAGAAATTACACAAATCAAGATGTGTTTCGTGTGTGTTTAGTTATACACAGAGATCTCAAGCAACCTACAAATTATTCAAGATCTAAACAACTAGATATAAGAACAAGAAGAAAGATGAACATAAGAATGGGGAATAATCAGTGTGTGTAGTGTATTTTCTCATATAGCTTCAACATGTAACATGTATCTCACAGTTTAAATCAAAAATCAGAAACACAACTACAAGATTTGTGGATCAATGTGTGTTGTTCGTGTATTAGACTACAAAACGTGAGTTTCAACACAATTAGATTTTACACGATCTAATAAGATCTAATAATGAAAGATGAGAGGTATTTTGCTTACAATAAATTCTATTTTGAAAAACACAAGTGAACCTTCTATTTGATTTCAACAACTAGA
Source organism: Sambucus nigra (assembly GCA_949130495.1). Taxonomy (NCBI): domain Eukaryota; kingdom Viridiplantae; phylum Streptophyta; class Magnoliopsida; order Dipsacales; family Adoxaceae; genus Sambucus; species Sambucus nigra. The sequence goes on from OX422208.1 coordinate 293,844,235, forward strand.
AGCAAAAACCATGAGCACACTAAGCATAGATTTATCATGAATGTAGATGTTCTTGTTTGCAGAATTAATCTATAGTGAAGAATAATTCTTATGAAGAACAAGGTGTGTGTGAACACTCTCTCTCTCTTTAGAAATGAATTTAACAGAGTTTTGGCTCTCTCTTGAATATCATGGGTAATTAAAAATGAAGACCCGAGGTCTTATATTTATAGGCTAGAATGGTGTGTGTTGATTGGTGTAATTAGGAATCACATGGATTGAACAAATTTAACACCAGCCATAGATAGAAGCCAAATCATAAGGTCCTTAAAGAAACATAAATTAGTCACTTAAAAAGATGACACGTAGCAGTAAGCTGTCACCAACTAGCATAAATTGTGTGTGATGAGAAAGACTTAAACGATGTCGTTTTAAAATCAGTGTGATCTAGCTGTACACAACTAACAAAACCAGTGGCAAATACTGTGTGCTCAATTCGTGGTTTAAAAAATAATTGTTAGAGTAATATACAACACAAATACAATATATACAAGGCATACATACACATCCAATATCAGGTATATAACATGTATAAAAATAAAACAAATGTTTAATAAGAACTTTAATAGGTATTTAACACATTTTAAAATCAAAGTTAAATCAGAAAAATTCCCCAAAAATATGAAAAAATTCAGAAAAATATTTTCAATGTTTTTCAACACAAAAATATTATTCTTGAAAATTTGTCCCTATTTCTTATAATTTAAATTAATTAGGACAACTAATTTAAATTATGAATTAATATGATTTAAATGGTTTAAAAATGTTTTTAAAAAAAAAATAAAAATCCCTTTCAAACATAAACATAGAAATCATGAGAAGTGATATAATGTAATGTAGTGTAATGCAATGTGTCTAACGTGGGGTAGAAACAATTCCTATGAGCCAATATGAATAGGTGTGAGAGACTACCTTTATTGTATGGTTGGTTTCTGATTTGATGTAGGCTTTAGTAGAGAGCTCGGTAAAGGTAACTAGACATACATAATTACAAGCAAAATCTTGTCAAAATTTAAGTCCAACTAGATGAAGGTCTATATAGCTAAAACACAAAACACAAGACCTATGAGTGATCTATATAGGTACCTTCGAACTTCCCCATTGGACTAATTTTGAGAAAACCCTTGAGTACATTAAATGATATACTAAGGGGGGGAAAACTCCTAGAATGTCCTATACAAAAGTGTTTCTAACTACTCACCTAATCCCAGAAAAGAAAAGACTCAATAACCGATGACCGGTGAGAAAGCTGTAAAACAAATAAATACCTTTCTGCCAAGAAATCAAGTTAGGAGCAACTGTTCTACCTAATTATTAAAAGATAGAAATAAATGTGTAGGAAAGAACAAAACCAGATACTATGCATGAAAGAATATCAACACACTAAATAGAAAATATGTATTCAACTCTCCCCCATTTTGACTAAATTGTATAATGGTAAGAAATTAACCTATGAAAATATTTATAAACTGCAAAATAAACGTCTCCTACATTAAACATGGTTCTAAGAGATACCGTTATTAGTAGATATCTTTATCCTAAAACCTCAGAGATCTAGTAATCAGGATGCATAATAAACACAATCTAATTATCAAGTACGTTCATTACTATCATATGCCTCAATCTTTCAAAGATGGATTTATCTAATGGTTTGGTAAAGAGATCAGCAGGTTGTTTATCGGTTGACACATGTTCTATTATAAGCTCTTTCGATTCTACCAACTCTCTAATAAAGTGATGTCTTATATTAATGGGTTTAGTCCTACTATGCTGAACATGATTTTTAGCTATGAAAATGGCCCTCTCATTATCACAGTAGAGATGAACTTTGGACTCAATTATACTATAATCAGATAATATGTGTTTAAGCCAATTTAAAAATTGAGCACAACATGTGCCAGCAATAACATATTCAGATTCAGCATTTGATAAAATAACACCATTCTGCTTTTTACTTGACCATCCTACAAGATTCTGTCCTAAATAGTAGAAACCACCGGAGGTGGAACGACAATCATTTGTGCTTCCACCCCAATACGCATCCGAGTACCCAATTATCTCCCAAAATGAGTAATTGGTATACCAAGTCTATACTCAGTTGTGCCTTAAAAGTATTTTAGAATATTTTTAGCACAAATAAAATGAGACTCCTTTGGACTAGATTGAAATCGTGCACATATACATACAACATATTGAATATCAGGCCTAGAAGAAGTTAAGTATAACAAACTACCAATTATACTACGGTATAATGTAGAATCTACATCAGTTCCATTTCTAAATTTTATTAACTTGGTTTCAATGATCATAGGTGTAGAGGATGTGTTAGCATGTTCAAGACCAAATTTAACAATTAAATCCTTAGCATATTTAGACTATGATATAAACAAACCATAACTACGTTGCTGAATCTTGAGTTCTAGGAAATACTGTAACTCCACCATAAGTGAGAAGTTAAATTCACTACTCATGTCTTTTAAAAATTTATTAACTTCATTTTGAGAGGTTGACCCAAAAATAATGTCATATACATAAATCTGAGAAATTAAGACGTCATTTTTATTAGACTTCTTAACAAATAAAGTTTGGTCGACTCCCCCTCTAACAAAGCCATGTGAAGACAAAAAAGAAGTTAACCATTCGTACCAAGCCCGAGGAGCTTGTTTTAAACCATATAGGGCCTTTTTAAGTCTGTAAACATGATTATGGTGTTTAGGATCTGGAAATCCTTTGGGTTGCTCAATGTAAACCTCTTCAGACAGAATACCATTAAGAAAAGATGATTTGATGTCCATTTGAAACAATTTATATTATAAGTGACACACAACAACTAAAAGTAATCTCACTGATTCAAGATGAATTATAGGGGCAAACATCTCGTCACAGTCTATTCCTTCTATTTTAGAGTAACTTTATGAGACTAGTCTAGCCTCGTTTCGAATGACTATCCCTTTTTCATAGGTCTTATTTTTAAAAATCCATTTTGTACCAATTACTTTCATATCCTTAGGCCTCAGAACTGGATACCATACATTTTGATCCTTGAATTGAGATAGCTTCTCTTGCATCGCATCAATACAACAAGAATTACGTAGTGCCTCATCTACTGATTTTAGTTCCACGAGGGATACAAAAGCAGTCAAATGAGATACTTGACATAATTGATTCCTAGTCGGCACGGACGTAGTGATATCTCCCATAATTTTTATGGAAAGATGATCTTTTGAAACCTATTTAGGCACGGCAGGGGTTGGTGTTGGCAAAGTATCATCTTCTGTCAAAATTGGATCATTTAAAACGTTTGTGTCCAATTCAGTTTCAACAGGTGGATCTTTACTAATAGGATCAAAGGGTTTGTCAATCATTACAACATTAATGGACTCTACAATGAATTTGGTTCTTAAGTTGAAAAGTCTATATGCCCTGCTATTTTGAGAATAGCCAAGAAACATTGATTTATCGCCCTTAACTTCAAAGTTTGAGACATTTTCACGATCATTGCAAATGTAACAGCTTGAGCCAAAGGTTTTAAAATATTTTTCATTGGGCTTTTTGTTGAACCAAAACTCATAAAGGTTCATTCTGGTATTCTTTTTTAGGTAAACGCAATTAATAATGTGAATGGCAGCAATGCATGCTTCTTTCGAAAAACATAGCGGTAAATTTTTAGCATGAATAAGGACTCTAGCCATTTCCTGTATGACCCTATTTTTTCATTTTATAACACCGTTTTATTGAGGAGTTTTTGGAGCACTAAACTGATGGGAGTAACCATTAGGGTCACAATATTCAATGATTTCGATTTCTTTAGACTCGCCACCTCTATCACTTCGAAATCTTGTTACTTGGGTGTCTTTCTCATTTTCTAGTTTATTAAGAATTTAAATAATTAAAGGTTTCTGACTTAGCTTTCATAAAAGCAACCCAACTAAATCGAGAGAAATCTTCCACAATGACTATGATATAGGAATTACCATTTAAACTTATAGTTCTCGTTGGATCCAAGAAGTCCATGTGGAGAAGTTCTAGAGGAGTAGTGGTGTTAACATCTTTAACTTTCTTATGAGGAACCTTAGTAATTTTACCCACCTGACATGAACCACAAATAACAATGGGGTATTTCTTTATTTTATGTAAGCCTCTCATAAGATATTATGATGACAAGCGATTTAAAGTATTAAAACTCATGTGTCCCAACCTATTATGCCACAGATCATAATCATCCAAAAGCGTCACATTACAAGACAAAGCACCATATGATTTGTAACAGTTGTCTGCGGTATGATTGGCTTTTATAAATTCCTCTCCCATTTCATTCAACAAGTCACATGAGGTTTTTATCAATTTGGTATGGCAGCCATTATAAAAAAACTGACTGGTAGAAAGCATATTTGCTCTCATCCCTTTAACTAACAACACGTCATTGACATTAGGTAAACCCTCTTCATTAAGGATGCCTTTACCAATGATTTGGGAGGTCTTACCATCCCCAAAGGTAACTTGGACACCTTTATAATAGGCAATATCTTTTAGCTTGGTATCATCCTCCTTCATATGACACGAGCAACCGCTGCCTAAGTACCAACCAACAGTTTACATCTCACAGCGCAAGGCTGTCAAGACTACAAATGATTTTAGATTAAAATGGTTTAGTTGGGTTCTTATATCATCACTCCTAATCCAAATAGGCATGGCTTTAATATTATTTTATGCCTTAATTTGAGATTGGTAAGGGGATCTACCTATTGGTTTTGATTTTCCGTTAGTCTTGGGTCTGGGCTTATAAAACAAAGGAAATGATCCTGTATGGTTTACGGTTTTATTACCGAATCTCCTAACTTTTGAGTTAAAGTAAAAATGGGCATTTTTCTTATAAAACCTTTGACAATCATAGTTTCGGTGTCCAAAAACATCACACTTAGTACATAATTTACTATATGTAGGAAGGTCTGGATAGTGGTGTTTTCTAATAGAACACTTAACAGATTCGTCATGAATAATTAATTTAGAAGGTCTATAAAGTCTCTTGGTAAGGGGGAAATATTTAGACGAAGACGGTTCCACATAATTCCCAATGAGACTGTCACTGTCACTTTTAAAATTGCTTTTAATTAAAACTTGTTTTCCTTTAGCCTTTTCAGACAACCAACTATCCAACTAAATATTCGTTTCTTCTCAACGTTTTATAAAGATAATTTGTCTATTGGAATCATCTTTGTCAAGAGTTTCCTCATATTCGAACCCTATGGTATCACCCTTATAACACTGGATAACAAGCAGTTTGTTAAGGTAAAAAAACATTATGTTACGACTACGACACATTTTGAAGGCAGTTTCACAAAATACTTTAAATTTTTCGACTTGAAAAAATGTTGCACTATATTTTTCTTCTAAAGAAATCAAATTTTTCTATCATTAGACTTAGTGTAATACACAACATGTTTTTCATCAAAAGGATCAGTTAATTCAAGCATAAAAGGTTGACTAGCTAACAAAAATTTAGCAGCATTTTATCAGATTCACATTCATCTTCAGAATCAATCATTCTTGATAAATACACATCTCTGCAATAGTCATAAACTTCTCTTAAAAATGCAAGGCATTTTGATTCGGAATCGTCTTGGTCTTCTTCTGAATCAGAATCATAAGATTCATCCCAAGTTTTAGTTATGTGAGTCATGTGTATTTTATAATGCTTGGATTGTGGCTTAGACCTACACTCGGTAATGAAGTGACCAAGTTTCCCATTATTGTGACAAGCCATTTTGGATTTATCAACCTTACTATTTCTACTATCATAATCAAGAGTTTTCTTTCAATTTCTGTTGTGGGGTCGGGTGGACTAGTTAGACTGATAATTCACTTTCATACATCTCTTAGTTACAACATTTATGTGCTTCAAAATTTTCTTAAATTAGGAAGACATAAGAGAAAGTTCATTGTAAATCTTGTTAATTTCATCTGAATCTACATAAGAATCATTGTCTGACTTAGATTGCTATTTAACTACCCTATTTTTTATTTTTACATGGACAGGCAGTTTTAAATGTAAATTTAGAAGAATTAGTCAACTCATTCTTAGCATAAGATGTAAGAGTCTTCCTAAAGGTTGATTCAAGTTCTATAGTTCTCAATTTTGAGCTTAGAAATTTGGGTGCGAGAGATTGATCGTTCATTTCTTCAATGATATAACATTTATGGTCAAATATAAAGACAATGGACCTTAAAATCTTAACACAAACTTCTTTATCAGTGTATTATATACCATTAGCATACAGTTGGGTAATTATATCAGTCAAATGCATATAAAAGTCATCAAATGCTTCGTTATATTTCATAACTAACATATTGTATTGTTGAACAAACATTTGAGTTTTACACTCCTTTACCCTAGCTTCGCCCTCTTGTGCTATTACTAAAGTATCCCAAACATCTTTGCTAGTGATGTAGTGACATATGCGTTTCAATTCACTCTCACTCACACTCATAAAAATTGCATTTTTTCCCTTATCATTGAAATTTCTTATCTTCTTCTGATTGGCGCTTAATTTAGTGGTTCTTAATTTTATAAAGATAGTGCCACATTCTGTTATAGGAGTAGTGGGGTGTCTATAACTATTGACGCTAGAAATTATCCATCTACGTGGACCAATCGCAAAAATACACATGTCATACTACGTGGCAACATGTACAGTCATCACTTAGTTGGTCGGCACATAAGAGATTTGGTCGGCTGACTGGCTGATTAACCAACTAAAGAATATAAACCATCAAGAATATCAAAGGCCAATGGTGTAGAATATCAATAGTTATATTTATTGTACAAATGTAAATGCCTGAAGATATAAAGGCATTTCATCTATTGGTTTCCTAACAACCCCTATAAATACATACTATCCATTAGCTTAAACAGAACAACTCAATCATTCTGAACACACCATGTTGTACTATTGTAAACCCCTGGGAATAAAATAACAGTGGACGTAGGCTTTCCTTACAGCCGAACTACTTTTAAAATCTTTATTTCTTATATGTTTAATGGGATTGTTTATCTTGATCTTAAATATCATCTTCATACCTTCACTTTATTTGTTATTTTCGCCTAAAAATGAAATAGGCCATTTTGAAGTCTTCAACAGATTGGATCCATTTGTGGGAAGAGACACAAGAATCTTTACTTCTTATTAGAAGATACGAATATCATCTAAGAAAGCTAAGTTTTATGTCTATGTGTATAAATAATTATATGTTGTAGACATATCTTTTGATTCAATCATGAATCTCGTATATCTACATTCATAAACTGCATATTTTTTAGAATTCATATAACACTATCATTTTGAATCAATTGGGTAATCGTAGATCTTGACTTTTAGAATATCTGGAGCCTATAGTCATAACGATTTGATATATTATCATCTTTGCAATCTGAAATTAGAGATACAGACCCACTTTCTCACTTTTTAAGAAATTGGTTCTCTTTATGCATAGATATTAACCACGTCATTGCATTTCCTCTAATGAACTCCATATTCAATCTTATGCATCTATCAATCTTCACAATATTGTCAAATTTTGATAATTTCAGTATGGATTTCAGTTGAATTTCAGGAGATATTCTATAAATCTTTGAATTTCCACGATAATTTTTAGGTAAATTCATCAAACTAAAATGGATAAGAACTGCAATGCATACAAAGATGGATTATGCTCAGCCTCTGCCAAAAGGGGGTGTGATAATCAACAAGAAAGATCTCAAAAATTCAGACGACACCAGATCGATCCCCAAATAGAAGTTTCTCGCAATTTGCATTCACTCGACCGATGTTAAACTTTATAAACATTTATGGATTCCCCTCTCAATAGCCATAAGGTTGAAGAAGAATTAGATTTTAACTCCAAACCATTACAAATTCGATCATCAGAAATGGATTTTCACCTTACGAAGATAATGAAGTTAGAATGTCATTAACCAAGAAAAAGATTATCCATCTGATTTCTCTGAAGAATTAAGCGCATAGAGGTCGTCTTCGAAATTAGGACAACACTCACCAATCCAATTCATCGACTTCTGTTGGAAAACAGCTATCATAGCAGCTGTTAAGTGTGTGTACAAACTATGAAATGCCTTTTGGCATTGTCCCACATAGGTGGGTTCTTTAAAATGAGTAGAGTATATTTATAATTTTTGTGGGTGTAATGGGCAGGCCCTTTAGGCATTAGATGTCTTGTGTGTATGAGTGGGGGACTTATTGGTCCAAGTCACAGACGCGTGCGCCGCCGTCGCCGTCCGGCCGGCCTGGCCCCTACATATGTTTGGGTCCGGGTCTTGGGCTTGGGCTCATTAAGAAATAATTTTTTTGGACAAATAAATTGACGTGTTTTGGTCTTGAAAAATTATTTTCTTTAAAGGTAATTTTAATTAATTAAAAATATGGGTTGATAAAGTCTTGCAACAACCCAGTCTTCCAGTTTTTTCTCTCACATTTTTTGTCCACTAACGTTAATTTCTTTTCTGCATAAAAGAAGAGTCAGGCCTCCGTTTTAACACAGCTTTTTCTGCAAGTTCTCTATACAGAAAAATAATCTTTCTCTCAAATCTGCTACTTTCCCCACCAGAATAATATTTGTTCAGAACAAATAATTATTATACTAAATGATTAATCTCGCTCCAGATTAATTATAACACACAGAATAGAGCAATATATATATTTCTGAATGGGTGTTTGTTGAACGATTCAGACTTGTGTTGCTGGTTCGTATTGGAATTTTCCAAGGCTGTTTTATCCTGGGGTGGCGAGGTTGTTATCTGTCAGCACTAATTGAAGAGGTAGAGCCATGAAACACCTTAAAGAGAGCTACATTGTCCGTGATTCAGCCTGACTATTTCCAGTTCCGAATTTCTTATTCTGTGTGTCTTGGATTTATTTGCTCCTAAATTGGGTAATTTCGTTCCTCTTTAATTATGCTTTAATATTACTGCAACAACAATTTTAAGGTGTCCCGAATCTGCCATGGATGAAATTAGCTCTCCCAATCTTAACAATCCTTTTAAATATGAAGGCCAACATTTTAAACATTGGAGCAAAAAATTGTTATTTTATTTAACTACGTAAAAGGTCGCATCATGTGTTCAATTTGACAAACCCGTAGTAAACAATCCACCTACTGTTAAGGAAAGAAAAACTATTAAAACTTGGGAGGAAAATGATTTTCTATGCAAGAACTATATTTTGAATAATCTAAGTGACGAACTTTATGACTATTATGCCAATTATAAAACTGCAAAAGACGCTTGGGATGCTCTTTTTATAAAATATGACACGGAGAAGGCGGGTGCTAAAAAATATGTCGTCAGCCACTATTAGAAATTTCAAATGATGGATGACAAATATGTTGTTGCTCAAACCCATGATTTGCAAATGATTGCGCATGAAATTATTTTTGAGGGCATGGCTTTAGATGAGCAATTTTAGGTGGATGTAATTATTGATAAATTATCTCCACCGTTCAAAGAGTTTAAAAATATTTTGAGGCATAAGTTGAAAGAATTTTCACTAAAGTCACTCATTACTAAATTGAGAATTGAGGAATCCCGAAACAAGATTACAAAGATGAAATTCTTGTTGTGTCTAACAATAAAAATCGGGAAAAGAACCACACTCCAATGGTTTTAAAGGCAAACGAAAAAATATGAAATTTCAGAAAAAGAGCCACAACTAGAATTTTAAAAATCAGACTCGGAATAAGAATAAGAACCCTGGAAATGGACAGTCTAGCAACTAGGGACAGTTTCTATGTTTCAAGTGTGGCAAGCCTGACCATATGGCTCGCAAATGTCGTAATGTGCCACACGCACAAGCGAATTTGATTGAAGAGGATCTATATGCTATAAATTCTGAAATCAACATGGTTAGCGGAGTCGAAGGGTGGTGGGCAGATACTAGCGCTACCCGCCATATCTATTATGACCGTGGTCCTTTTAAGACTTATTCTAAGACTGCAGATAAGAAGGTGTTGTTGGGTGATTCTCACTCCACTGAGGTTGCTAGTACTAAAAATGTGGAATTAAAGTTCACTTTGAGAAAGACTGTGATCCTCAAAGATATTCTTCACACTCCTCAGATAAGGAAAAATTTGGTTTCGGATTATCTACTCAACAAAGCTGGCTTTACTCAAACTATTGGTGCTGATTTTTTACTTTGATCAAAAATGGAATTTTTTTAGGCAAGGGTTATGCCACTGATTGGATGTTTAAGTTGAATGTTGATGCTAATAAAATTTCTCTTTCTGCTAATATTGCTTGTTCATTTAATGTTTGTCATCCTAGACTTTATCATGTTAATAAACGACTTGTTAAAAATATGAGCACTTTAGGATTAATTCCAGAATTATCATTAAATGATTTTGAAAAATGTGAATGGTGTAGTCAAGCAAAAATCACTAAGACACCACATAAATATGTTTTTAGAGAATCTGAACCACTTGATTTAATTCATTCGGATATTTGTGAATTGGATGGTGTCACAACTAGAAATCGCAAACGTTATTTTATAACTTTTATTGATGATTGTCCTGATTATTCATTTATGTATTTAATGAAAAATAAAAGTGAAGCATTTGACAAGTTCAAAATTTTCCTAAATGAAATTAAAAATAAATTTAATCGAAAAATTAAAAGGTTACATAGTGATGAAGGCACCGAATATGATTCTACACCATTTATTGAATTTTATAAAACCCACGGTATTATTCACGAAAAACTGTCCCTTACTCGCCCGAAATGAATGATAACGCCAAAAGAAAAAATAGGACAGGAACTGAATTAGTGGTTTATGTTTTATTAAATTCGGGGGCTGCCTCACATTAGTGAAGGGAAATCATTTTGACTGTGTGTCACGTACTTAATAGAATTCCTAAAACTAAAATGAAAATATCTCCTTATGAAATTTTGAATAATATTAAGCCCAACGTGTCGTACTTTAGAACATGGGGGTGCTTAGCATATGTATGTATACCCGACCCTAAGAGGTCTAAATTGGCAAGTAGAGCATATGAGTGCGTTTTTATAGGCTATGCTATTAATAGCAAAGCATACCGATTTTATGACTTGAAAAATCAAGTAATTATTGAATCAAATGACGTCGATTTTTATGAAGATAAATTTCATTTTAAATTAAAAAATAGTGGGGGCGAGTCTCCACTAATATTTCTTTAATAAAAATAAATAAAATAGTGAATCCATTTTAGAACTTCAAAAAAATAAAAGGGCTCGTGTGGAAAAAGATTTTGGTCCCAACTTTTATGTTTACACTTTAGAGGAGGATCCTAACACTATTCAAGAGGCTTTATCTTCTTTAGATGTTGATTTATGGCATGAGGCTATTAATGATGAAATGGATTCTTTGGAAATAAATAAAACTTGTCATTTAGTGGACCTTCCTCCTGGGTGTAAAATAATTGGGTGTAAATGGATTCTTAAAAAGAAATTAAAACCTGATGGCACTGTTGAAAAATATAAGGCACGTCTTGTTGCCAAAGGTTTTAGACAACGAGAAAATGTAGAATTTTTTATATATTTTCACCCGTGACTAGAATAACGTCTATACGTGTACTTTTTGCTATAAATCCCTTAAATGATTTAATTATACACCAAATGGATGTTAAGACTGCATTTTTAAATGGAGAATTAGAAGAACATGTTTATATGGATCAACCTGAAGGTTTTATTGCACACGATCAAGAAGATAAAGTATGTAAATTACATAAATCTCTTTATGGACTCAAACAGGAACCTAAACAATGGCATGATAAATTTGATAGTTTAGTCATCTCTAATGGGATTAAAATAAATGAAAGTGACAAATGCATTTATTATAAATATTTAGAGAACATTTGCACTATCATATGCCTTTATGTTGATGACCTGCTAATATTTGGTTCTAATATTCATGCCGTAAAAAATGTTAAATCATTATTATGTGCGAATTTTGATAGGAAGGATTTGGGTGAAGCTAGTGTAATATTGGGAATTAATATTACTAGGTCAGAAAAGGGACTTTCTTTGGATCAATCTCATTACATTGAGAAAATTCTAAAGAAATTCAATTACTTTGACTGTAACCTGTTAGTACTCCATTTGATCCTAGTGTAAAGTTATTTAAGAACATTGGCGACAGTGTAAACCAAAATGCTTATGCAATCATCATTAGTAGCTTACGTTATGATACATAATGAACTAGACCAGACATAGCTTATGATGTGGGAGTATTATGTAGATTTACCAGTAGACCTAGTATGGAGCATTAAAATGTTATTGAGAGGGTCATGGGGTACCTTAAAAGGACGATGAACTTTGGATTACACTATAATAAGCATCCCGCTGTCCTTGAAGGATTTAGGAATGCTGATTGGAACACCCTATCTGATGATTCTAAGCCTATTAGTGCATATATATTTAGCATCGCTGGTGGTGCAGTTTCTTGGAAATCTAAGAAATAAACTATTTTAGCTCAATCCACTATGGAGTCTGAGATGATAGCACTAGCTACTGCTAGTGAAGAGGCAGGGTGGTTAAGAAACCTCCTATCAGATATCCCATTATGGAAAAGACCGATACCAGTCATTTTGATTCATTGCGATAGTACCACGTCTATTGCAAAAGTAGAGAACCATTACTATAATGGTAAGAGATGATAAATTCGTCGTAAACATAGTACTGTTAGAGAATTTATTTCTACGGGTGCTGTGAGGGTGGATTGGTCTAAACCAAAGTTAGTTGAACCTCTGACGAAAGGACTAGCTAGGGAGAAGGTGTGGAACACCGTGAAAGGGATGGGACTAAAGCCATTGGATACATGAGTCATTTGTGATGGTAACCCAACATATAGACAGGAGATCCCAAGAAATATGTTCAAAGGGTAATAACAAGTCACAAATGATATGAGTTGAATCATGCTATTATTAATATTAAATGGGGTTTTACTCCGAGTCCATTCCTATGGAGCATGATATCCTGAAGCGAGTTAAGGATGAGTTATTATAACTCCTAATGAGATATATTGCTCTATTTTGAGTGGGGTACCTAGCTACAGGAGCATTCTTGATAGACTCACCTATGTGAACGTGGAAGTGTGGCCGCTTCCTATGGTTATTTTGGGTAAATTCCTAAAGCGTTGACTATACTGGGATAGAAGCACATCGCCGTGACATGCTGACTATTAGAACTACACCCAAGTAGGGTTATGTGTGGGATATTGTTAGAGATAGAGTTCAAAACTACTGTTACTCTAGTATATTCTGAATCATCTTTGCTACGTGAAGGTTCAAGTCAAAAGATACCTTTGCTTATGCATAATTCTATAGATTATTGCTCGATAAAAAATGTTTTCAAATTTTGCAAGTGGGGGATTATTGGAAAACAGCTGTCATAGCAGCTGTTAAGTGTGTGTGCAAAGTTTGAAATGCCTTTTGGCATTATCCCACGTCAGTGGGTTCTTTAAAATGAGTAGAGTACATTTATAATTTTTGTGGGGTCTAATGAGCAGGTCCTTTGGGCATTAGATGTTTTGTGTGTATGGGTGGAGGACTTATTGAGCCAAGTCAAACATGCGTGCGCATGCTCCGCCACCGCCGTCCGGTCGGCCCAGCCAATACCCATGTCCGGGTCTGGGTCTTGGATCTTGGGCTTGGGCTCATTAAGAAATAATTTTTTGGACAAAAAAAATGACGTGTTTTGGGCTTTAAAAATTATTTTCTTTAACGGTAATTTGAATTAATTAAAAAATGTGGGTTGATAAAGTCTTTCAACAATCTAGTCTTCCAGTTTTTTCTCTCATATTTTTTGCCCACTAACGTTAATTTCGTTTCTGCTTAAAAGGAGAGTCGGGCCTCCATTTTTAACACAGTTTTTTTTGCAAGTTCTCTACACAGAAAAAAAAATCTTTCTCTCAAATCTGCTACTATCCCCACCAGAATAATATCTTCTCAGCACAACTAATTATTATACGAAATGATTAATCTCGTTCCAGATTAATTATACCACATAGAATCGAGCAATATATATATTTTAGAATGGGTGTTTGTTGAATGAATCAGACTCGTGTTGCTGGTTCGTATTGAGTTTTTTCGGGGCTATTTTATCCTGAGGGTGGCCAAACTATTATCTGTCGGCACATTAAAGAGGTAGAGTCGCTAAACACCTTAAAGAGAGCGACATTGTCCGCGAGTGATTTCTTATTCTTTCTGCCTCGAATTTATTTTCTCCTAAATTGGGTAATTTCATTCCTCTTTAATTCTGCATTTATATACTGCAACAACAACTTCATGTTGCTGGATCTGGAGGTAGTCGCGCAACCAACTGCTGGTCGAAGTCCAAATCGATCATAGATAACCGGAACTTCATTTTGTGCTTACAATAATTTGGGTACTTTTATTGATCGACAGAATAATTTTTAATATATTTCGAGACGATATCTCAATGGACAAAAGTTTGGAGGTTTCTTACCCACCTGTTATTGGTCAGTGGAAGCTATTGCTGTGGGCGATGGTTTTTATCATCTCTCCGACCAATATCCTGTAAATTACTTCTTGTCGGCGTTGACTAAATTGTTTAAGCTTTACATATGGACAAGTTTCGACAACCTGATACTGGTCGGCACCATCTAACACAGGTCAGTATCATCCAATATTGGTCGACATATCTATTGTTAATCGGCAATAACTATAAAATAAGAATATAGTGGTCGAAATTGAATATTTGAGGAATCATTGACGATCGATGACCATCGTTGAGATACACTAACTGAGTATTGCATATTTGCCTTAAAAAACCTAATCAGGCCTACATAAACCTTACTGCAACCATGGATAATTCCCAAATCCCAAAATATATCAGCCCTAGTGGTCGACGAACACACTATGAGACGATCATTAAATAGTCGGTAAATTCATCAGACCATTCTCTCTATTAGTAGGCCTTCACCGTGTCACGGAGAGTAGCTGAAATCTCTATGCATACGAATCCAGTTGGGGAAAAAAGAATTTTAATCCCCTTTGTTAAAAATGGATTTTAATAATCCCCTATTGTCAAAATAAAACACTTTGCTATTAAAAACTTAATGCTTTGGTCTTACATAAACTCTTTACACTTCACATCCTCATATGAAACCAACTTATAAATATTTTGAAACCAATTTATATTTGAGCACTTGCTAGATTTCAAATAATTCTACAAAAATTTCTGGACTGAACAATTAGGCCTTACCCATGGCACATTGTTGATAAAAATCTGCTCATGTTACACCTGTTCGACACAAAACTTATTGTTTCATATGTTAAAATATTTATTGACCGATGTTCGAGCAAATTCATATAATTTATTATTTAGATGAATAACTTAATCTCATGATAATTTTTATGTGATTTAGCCTCAATAGGTGTCCGTGCAACTTATTAAATTCCACAGGTACAAGATTCAATCATGACAAATTCTCGACCATAATCTTAAGCTCTTGGAAATATTATTTATGCCCGGCACTATACAATTTTGCCTCGACATATCAGTCAGGCACTATTTATCTTCATACTGCTCCAACATATATGCTCGAGCACAAAGATTTCTCTATATCCATTCGGATGGTTATGCATTCTATATTCATCTCGGCATAAGCTCGATTAAATATTTATTTTCATATATTTAGTCCCAAAGAGATCTGCCACACTTATTATATTTTATCCCCCAACGGATGGATCAGTCTCCTCGGGCATTCTTTAAAGGCCCAGACATATGGTCGGCCCTTCTATTATTTATCTGGATGGATATCGCACTAGCTTTGATGGATATTCGAGGAAAATTATATATATCATGTGAATCATCCTAATTTAGCCCTAACTGATTGTTAGGCACAACAATTCCTTTTTAATTCTACTGTGGCTAATGACTACATCAGCATTATATTTGCGATTTAGTCCATATGCTCTGGCATGCTTATTATTTGATCTTTTCAAGCGCTCTATATAAGCAGCATTATATCACAATAAAGTCTCGATAGCTATGTGACGCCCCACCTAATAAAATACCGGTTGATCAATCATATACCAAATTAAAACAGGAGTCTCATATGGTTCATTCTCAACATCATTGTCGAAAACCAATTTAATTACTAATAACCGATTAGGCTGGCGTCAAAATTTTATTTAACTAATCTTTTTAACCAAACCAACCAAATAAATCAATCACAACATTTTACATATGCAAAAACTGAATGTGAAATAAAATAACCGAACACTCGGTTTAACATAATACAACCAAATCGAATGTCGCACTAAAAGGCGATAAAAGACTAAATGAGTACAGTTGGGCTATCAGCCCGAATATTACTACAATGCTTCCTATCTAGATCACAAAAATATAAGCGTCTAAAATAAACCTGCATGCATCCACAACTACTGCAGCGAACGTCTGACTCAAAGGGATCGTCATCCATGCATCCCTATGTCTGGACACCTATATATATACATATATAGCAAGAGAGGGGAAAATAGAAAAATGGGTCAGAGCCCGAGTTTGAAAATATTTACCAAGTGCATAAATGCCATATTTTTAAAATATTAAATCTCTCATATTTAAATTGGTATCGCACTCTTATGAGATACCCCTCGCCCCTCTTCTAATAGTGCACACCTATCGCATACATTTTAGACAATTTAGTTAATCTACCTTGCCTAACTAATATGTTCACCCATCTACTATAAGTCCTCAAAAACCTAAGTACTAAGGACTAAACTTCTCCCCATTCCCAACACTGCACTACATTTTGTGCGTGGGGTGTCTTGCCAAGCGAAATCCAAAAAAGGAACCCCCCCCCCCCCCCGATACACTACTACCTAGCAATATTGATCGTCGAGATTCATTAGGCCCTCTACACATAACACACATATATATAACTCGTATATATAGGTATATGTATGGTTCTCACTAGAACCTATGATTCGTATTCGCATAAGTTCGGATATAAATCTTACCGAAAGGGGGATACACCTTATCATTCTTTCCATTCTTATATATATACGTTTACTTTACATGATATCTCATCTTCATATATAAGCAATATACTATACGCAACAAGTATATAATTATACCTATGATAATCATAAGTATAATAACCATCCCTCCGAGCTATAACTCGAGGATGCAGTCTCATAGTGCCTATCCAAATCCGAGTTTACTCACTCAACCATGGTACCAAGCCAGACTCACTCATGGTCTTGGTGAAAATACACAATGGTGGAGGTGGTCATATTTCCTACTGCAAGTGGAATACACATATCTCACTCGTACACGGGACAATATGACCTGGGTATATACTCTCCCTACTCCTCAATCCAGGGGATTCATCCACATAGCGCAACCTCCCTGGATCGCACAAGAGAAAATATATAAATCTGGTTGTCCAACCCTATGCTTGGGGAAGCTTGTGGAACCAGTCTCTAAGATACAAATATACCAATCACACACATATATATATATGTACTTCCGTATCATATTATATATACTGTAACAACGTCATATATATAATCTATATCACTTCTCAATACATATGGCCATAATTGCCAAACTCTCATAGCGATAGCCAATAACCCCGAATGTTCCCATTCGTAATAGTATCTAAGTATTCGCACACTTACAATACTAATACTTATAAGTATTCTCTTACTTAATATATAACTCGCATCTTAATCACTTTTAAGGATTTAGATATATAATCCCGAATATATCAATTCGTAATAATCAAATAAGTATACTCTCAACTTATTTTAGTCCCATAAGTATCGCATTACCTAAAATAATAGTCGTCAACCGACACCGGATAGCCACTCATGTATCTCTCGCCCCTATCCTCAATTTCCATCATATTCGCATCCTAGGATTTACTCAAACATACAGGCATTATATAAATATTTTCGACACGCATAATATATATATATATATAATCTCCCTCCGAAATATTACCTCGAGTGTTACTCATCCCAAACACTCCTAAATTAGTAAGTCCTGGGTTTTACTTAATTAACTCAAGGTATACATATCACTCCAATAATAATTTAGAAGTCCCCACTCTATCTTTAGTAACCCCAAATGTCTATCTCCATAATTTATTTTTCCTCAAAAACTACACATTAAGTGCCACACCATTTTACACCTTCCTAATCCCAATTAACTCCCTTAAATGGCTAAGAATAATTTCCCCTAATTGGATATTTATTTCCTTAAATAAATAGATAAAAACCATTAATTTAATAATTTGTCCCATTTAAATTAAACCAGTCGAAGTTGCCAAAAATTCTGTAGGGTCGATCGATCGAACCCTGGCCGTCGATCGATCGATCGAACAGAACAACTTCTTCTCCAAGACTCTGTTTCGGCCATTAAATCTTCCCCCAAAATTTTATCTCCTCTCTTATCATCATCCGACCACAAAAAAATATATATACCCACATAAAAAGGGTTATAATCATCCTAGAACCCATAACCAACAACTAATTTCAAATAAATTCTTGGTTTTCTCAAATTGGATATTATCCGGGGTTTATTTGTTAATCTTTCGAAAAACCCGTTTTGATTCACGAAATACCAACCCAAAAATCTTTATAGTTGATAACTACCAACTATAATATGATATTTATTCTCAAAAGAATAAATCAAGCAAACACTTGCCTCGTGGATAAAATCTGACGATCTCGAGTCGAATCCTGCGGAGTTTGGATGGAATCCCCTTTCTCCTTCCTCTTTTACTTCCTTTCTTCTCTTCTATTTATTTTCTCTCTTTTCTTTCCTTCTTCCACTCTCTCGTTCCTTATATAGAGAGAAATAAGGGTTTATCCCTTATAAACCCAAAAATGACTCGTTTACTCAATTGCGATTCCCTATTAGTCCAAAAGTCCCCGGAACCTAAACACTACTCCCAGATACTCTATTCTGACTATCTTGGCCATTTCGAAACTAACCGCACACTCGAAATCTCCATCCGAGTCACTTAACTACAATTCACAAATTAAACCTAACACATCTCGATACATGTTTCCCAATTAAAATATTATCCTTTGTCGCTTTATCCAACTGCGACATGCAATTAAAATAATCCGACTTATTTACTTAATCCCAAAAGTAAATGTAACACACATCAGAAATCATCTAACACTCATAAACTCCAAAAATTATTATTCACAAAAATTCCTCAAATTTCCAAATTACACCCATTCATGTAATTTAAATATCCATAAAAGTGTGGGGTATTACATTCTCCCCCCCTTACAACGGAATTTCGTCCCCAAAATTCGGATATGAGCGGTACTACGAACTTGAGATCGCTAATCACACTACATCCTAGTGCACAAAAGTCAAATGGTACTAACCCAAATGGTACCCTACCATACACTCGTTCACGGTACCCACCTGTCTCAAGGCTTATACTCTAACGCACTAGCTTAACCACAAGTTTAACTATATCTCTACATGCTACGACACTACCTCAGTCGTAAGGTTGACTCTCACGTCACATCGCACCTAATGCTTTTATAAGCGCATATAAGGAAAACGGGCCTATAATCATAGCTTAACCCTCCAAATCCCATAAAAAACCCACTACTCTAAGCGTCCGTTCGTCTACCTCACGACGTCGAATTTCCCTCAAGAACGAAACTACACTTACACTTGACTACTCCCACCAGTCTTCTCTCTTATCTTAGGAGTGATAACTCTTATTGCACAAATATAATTGTATCATTGCGTACCTCCTACGACGTTCCATCCAACCCATTCCAAATCCATTTATAACCACCTCGCAGCATAATCTTCAGCTTTATATACTACGTCCCTTCTATTTCGGGTGGTATATAAAATCAACTTATCAAGGTGCCCATACACCTTTTGACACGTGCCTATCTGCACAACCACTGTAAACGTCATAGACGTAATACTCTCTCTAAAAATGGGCCTCGCTTTCTTGGCCTGGTGCTAACACCTGTGTATTCTCAAGATTCAATTCTTCCTATACCTGGAAATCCAATCCTTTCTAAATTTAACCCACCAATCTTCTCGTGGTTAACTCACTACAACCTTCCTAAAACAACATCGCATTCCCCACTGGCCTTACTTCATAACAACCCTAAGATCGATGTGTTTCCTACACATGTAAAATGAATACTATATTAACCATGTCCCTAGTGCCCAAGACCTCTCCCAATTTTTGACATTCACTCGGTTTCATGCGTGGGATGTCTCGCAAAGATAAATCCATAAAATGACCCTCCAGTTACACTACTTCCTCGCATCGTTGGTCATTGAGATATAACGGCCTAAGGCAAACCATCGGGATGTTCTAAATCCTACCTTGCTAACCTCGTAACGTACTTCTACCACTATGTCCTTCCATCTTGGAAGAAGGGAAAGTATAACTAATTGGGGTGACTACTCTATGCTAAAGTGTTACGAACATCATACCCAAACATACTACCTCTAAAATTTGCCTTTTCATCAAGTCCTAGCTACAAGACTTAAATCAATTTCCTTTACCTTGCCTCACCCACATAATTGCGGTGAGAGAACCATTTCAGTGCTTTTCCATAACACTTTTATCTCCATAAGCATGCAATCATCACATAGCACTCAGTCTATAGTGTTTTCTCCACACTAGGTAACTTATCATCAAAATCAATATCCTTGCATCTCGTAACATCTCTCCACTCCCGACGTCATTAAGGTTCATGCGTGGAGTGTCTCACAAGCTAAATCTAAATAAAAAAACCCCTCCTATACACTACTACTTAACTTTGTCGCTCGTGGAGGTCCGTTAGCTTCAAACATGCCACTGGGATAATCCCATCCTGTCTACCAACAAAATGTTGTCATAACTCCTACTTCTTTCCAGGAGCCATACCACAAGGCACTTGTACTAACACAAAGTCCTTTGCGCAAATAATGATGAGATTAAATTCACGGCTTAACAATAAATCCTGCATACCTTAAATCATATATATAAGGTCTCCACGCACTCAAAGCATGATAATGAAACATCTACTCACCGAAGTTCCATCTAAGCGTATAATAAAGGCGAGCTCAATCTGTATCCAGATGAGATATCGCAATAACAACCCGTTCCACCCTGGAACCGTGGATACGATAGTCTTGCAATCATTAGCCTTCTATCGCTCCGATAATCCACAAATACATTACACTTATAATAATACTATACTCGTATAACACACACAAACCGAGCAGTACAAACCAGATAAAATCCAAAATATCAACACCCGTTTCCATAACGAATGAAGAAAATAGAACCCCGCTATCGCTAAAAAACATATAGACATACACTATATAATGTTACCGATACTGCCAGTAAACTCGAATCACACATGAATCTAGGGCAAATAAAATATTGTGACTCTATCTTGCCACACAAAATATACCTCCTTCGTCCGAGGTGAAACTCATAACAACATTCTTGCCAATCACCCTAGACACTCCAATTAGTTTCCAGACGTAACACACTTGCCTTAATCGAAACAAAACTTTTTTAATCAATGCCCCATCTAGGCACCATACTCTTGTCCTTTAACTCCTACCGTGCAAGGACTAATCGCGTGGTTCTACGCTCCACATTACAACATTCCCCATCTCTGGCCACCTTGACCATGTTAAGGTTATCATTATCTCAGACTCTATAGCCTCGATCCTGACAATCACCTTCATAATTCCCTTAATTTCTTCGTCAAAGAAAACTACACTATCGGCCTCAACTTCCCTATTTCAATGAATTCCATGGGAGGATAATGAGGTTCCAAGAACACAACTTCTCCATAAGTGTTAGCAACACTTACTAGTGAGCCTATCATTTTACTGAAGAACTCTCTCTCCATTGTACCTTTCTGAATATATCAATTCGTAATAATCAAATAAGTGTACTATCAACTTATTTTAGTCCCATAGGTATCGCATTACCTATAATAATAGTCTTCAACCGACACCGGATAGCCGCTCATGCATCTCTATCCCCTATCCTCAATTTCCATCCAATTCGCATCCTAGGATTTACTCAAACATATAGGTGTTATATAAATATTTTCTACACGCATAATATATATATAATCGCCCGCCGAAATATTACCCCGAGTGTTACTCGTCCCGATCACTCCTAAATTAGTAAGTCCTGGATTTTACTTAATTAACCCAAGGTATACATCTCACTCCAACAACAATTTATAAGTCCCCACTCTATCTTTGGGAACCCCAAATGTCTATCTCCACAATTTATTTTTCCTCAAAAACTACACATTAAGTGCCACACCATTTTGCACCTTCCTAATCCCAATTAACTCCCTCAAATGGCTTGGAATAATTTCCCCTAATTGGATATTTATTTCCTCAAATAAATAGCTAAAAAACATTAATTTAAGAATTTATCCCATTTAAATTAAAGCAGTCAAAGTTGCCAAAAATTCTGTAGGGTCGATCGATCGACCCCGGGTCGTCGATCGATCGATCAAACAGAACAACTTCTTCTCCGAGACTCTGTTTCGGCCATTAAAGCTTCCCCCAAGATTTTACCTCCTCTCTTATCATCATCGAACCTCAAACAAATATATATACTCAAATAAAAAGGGTTCTAATCATCCTAGAACCCATAACCAACATTTAATCTCAAATAAATTATTAGTTTTTGCAAATTGGATATTATTCGGGGTTTATTCGTTAATCTTTCAAAAAAACCGTTTTGATTCACGAAAACCCAAACCAAAAATATTTATAGTTTATCACTACCAACTATAATTTAAAATTTATGCTCAAAAGAATAAAGCAAGTAAGCACTTGCCTCGTAGATAAAATCCGACGACCTCGAGTCGAATCCCGCGGAGTTTGGATGGAATCCCCTTTCTCCTTCCTCTTTTACTTCCTTTATTCTCTTCTATTTATTTTATCTCTTTTCTTTCCTTCTCCCACTCTCTCGTTCCTTATATAGAGAGAAATAAGGGTTTATCCCTTATAAACCCAAAAATGACTCGTTTACTCAATTGCGATTCCCTATTAGTCCAAAAGTCCCCGAAACCTAAACACTACTCCCGGATACTCTATTCTGACTATCTCGACCATTTCGAAACTAACCGCACACTCGAAATCTCCATCCGAGTCACTTAAATAAAATCCACAAATTAAACCCAACACATCTCGATACATGTTTTCCAATTAAAATAATGGTCTTTGTCGCTTTACCCAACTGCGACATGTAATTAAAATAATCCGACTTATTTACTTAATCCCAAAAGTAAATGTAACACACATCAAAAATCATCTAACACTCATAAACTCCAAAAATTATTATTCACAGAAATTCCTCAAATTTCCAAATTACACCCATTCATGTAATTTAAATATCCATAAAAGTGTGGGGTATTAGAAGCTGGTTGGGCACTATTTTTATTATTGACATTATTATTCAGTGTTCTCTTCAAAAAAATGGGGGATCCGACCATTTACCCAAATACCAATTTTAGTATAGAAACATATGAAAAACTGTTGACGAGCAGACTTATCCGAAAGAGAGATCACAGTTCAACTTACAAGTCAAGCAGATCGAGCAGACTTCTCCGAAAGAGAGCTCACAATTCACCCTGACAACCAGACTTCTCCGGAAGAGGGCTCACTAATGATTGTTACTTCATGTATGACTTCAAGTCACGAAAATAAGTGCGTAATGATCATTACTTCTTGTATGACCTTTCCTTTTGATGGGTCACAAACGAGAAGCCTGTAAAACTTTGTACAAAACTCAAACAGTTAAAAATAAGTTTTACCCGACTGAGTTAAATGCACGAAGACATGTATACATTCCTAAATATAGAAATACACACACACACACACACACACACACACACACACACACACACACACACATATATATATATATATATATATATATATTCCTCATACACTTGGTCCCCGACTAAGTTAAATGTGGGAAAAACATGTATACATTCCTAAATACAGTAATACACATATATATTCCTCATGCACTTTTTCCCCGACAAAGTTAAATACAGGAATACCGACATATATTCCTCATACACTTGGTCGCTATAACTGGTGCTAAACTTGGATCAATATAACTATTTATATTTTAATTCAAGTGCATTAGTAGAATCTAAGGCATTACAATCATCACTCATCTGACAAACTAGTCTACACAGATTACCTAGTCGGCAAGCTAATGACAAGCTCAACTAATTATTCCAATAGTAATGGCCTCAGCAACAGAAATGGTCATTGCAAGGAAATGACAAAGATCTTATGAATCATTTCATAGAGAATTTTTCCTCGGCCTTATCCATCCTAGCAAGAGCAACATCAAGGGAAGAACAATAAAAATGCCACCAAGAGTAAAATATTTTACAAAGCCCATAAAGGCCAAGAAAGTATTCAGAGTTCATATCCCATTCTTTCAACAAATCTTCAAACATTGGGGGATTTTATTACATAATAAATTTTTCATTCCAAGTAATGGAAAGTAGAATTGAAGATATCAAATGATACCATCTGGGCCAACTACATGAGGACACTAGTCATCCCAAAAAAACACATAAACTCTTCATCAACATTTTGTCGGGACTTGATCATCACACCGACCGACCAACTTAAGAAGGTCAATCATCAAGAATAAGAAATAAATTACATGAGATCTCCACCAATGTTGTTCCGACCAACACTCGGTAAGAAGTTATACTTATATTTAGATGTTTCAAAATACGCTACTATCTCGGCATTGATCAGACTGGAGAATGGGGTTCAAAAGCTAGTATATTACACTGGCAAAGAATTTATAAGAGAAGAAATCAGGTGTTCACACTTAAAAACAAAACAAATTGCCTTTGGCTCTCATTGGAAGCATTAAGGAAGATGAAACACTATTCCCAAGCACACACCATCATAGTATACACTAATTTACTTCCTTAGCAAGCGCACCAATATGATGAACAAAGCAAGAAGACAGTCATTCATTCCACACGTGTTTTAAATGGCCAATAATATCATTCATTATGTACGGGTGCCGAAAAACTTTTCAGAATAAATACTCCATCCTCTCAATAAATCATCAAGAATGGAGCATTGTGGACTTCTGTTGACTCTAAAAATTATTCATCTATGTGGATGAATTAGAAAAAGACACATGTCATCCTACATGGAAACATGTACAGTCATCACTCAGTTAGTGGGCACAGAAGACTGTTGGTCGGCTGACCGACTGACCAACCAACTAAAGAATATGAACCATCAAGAATATCAAAGTCCATTGGTGTAGAATATCAACAGTTGTATTTATTGTACAAAAGTAAATTTTTTAAGACACAAAGGAATTACATCTCTTAGGTTCCTAAAAACCCCTATAAATACATACTCTCCCTTACCTCAAAGAGAACAAATCAATCATTCTCAACACACCATATTGTACTATTGTAAACCCCTGGGAATAAAATAGCAGTGGATGTAGGCTTTTCTTACAGCCAACCCACTTTAAAAATCTTTATCTCTTACATTTTTTACGGTATTGTTTATCTTCATCTTCAATATCATCGTCATACATTCAATTTATATGAGAATCACAAATAAAATATAAAATTGCAATGAAATAGTGAAAAGAGTGACACAAGATTTTAAAGTGGCTCGACTATGTAAGAAAGCCTACGTCCACTATTATGGTAATGATTTTAGAGATTACAGGAAACTAGGTATTCTTGTAAATAAGAATATTCTAGGATCTGTTCTATCTTGCCTTTGATGAAAGGGATACAATGTATTTATAGTGACACGGATATTAAGGGGTAGAATGTCAAGGGATGGAATGCCTTTACACATTGAAGCACTTACACCGGTACATAATGAATGTGGTGATTGGTTGTATGAACCATGTGTGGTAAGACCCTTCGTATGATGACGATTTATTATTCTTGATGGTTGACATTCCTTATATTAGTCAGCATGGCTTCCGAGCTACTATCAGATGATTGCCATTTTGGCCACGTAAGAGAATAAGTGTTCACTTCTGATTGGTCCACGTAAGTGGATAATTTTTTGTATCAATAGAAGCCCCTAATTCTCTACGCTCGATGCTTACATGAAAGTATGTAGTACTCGATCCTTGAAGTAGCTCGAAGTATTTTCATGGTGCTTGGTTGGTAACTCACCTCCCACACTTGTAAAATTTAACTGATACTGTTTGAAGATGTAATTTTTGTAAAACATTTGAATTTTAGTGAACTGCCAAAGGGTAAATGGGTATTTTACACCTTCTGTATTGAGAAGCCATCGAAATGTCAATCATTGGTACATTTAATAATTACTTTCACTATTTCTGAGACACACTATAAAAGGCGAGAGGTTTTTCCTGATTTTACCTTACCCCAAAATTTTGAACTGTAGCAGTTATTTTTTAAATTTTACGCGATTATTTGCTATCGTTCATCCTTTCCTTGCATAGTTCTTACTGAATCCTTAATCTTCTATAAGAATTATTTCTTTCTCTCTGTTTTCTTCATTTCCTTTCTTTTTTTAGCCATGGTTCACACAGTTGATGATGATTCTCTAAAGGAATTTAGGGAAGAAAGGAAACTCCCATCTTGGTTTGATTTAGAAATACCCCATGACCCTATAAATGTATATTCTTTGGCTGAGGGTCATTGGATCCTAACCTTGTTTATAGTTAAGTGTGGTTTCACATTTCCACCAAACCCTTTTCTACTTCATTTATCCCAATATTTTGACATCGTTCCAACAAGAGTAGCCCCCAACACCCGGAGGGTTGCCAATGGTGTGAATATATTGAATGAAATCTATGGAACCCATATTGGGATTTCAGAGATTATATTCTCCTATATATGGTCTATTGCAGGGGAGAGTATATATTATTAGAAAACCAAACAAGCCAATAGGGATTTAGTATTGAATTTGCCTGATTCCAACAAGAATTATCGGTATCATTCTTTAATAGTTAAGAATTGGTAACATGCTCCACTTGGGAATGGAGTCGCTTACCATGGTCCTAGATGTCCTCAGTCAGGAAATGGAATAGGTTGTTATTTCAGTTCTCCCCTTTCTTTACTAATTTCTTTACAGATGTATGCTAACTGCTATCGCTTATTGCTTTGTTGCAGAAGAACGTAAGACAAAGTGCCCTAAATTGGGTGAAGTAAATTTGGAAGAACTCAAGCTCTTATGGGGTCTTAATCAAAGTACAGGAGAAGATCATCCACGATCAGTTTATTTATTGCTACAGTATAAAAGTTTCATAACCTATTTTGTAGCTCAACCAATAACTGTTGTGCCTTCAATTATAATTGATTTGGAGAGGGATCCAGTGTCTTCTTCCTTTGCTACTCAGTCTGTTGGTACCGGTGCTGAAGTTACTACTGGGGGCACTTTTTCTTCTTTTGACTCTGATCTTCCTATTTCTGTCAGCATGGGAAAAAGGAAAATTCCCAATCTCAAGGAGGAGGAATCTACTACTGGTGCTGAGAAACCAGTTGACACTAATTCCCAAAAGAATAAGGTTGAGGCTGGCAAGAAGCCCCAAGCTAACAAAGGTGATAAGTCTCATCTTAAGAGACTAATGAGAGGTCTTGCTGATAAGAAGGTTTAGAAGGTTATTGATGGGGATTAGATGGTAAGGTCCCATCTATTGCTCACTCATCTGTAGCTTTTAGTCCTAGCTTGATTTGGAAGTTAATCAAGGTTGGTACCCTCTCAAACCATAAAGTTGCTTATGTCTCCATGTCTTGATCAAAATTATCGGAGAGGGCTACTCAAAGTTTAGCCTTGGTAAGTTTTCATATTTGAAGTTGGTCGGATATTGTTCATGCCTTCCTTGATTTGTACTGACTTGGTTCTTTTCTTGCAATTCCTGGTTGATTACAACCAAATGTTGGAGAAGGATGGTTATCTACGTTCCTCTCCGAGAGAAGTAGAGGAGGCCTTTGAGGGTCTTAAGAAATCTTTGGTGGAGTTTAGGAAAGCTTTGGAGAGAAAGAATAAGATTTGGGAGGAAAAGATCGAGGCCATCAAAAAAGTGCGATAGAATGCCGATAAAACTCTGATTGTGGCTACCTTGGACTCTGCTCAAGTTAAGCACGGAGTAAAGACAGCTGAAGAAAAGGTAGTCAAACTATTTGCTGACCTTTATATTGAGAGGGCCAAAAGAAAGAAAACTAGAGAAGCATCATTTAACAAGGGATGGGACAAATCCATCTCTACTACTTCTGCCCAAATAGCGTATGCCAAGAAGAAATTCTTCAAGGATGGTTGGTTGATAGTGTTGAGGGAAGTTGGGACTGCTAAAGATTCAAACCTATTCTGAGGCACGATCCAAGCTCTCCGCCAACCTTGATGATGAAATTGATGATGATACAGGTTCGGGTTAATCTTCTCTAGCCATTGAGTTAATTATTCATCTAGCCGATCAAGACAATTCTCGTGTTGACTCAGTTGCCCCTCTTCCCCACCAGGAGATAAACCCTGAGGTAGAGAAGGATAAGAAGAAGGTGTAGACTTGTTTATCTTCTACTCTTTATATTTTTCACCTTTCTTTTATCTTATTTTTTTCTTGTTTTAATGTACCTTTTCGTAATGTTGCTATCTATCAGTGAAATAACGTTTTCTTCAATTAACTAGTCACTTTTTGGTGCTTAGTTGTAGCTCTCTCCTTTTATTTTTGATAAATTTTTGCTTTATCTTTCTAGTTCATTGACATGATGGAATAAATTACTTCCATTGGTTCTGACCAACTCAAATGCTGCAGCAAGTTGTTTAAACCTGGTCACTTGGACTTGACAGATGAAGAATTAACAGACTTGCTCGGTGCAGATGCTTTTAATCAGGCAAGGGATGCATACTCTCATCTTAAATTCCTTTTTGATCGGGTTGTGACCAACAATGTTGCATACTTTGAGATGATTGAAGACTAATAGGCAGACCCTAATGAAACCAAAGATTTATTACATGCTGACTATGAAGCCAAGTACAAGGCATTAAGTGAAGGCTGGAGTTTTGCAAAGAAACTGGAAAAATATGTTCCTCTATATAGGAAAAAAGAGTTCTTGTTGAACCGTGAACTTGATGAATCTAGAGAGATCGCCAAGCTCTCATTAATATGTCTTGCTTAAATGAGATCTTCTAAATGTTTTTTTAAACATTTTACGGTTCTTTATGAGATGATCATGGTCTTGGTGATATGTGAACCTGATATTGGCATCCTTGCCATTCAAATCACTAACCATATTGGTTAGTATCTTGCCGTACGACTTGTCTCTGATATGTGAAATCAACTTATAATTTGGTTCCTTGATGAAGATATCTCCTGCCAAGAAATTACTTTCTCTGGTCTGTAACTTGGAACATCCCTTGTCAGTATCACTCCGCGAACCTTTCTTTACTAGAGTGGGATGATTTCCACCCTTATAAGGATTCTTTGAATAATTCTTCTTCGTATGCTTAGAAATCTGGTCGTCCGGATCCTCTATAGTGAGGATCTGATCCTCTACTTTGGAAAAATTTTCAATATGTGCCATGAGGTCATTCATAGTGATCGTCACCTTCTTAGTCAAGGATTGGTAGAGATCGTTCGATCTAGAAAGCCCAAACTTAAAAGATAAAAAGTCTAGCTACTTAATGTAATTATCGATCTCATTGAACATCTTCCAATAACATTGCGTGTATTTCCTAAGGGACTCTGCTTTCTTCCTTCTAAGAGTGATTAGTGAATCAACTTGTTTGATCGTCTTCCTGCTAGTGATGAAGCGATTCATAAATTATTCGGCTAAATCCCTAAATGAGGAAATCGATCCGAGGGATAATTTCTCAAGCCACTCAAGAACGATATCTCCTAGAGTTGAGAGAAAAACTCGACACATAAGGGCATCATAGTGACTGCAAAGAGACATCTTCTGTCGGTAATGTCTGATACAATGAGCAGGATCCGTATTTTCATCATATGTATTGATCTTTAGGATGAAAACTTATTCGGTGGCTCCGAGGTTTCTATCTTTACAGTAAATAGTGAGGTTGATCCATGCCTTAATAGTATCTTAGAAAGATATTTTGGAGCTCATGAGAAATTTTGATTCAGCCTTCCCTCAAATTCATTTTTTATGAAGCCCCGAAATTCGTCACTCCCAACTTTCTTCGACAACACTCAGGGGTGGACCAATATGCTATTGTGCACAGACTCGGCTAGCCAAACTTTTATGTGGTTGGGAATAGCAGAATTATAATATGGTGGGTTATTGATATGTTACAGATTAGAATTCATCACGTGAGAGATCCTTTACTTGCAAACCCTATCTGTTTGATAAAACTTATTATGCCTTAGGGAATGAATCATCCACCTTTCGTGACACTCCAGATTATGAAAACTAGAGTTACTATCTTTTTATTTCCTAGTTAATTACCTCATATGATGGGAAATCTCTTCATCATTATGACCCAACATTTCTTCATAAAGACTAACCATCCATGATGTTACACTCCTCGCAGGTTGCTCAGCGGGGGGAGTATGACGTCGGTGACTAGGACCAAAACTTCTGGTTGAACCTCTTGGAAAGCGACCTCGTAGGATTTTCTCCCTCCTAATAATTCATACCTCAAATTGGATATGACTTCTTGCATATGAATAATGAGATTGGTTAGCAGTCATATTGCTAATTGGCTAATGTTTCATAATTGTGAGAATTCAGAAGCTACCCACGGACGGTGAAAATTTGTAGGGGATATCAACCCATAATAAATGCATGGGAACACACTATATATTGACTCACTTTAGTCTACATATATAGGAGTTCCAACTAGTTTGGATATTTAGACAAAATAGGTTAGATTTTATGAGAACTCCATCTCCTTAAAGGTTCAAGTTCAATGAAGAAATCCTATCCAAGAAAATCCTCAAGATCAACATAAAGGGAACTGATTTCTATCTTACAACCATTATAGGACACCTACACTATATAATGAAGCACCTTATACTCTTGACTAACTTGAGTCTACATTGTATAAGTGCTCATCTAGTTTGGAAATAGTGACAAAATTGAGTCCCTACCCTAGATACCAAAGAGCCTCGGACCTTCAATTCAATTCATTCCTCTTGTTTGTATGATCAAAGGTATATTCATAAACACTCACACACATTAGGACTATATACATTGTTCATATATTGCATAAATTGTTTATGTGTGTGTTGTGTGTGTTAATTTCCCTTAAAATATTTTTTTAATAATTTTTTTGGGAATTTCTAATGATTTTAAAACATTTTTTTCTCAAATAAAATTGGAAGTAAAAAGTTTTGGGGTCATTCTATAATTTCTGATTGTTGGTTTTATCCCTGGAAAGTTAACTTGGGTAGAAATCGAAAGCGCTGGAGACTGTAAGGGTGTCTATGTAATTAGTTTGAGACGTGCGTTTGTGGTCCGTTATTTTCCCTACACCTGTCGCACTCCTATTGGTTGGTTGTGTGTTTATTTTAAGAGACAAAACCAGTGTTTATTAATAGCCCTTAGATTGAACTTATCAACGCTCTGCATGCATCCTTGTCCCAATCCCTGTGAACCCCTATCCTCCAATCAGAAGTAACTTAAATCACCGCTTATCTTAAATCATTGGATGGAAGTCAATATGGGAAGACTAAATCCCAACCCCTGATTTTGAACCTCCTTCTCGATCCTTCTCGTCCCATTGTATAAAGAGGTCAACCCTCAGCCTTTAAGAAGATTTTGCCACTTCGTCTAATCTAAGTGAGAAGAGAGAAGAGAGAGAAACCACAGAGTTAGAAGGTCTAACCCCAAATCATTCCAAACACTTTATCAAACCCTAACCCTCTTTTCAAAAACCAATTTATACCAAACACCAACCCTGCATGTTTGAGAGTTTTTTAATGTTGGTTTGAAAGTTATTTCGTTTTATAACCTCTTCGTTTTAAGATCTTGTGTCCAACTTAAACATTAGGTTAGATCTATATTTTTGTTTCATATAAATCATAGATCTGATCATTTTATGTTACAATACACTTAGATCTTTATTCTTTGTTTCTCATCTTGAGAAATCTTTTGTTGATTATTTTTTTGTAAATGTTTTCATCTTCAAAATCAACAAAATCATTTTATGTTTCTAGTTCTTCTGAAACAAGACCTTTGACCTAGTTGGAATCACACTTGGCAATTTTCAATTTCAAAAACATTTTCAAAACCCTGACATTGATTAAGATCTTAAAATGTCTTCTGAGCAAGATAGTCGTGGATTCTGGGTTTATTTTAAAGGTCAAATAAGGTTTAAGTTTCCTAAGAAGAGAGAAACTGAAAATCATAGCATATAGATCTAATTTGTAATTTGTTAGGACTGTTTGTAAAAATAAGCGTGAGTGTGTGCATGCATGTGTTAGAGCACCATCACAAACACTTACACACTACAACACTGAAAGTGTTGGTAATAAGATCTTGAAATTAGAGTCGACATAAAGACTGGAACAAAGTGGAAGTTGGCAAATTGGGAGAACCACATTAGCAATCAGAACTGTAGAAAAGTTAGAAGGACACCAGTGGGTACATTCCTAAACTTGTATAGGACTGATTTGTGTGCATGTGTGTTATATAGTTTGTAACTGATATATTTTGTTTTAGTGAATTTTTGGTTTGTGACTTAGAAGTCACCGTGGATGTTTCCTCAGTTGGGTGAGGTTTTACCACGTTAAAAATCTCTTATCATTAATCTTTCTAGATCTCTTCATCTCATTCTTGTCGGTGTACTGATTTTAACTGTTTCTATTTTGTTTTTCAAAACTTGTTAACAAATCTTGAACTGATCTCGTGCATATTTTATTAAACACATCTTATGATTAAAACTGATTTGATTTAAAGAAAAGAGTTTCTTCAAAAAAATAGTTCGGAGTTACTTAAATAGTTTAATCTTGTATTAAACGGCTTTAGTAACAGTTTTTCAATTGGTATCAGAGATTT
This sequence comes from Sambucus nigra, assembly GCA_949130495.1. Taxonomy (NCBI): domain Eukaryota; kingdom Viridiplantae; phylum Streptophyta; class Magnoliopsida; order Dipsacales; family Adoxaceae; genus Sambucus; species Sambucus nigra. The sequence goes on from OX422208.1 coordinate 293,877,319, forward strand.
GGAAATTTTTTTGAAAGATCTTGTGTTTCTGAAATTTTTTTCTTGAAATCAAAACAATGGACAAGAAAAATGAAAGATTTGGCAACTTGACCAGACCCCCTCTCTTTGATGGAAACAACTTTGCTTACTGGAAGGTAAGAATGGTTTCTTTCATACAAGGAACCTTGGGAGATGATGTCTGGGATATTGTTGAAAATGGATACACTTATCCTACTAAACCAGCCACCGAAGGAAGTAATGAGAGGATTAAGAAAGCATTAAGTGAATTCACTCAAGAAGAGAAGCAAACTTCTCGAAACAATAACAAAGGCAAGAATGCCATCTTTATATCCATAAATGAACATGAGTTCAAAAGGATCTCATCTTGTGCCACTTCTAAGGAAGCTTGGGATATACTGATCACTGCACATGAAGGTGACACTAGAGTTAAGGCTGCTAAAACTCAAATGCTTGTCCAGTAGTCTAACTCCCTAATTATGTCATATTCTGAATCCTTTGATGATTTTTACATGAAATTGACTCACATTGTGACCAAACTGCATGCTAATGGGATAACATATGACATACATGAAATTGTATCTAAAATTCTAAGATCATTGCCACAAAAATTTGACAACAAAAGATATGTTATTGAGGAAATGTGTGATCAAAATCTCACTCCTGAATTACTCAGTAGTAAACTATGAACTGTGAAAATGGAATTAGAATTTAAGAAACAAATGACCCAGTCCCATAGGAAACATACTAGTTTCAACTTGAGTTTTTCCTCTATGTTGATGAAACATGAGATCACTATTACCACTGATGATTCTAATGAGGGATGTGATATAGATAGTTTGGATAATCAAATTGCCTTGATGTCAAAATAATTTAAGAAAATTATCAAATTTAGAAATAAATTGGCAAATAGACAAGGCAAGCCAAATTATCCAACTCGGTCCAACTACAAACCTCATGAGAAAGGTCAAGACAAACATCACAAGGACATGAGACCTAACAAAGACTTCAAAAACATTGAATGTTTTAGATGTGGAAAATTAGGACACATAGCACAAGACTGTAGAGTGAAACTGAACACTGCCAATAAACATACTAGGGCCAATATTTGCAAAACATGGGATGATTCAAGTGATTCTGAAAATAAGGAACCGGAATCTTCTGATGGCTTTGATCCTTGCATGTCTTTCTTTGCTAAGATAATCTACAATGATGATATGCCTATGTATGAGAATAATGATAATAGCTCTACTTCTATTGTTATAAATCATGTTGCTACTGGTTAGATGCTTTAATTTCTGAGAATATTGTTAGTTCTACCACGGGGTGTGTGAGTCAAAGGGAATGCGATAATGACGATGTCAATGGGTGCATGAGTTTAAGAATTGAATCCTTAGGGGTCATTTCACACACTACACTTAGTGACTCAGACACTGAAGACCTCTCTGAAATTCATGCACTTTATGCGAAAACCCTCAAGAAAACCACTAGACTAGAGAAGATAGTGAAAGATCTTACTAAGAAACTAGAAGACTTAAGTCTGATGGTTACACGTAACACTGAAGAGTATACCACCCAATGTCTAATTCATGAAAATGAAGTCAAAAGTTTTGATCAAAAATTAAAGAATTTGATTGAAGAAAATGAAAAACTGGAGCAAAAATATAAAGGGACATTATTAGAATTGGAACATTCCAAAGAGAAGACAACAATAGTTTTCAAAAAAATTGCAAAATTTGAAAATAATTCAAACTGTTTTGATGGTTTTGTTGCTGATTCAAATACCAATTCTGATGATCGAACTGGAATAGGGTTTTGCCCAAATCTGAAGACACAAACTAAAAACCTTGAACCAATCAAGTTTGTGTCAGGAGGCAAAAGACCTATAGAAACTTGTCCAAATTTTCATTCTCTGAAAAATGAGTTTGATGAAAAACAATCAAAGTTTGATATTGGGGAATCAAGTTTCTCTAAGTGTAAAAGTCCACCTAAGGCTAAATATGTCTGCCCCCTATTAGAAAGAGTGATTTTGCCTTTCAGACTATACTCCCTAGGAATAAGGTTCAACTCCAAAATGTCATGAAGCCTATGTTTAGAGACTTTCCTAAGGAGATACCATCCTCGAGCAATTTATATTGCTTTTACTATGACTTATATGGTCATTCCTGTGAAGGATACTCCTCTAGACGTTTAGTCAACCCTGTCTATAATACTCCTGTGTACCAAAACTTTAACTATTCTAGGAGCCGTAACAATTATGTTCTTCCTAGATAACCAGAAAAAAACTCTAACTATAAAAAGAGAAAGACTAAACCTAAAAGATCATTTCCAAGAAGGATTCCTAGACACTTTCCTAAGCCAAATGCTCATGTTGATCATAAAATTCAACCTCATGCGCAAAACATCTTTCAACAGAAATCTAATGCTCGCAAATTTATCAAATGAGAGCAAATAAGCGCAAAATGAAAACAAGAGTTATTTGGGTTAGAAAAGATGAGCTATTACCCCAGATGAAGTGTAATATTGTGATTACTTCTTTAAAAGCTGAACACACTCCCTCTGGTTAGTATTTAGACTCTCGATGTTCAAAGCACATAACTAGGGATGATACCAAACTTTTAAATAAAAGCAGTTTTGCTGGAGGAAAAGTTATTTTTGGTGATGGTGTATCATCTTAAATCATTGGTAAAGGAACACTCCAAGAATAAGGATTACCTTTACTTAAAAATGTTCTTCTAGTAAAAGGTCTTAAGGCTAATCTACTTAGTATCTCGCAATTTTGTGACTCAAATCATACTGTCACATTTTCAAAGAATAATTGCAAAATTTTAAATGAAAAAGGTGAGTGCATTATTACAGGACTCATGACTCCGGAAAATTGCTATACTATTCAAAACAGTGCTAAGGTCTGTAACATTGCCAGAATGGATGACAATGAGATATGGCATAATCGTATGGGTCACATAAATTATGAAAACCTTGGTAGACTGTCTTCACAAGAAATAGTTAGAGGTATTCCTAAGATCAAACTTATTTCTAATATTGTCTGTGGATCTTGTCAAGAAGGAAAAATTATTAAGGCCCCTAATAAGAAAGTCAAAGATCTCCTTACCTCTAAACCCTTGGAGCTTATCCATATAGACCGAATGGGTTCTTCTCGAACTGTTAGTCTCTATAGACGCGGTTACATTCTTGTTATGGTTGATGAATTCACCAGATTTACTTGGGTAGCTTTCTTAAAACAAAAGTCTGACACTTTCCAAACCTTTTTGAAGATTTTACTTCGAATTGAAAATGAGAAAGACACTCAAGTAAATAGAATTTGTAGTGATAGAGGTGGAGAATTCTTAGATACTGGTGTTATAGAGTATTGTGACTATAATGGTTACAAACATAAATTTAGTGCTCCTAAGACTCCTCAACAGAATGGTATTACTGAGAGAAAGGATCGTACCCTTCAAGAGATGGCACGAGTTATGATTAATGCCAAGACTCTACCTAAGTATTTTTGGGTAAAATCTATTCGTACTGTGTGTCACATTATCAATAGGGTCTATCTTAGAAAGAATTCTAAACAAACTCCTTATGAACTTTGGTATGGGAAGAAGCCCAATCTTAAGTATCTTATAACCTTTGGTAGTACGTGTTATGTCTGCAAAGATAGAGAACACTTATCCAAGTTTGAGACTCGTGGAGATAAAGCTATCTTTCTAGGATATTCTCCTAACAGTAGAGCATACCGTGTCTATAATCTTCGCACTAAGACCTTAATGGAATCCATAAATTCTATTGTAAGTGACACTACTATAGAGAGTAAGACTGGAGGACCAACTTTTGTGGAAGAGTCTAAAAATGTTTTAGAAAATGACTCTCTAATAATAGATGATTCTTTACCAATTGAGACACCTGAAGTACCTAATTGGGTATCTAAAGACCATCCCATAAATAACGTTGTTGGTAACCCTAGTGAGCCTGTACGTACAAGATCTCAATTAAGAAACTATGCTCATTATGCACGTTTTGTTTTCCTTGTGGAACCAAAGAATGTAAATGATGCATTGAATGATCCTCATTAGATTTCTGCAATGCAGGAAGAACTTTTTCAATTTTTCATTCATGATGTTTGGTATCTTGTACCTAGGCCTGATCATAAAAAGGTTATTGGCACACGTTGGATATTTAAAAATAAATCTGATGAAAGTGGGATAGTCATTAGAAACAAAGCCTGATTAGTTGCTAAAGGATACTCTCAGATTGAAGGAATAGACTTTAACAAGACTTTTGATCCTGTTGCTCGCTTAGAATGTGTTCGTCTTCTCTTTTCCATAGCTTGCTACTTACATTTTATGCTTTACCAAATGGATGTCAAATCTTCCTTCCTTAATGGAATTTTGACTAAGGAGACCTAAGTATAACAACCAAAAGGGTTCATTGACCCTAAATATCCAAATCATGTCTTTCGTCTTAAAAAGGCGTTGTATGGCCTAAAACAAGCACCAAGAGCCTGGTATGAGCGCCTTTTCAATTTTATTTTAGACAACGGTTTTAAGAGAGGTGGAAATGATCAAACCCTTTTTTGTCAAACATTTTGACAAACATATCATTATAGCTCAAGTTTATATTGACGATATCATCTTTGGATCAACTTCCCCTTCAGAAGTTAAATCTTTTTCTAAAATTATGCATAAAGAATTTCAAATGTCTCTTATAGGGGAGTTACAATTTTTCTTGGGTCTTCAAGTCAAACAAAATTCAAAAGGATTATTTTTTTAGCAATCAAAATACGCTTTAGAGATTGTTAAAAAATTCGGCCCTGAGAGTGCAAAAGATGCTAAAACTCCCATGAGTACTACTGTCAAACTGTCTAAGGATAAAACTGGGAAATTCATAGATCCAACTTTATATCGTAGTATGATAGGAACCTTACTGCCTCACGTCCTGGTATTATGTACGCTGTTTGCGTGTGTGCCCATTATCAAAACAACCCTAAAGAGAGCCATTTAGTTTGTGCTAAAAGAATTATAAAATACATCAAAGGCACTCTAAATTTAGGATTTTGGTACACCAATGATACTCCTAGCACTATAATAGGATACACTGATACCGATTGGGCATGGTGTACTGACAATAGTAAGAGCACATCTAGCGCATGTTACTACATTGGTAATAACTTGGTAGGTTGGAGTAGTAAGAAACAAAACTGCAATTCTTTATCAACAGTTGAATCTGAATACATAGACGCTGCAAGATGATGTGCCCAATTACTTTGGCTTAAGAAACTGCTAACTGATTATGGTATTAAAGAGGAACAATTACATCTCTATTGTGATAATCAAATCGCGATCAATATCTCTAAAAATCCTGTTCAACACTCGCGAACTAAACACATAAAAATTAGGCATCACTTTATACGCGAATTAGTTGAGACTAAGGAATTACAAATCAATTATCTTCCTACTTATCTGCAACTCGTAGATATGTTTACCAAACCTTTGGATTACAATAGGTTTATTTCTTTATGTAAATCGATAGGAATGGTTTGTGTTGCTTAAACTCTTTGGCTTATATATTTTTCCCTTTGTCCATTTCAGATAAAATGGGGGAGATTTTTTAGTCTTATGAGAGTTCATTTATTCTGGACATATTTTTAAAAACTTGATCTTAGTGATTATTTACAGGATTCTGTACAGTTATTCTCAACAGATGTAATAGGGTAATAAATTGTAATTAGTTGAGTTATGTAATTTTCTTTTCTAGGAAATGGGTAGATAGAATTTTTGTATAGGAATAGGTTTTTCCTATTCTATTTGTTGCCCTACGAGTCTAAGTTGACTCAAAGGAGATTTTGTCTCATATTTCAAAAGGGGGAGATGGAAGCACCTTATACTCTTGACTAACTTGAGTCTACATTGTATAAGTGCTCATCTAGTTTGAAAATAGTGACAAAATTGAGTCCATCCCCTAGATATCAAAGAGCCTCAGACCTTCAATTCAATTCATTCCTCTTGTTTGTATGATCAAAGGTATATTCACAAACACTCACACACATCAGGACTACATACATTGTTCATATATTGCATAAATTGTTTGTGTGTGTGTTGTGTGTGTTAATTTCCCTTAAAACATTTTTTAATAATTTTTTTAGGAATTTCTAATGATTTTAAAATAATTTTTTCTCAAATAAAATTGGAATTAAAAAGTTTTGGGGTCATTCTATAATTTCTGATTGTTGTTTTTATCCCTGGTAAGTTCACTTGGGTAGAAACCGAAAGCGCTGGATACTGTAAGGGTGTCTATGTAATTAGTTTGAGACGTGCGTTTGTGGTCCGTTATTTGCCCTACACCTGTCACAATCCTATTGGTTGGCTGTGTGTTTCTTTTAAGAGACAAAACCAGTGTTTATTAATAGTCCTTGGATTGAACTTATCAACGTTTTGCATGCATCCTTGTCCCAATCCCTGTGAACCCCTATCCTCCAATCAGAAGCAACTTAACTCACTGCTTATCTTAAACCGTTGGATGGAAGTCAATGTGGGAAGACTAAATCCCATCCCTTTATTTCGAACCTCCTTCTCGATCCTTCTCAGCCCAGTATATAAAGAGGCCAACCCTCAGCCTTTGAGAAGATTTTACCACTTCGTCTAATCCAAGTGAGAAGAGAGAGAAACCACAGAGTTAGAGACTCTAACCCTAAATCATTCCAAACACTTTATCAAACCCTAACCCCCTTTTCAAAAACCAGTTTATACCAAACACCAACCTTGAGTGTTTGAGAGTTTTTGAGTGTTGGTTTGAAAGTTGTTTTGTGTTGTAACCTCTTCGTTTTAAGACCTTGTGTCCAACATAATTATTAGGTTAGATCTGTATTTCTATTTCATAGAAACCATAGATCTGGTCATTTTATGTTACAATACACTTAGATCTGCATTCTTTATTTCTCATCTTGAGAAATCTTTTGTTGATTTTTTTTTGTACATGTTTTCATCTTCAAAATCAACAAAATCATTTTATGTTTCTAGTTCTTTTGAAACAAGACCTTTGACCTAGTTGGAATCACACTTGGCGATTTTCAATTTAAAAAACATTTTCAAAACCCTGAAATTGATTAAGATCTTGAAACGTCTTCTGAGCAAGATAGCCGTGGATTCTGGGTTTATTTTAAAGGTCAAATAAGGTTTAAGTTTCCTAAAAAGAGAGAAACTGAAAATCACAGCATATAGATCTAATTTGTAATTTGTTAGGACTGTTTGTAAAAATAAGCGTGAGTGTGTGCATGCATGTGTTAGAGAACCATCATAAACACTTACACACTACAACACTAAAAGTGTTGGTAATAAGATCTTGAAACAAGAGTCGACGTGAAGACTGGAATAAAGTTGAAGTTAGCAAATTGGGAGAACCACATCAGCAATCAGAACTGCAGAAAAGTTAGAAGGACACCAGTGGGTACATTCCTAAACTTGTATAGGACTTATTTGTGTGCATGTGTGTTATATAGTTTGTAATTGATATATTTTGTTTTAGTGGATTTTTGGTTTGTGACTTAGAAGTCACCGTAGATGTTTCCTCTATTTGGTGAGGTTTTACCACGTTGAAAATCTCTTATCATTAATCTTTCTACATCTCCTCATCTCAATCTTGTTGGTGTGCTGATTTAAACTGCTTTTGTTTTGTTTTCCAAAACTTGTTAACAAATCTTGAACTGATCTCGTGCATATTTTATTAAACACATCTTGTGATTAAAACTCATTTAATTTAAAGAAAAGATTTTCCTCAAAAAATAGTTCGGAGTTACTTAAATAGTTTAATCCTGTATTAAACGGCTTTAGTAACAATTTTTCACATAATATTTCATTCATATTTGCATTGGTGGTCTCTTAGAACACTTCAAGTCTTTTAAAAATTATTTAATTCTTTTACAACATTTTAAAATCATTTTAAATAATTTTTTAATTAATTAAAACATGGTTTTAAAACTGTTGTGTGTAAAAGTTGGATTTTAGAAATTTATTTCTTTGCTGATTATTTGTCTGGGTAGAATCCTAAAGCGCTAGAGAATTCGAGGTGTGCTTTGTAAATATTTTCAATACGCGTTTTGATTTCATCCCGTTCGTACACGTGTTGTATTCTTGATGGCTTAGATTGTGTTTTTTGTAAGACACAAACCTGTTATACCTTCTCAGCCCTAGGATCAAACTTATTAATGATTTACATGTGTTGAGAGTCAATCCTTGTGAACCCAGTTTAAACCAATCAACAAACATTTAACCCAACGCTTGTGATGAACCGTTGGAATTAATTCAAATGGTCAATATACAATCCCAGCCATAAGATTGAGTTTGAGGATTTGGATCCTTCTTCGTTTAGTATAAATAGGACTCAAGCCTCAGCCATTACAAACTTTTGCCATTTCGTAAAACAAGAGAGTAAAGAGATAAGAGAGAGAAGGGAGAAGATAGGGAAAGGAAAGAGAGAGAGAAAAGAAATAAGAAACCCTAGGTTCTTCGTAGTTCAACCTCGAGTGTTTTCTCCAAAACCAAACACCAAAACTTCAAAGTTTTATACACCACAAAACCTATATTTGAGAGTAAGATATTTTTAGGGTTTTTATGTTTTTGGTGTTGAGTTTTTTTCTTAGTTTGAAGACCTCTTCAAGTTCTTGATTCTCTCAGAACTCATCTCTAAGAGAAACTTAAGTTTCATTGTTGAAACTGAGTTTTTCTAAAAAGAGAACATCACACGATTTGTTTTTATTTTCTCTTTTTAGATCTGGTATTATAGATCCTTTTTATTTCAACAAGTTTTGAAATAAAAACTTCTAAGTTTCAAAGTATTTTCAGATCTAGTGAGTTGTTTTTGTTTCTAGTTTTATATTTCATGTTTTATGAAATACGTGTGTACAAAAATAAAAAGAACACGAAGAACTTTAGTTAAAAGTTTTAAAGCATAACTGATGATATGAGAAATCGTCCACTTGTCGTTCCCGTATCAGCAAATCATGAGTAGAATGCGTAATAAACAAGTAGAGCAAGTAAATAGAGAGAATATAAGATATAGAGTGGTTTAGCCTTTAAAATAGGCTTACGTCCATTGTGTTGCTCTGTTCTCATTATATGTGTAGCATTGTACAATATAATCATGCCTAAAGAGGCGTACAAGTATGAGAATAAAGGAGAGTACATGATGACAGATGATTTCGGTGTGCCGGAGAGGTAGCTGCGATGTGGATGAGCAATTCCCGAGTTTTATATTGAGGAGGTGTAGAGAGAATCGGTACTGTGGAACCCGCCTCGGGAGTGTCTGGAATCTTCATCCACTCTCGAGGTGTGATCCTCTATTTATAGGAGACATGCTCACATGCAATGAGCACATGACAATCTGGAGTTGTGATGGAGAGGGATGCAGCCTGATAGGCAAACAACGTAAGCGCCGCATCCTGTAACTGGCTATAGACAAAGGTGCCGCGCCCTGGATTAGATGGGTCCGCGAAACATTAATGGTGGCCGCGCCCCAAGTCAAATAGCGGTCGCGCACTATGTTGATAGAGGCCACGGCATGTAATCATGTGCAGATTAGCATACCCACCATGGCAGGGTGTTATATTTGTACAATCAATAAGCCCCCAAGTCGTAGTGCCAAGAGAATTCGATTGGGACTGTGGCTTAGTTCACTCATCTTAGGTTTCGCGGTACTTCCAAGGCGACGATTCATCTTCCGCGCTCTCTTATATAAATTGTTTCAGGCCGTGGACTTCATTACATTTCCAAAACTTTGAGAGCAAATTGAGAGCGAGTTTCTGCGCGTCCATCTTCTTTCATTTTTTAGCGACCCTTCTAGGTTGTGCGTGGCAGTTCCAAGGTGGTGTAAGGCTGAGCATTACTGGTTTCTTCATTTCCAGGTAATGTTTCAATCATTGTCCTTTTTAAATATCTTTTGCATCTCGTAATTCTTCTTTAAATATACAAACACATGAACTTCTGCGTTGCTTGATAGAAAATTAGGGTTTCAATTGAATAATCTGCTATTACCCTAGAATCGAACACACATGAACGATAAAACAATTGCAATAATTGTTAGGATCAATCTTCATATGCTGAACTGAACCCCTGATCCTCAAGATGCCACGAAAATCATATATTGTTCTTGTTGTTCATAAACAAACTCTTTGTATTCTGTGTATTCGATCTTAAAACGATTAAACGTTAGATACTTAACTATTTAAGAGAGAGGCCACGGCATGATAGGATATAAGTAATCTAAGGCTGAGAATTCCATTCTGAACCTTGGCCGTGATCCCTTGGGTTCTTATATTTATCCGTCGCGGCTCTCTGACGCATAGTAGCCACGATGCTGAACATATCCAATCAATCTGCCGCGACGGTAGTTATCTTTAAGGGCTCTAAATCCCCACACTTGCATTCCCTGATAAATACTGTGATCATGTAAACTGCATTTGTGTAGAATCCTATTGAAATCGAACTGTTCCTTGATATTCTTTGAGCACACACTTCACATTCTCGATTTTTGATCCTCAATCGAATCAAACATTTAGGCAATACTATTTGGGTAAGAGTCTGCGGCATGGTAGAATATACTTTAGTAATTTTGATGATGATTGAGGCCTGTAGACTATAATCCCTCATTTTAGTAAGATACCGCGGCACTATAATCTCCCTTACTGATATAAGAGATAGCTGCGATCGGTAGAGTCAGAGCGTAATCCATTAGGTTCGATATATAGGGTCAGTAGTCTTTTAGCCCATTAGTAACTACATTAGTGAAATAATTCCCATTAAACAAATATGCGACGGCGACGATTGTCTCTTAGGGCTCAAACCCCTACTTCATATTCAGCCAATCTTGTCGATCACTTCTATTTACTATTTATATAAATAATCTTACCGCGGCTTCTTAAAGTCTTTTTCATACTGGCTACGGTGCCTAACTGCGGACTCTTCTTTTCAAGTACTGCTGCAGCCATATGAACTTCGACCTAGACGAATTTCTGAGAGGCTTTTTGGCAAAGCATTTCGAAACCTCTCCTCCTGAACTGCCTTCCGTACCTCCTCTGAGATCAATAGGGCATTTCCAACTGAGGGATTTCTCCAATTACATGATACTAGACTCAGACTCTGCGGACTCTGCCTGCAAGAAGGATTCTGATTCTACAATGGACGAGGAAGCAAACTCAAGTAATCATCCATTAGGTGTAGGATATGATGCCGCGAAAGTTAGGGATAACCCAGCTGGTCCATCTGGGAGGGTTGAGAGACCCCTAGCTACGCTTCATATCCGCGGCAACATGACCTAAGACTGGGTTGAACAGGTGGCTGAGGCCTTCGAATTTCCAAAAAATTTGATGTGCTCAGCACCTGCCGCGAACCAAAGACCTTGCACAGCTCTGGATGACGATGGAGTTTTCTTCCCACTTCATGAATTTATTTACGGACTACGACTGCATGTTCCCGTTCCCATCCATCCCATTTTTCAGATAATGAAACTAGAACCAGCCCAGATAGATCCCAATGGCTGGAGGGCCATACTTGCCGCGATCGTTCTTTGGAAGAACCAGTTCAAAAAGGACATTACTCCCGCGGAGTTCTCTTATTTCTATCACTCAAAGGAAAACTTCGTGAAGTTCGTCGAGTACTACTACTTCTCTATCCGCGGGAACCCTTTACTCTAGGAGACCGACCAGTGTAAAGAATTGGAAGGGCAAGTACTTCTACATATTTGGAGAAGGTTGGGAGATTCACCCTGAGGAGAACGAAAGGGAGAGGTCGTATAGAATGCCGCGACAATGGGGGTCTCCCTCTAAAATAGGTATTTGGATAATGTCCGCGTCCCTTCTTTCTTTGTAATTATTCATTCTCTGTACTAACCTTTGAAATGTTTTCTGCAGTTCTTGACAACTTTCACTTGAGCAAGTGGCAGGAAAAGAGAGTTGCTAAGGTCACGACAGTTCCTGCCGAGCATAAGAGGTTAAACACACTTGTTACATCAGCAACTGTATTTGAAGCATGATTCTTTCCAAGCAAGTCCATTCCAAAAGACATGGCTGCGGGAGGTAATAATCTAATTCTGTATTTGTCCGCGGCATTTTGTCTTGACTTCGAATATTCATTATTACTTTTCCCTTTTTAGGTGAGGAAGTTGACAGGGAATTATTGGCCGCGCAGCTGGCAGAGATGGACGAGGATGTAGTCGTTCTCAATAATACAAGGCGGAGCAGGAAGAGGAAGAGGACCAAGACAAAAACTCCAGTCGCATTTCATTTCGGTGACCAAAATCCACCTGTCGCAAATAAAACTCAGGCCGCGGAGACAACGAAAAATGTTAAGAACCCATCGCAAGCTGACTTTAATGATGACATAGGAGCCAACCTGGCCGCGGCGGGGCTGATGTCCACTTCTGACGCACCCCTTCATTCAGCATCTCCTCCGCCGCCACCTGTAGTTGCAGTTAATGTAAACTTGGCACCTCCTCAGTGTCGCGGCGTTTCTGGTCCCGATGGTCGTCTATGGCCTCAGTTTAGGTAACCCGGCCCTGAGTCCTCATGGGACACTACCGCGAAGGATGAAGAGGTCCCTTGATGCAGCGGACCTTGACAGGCTGGTGGGAGAAGACCACGATGACCTGGAGGACTGCGGCCTCCATAGTCTTCTGAGGGTAAATGTTTAGTGTTTTCTTTGTTTTTCTTTTGCGTTCCATATATTGCAACTAACTTTTTAATTTTAGGTCACGGATGTCATGGTGGCCCAGAAGAGGAAGTATGAGGCTCTCTACCAGCTGAAATAGGCTACAGATAGGGTGCACACCGCTAACTTGGAGGTCGTACGGACTTTATCATTTAAAGCCGGGAAGAAGTCTGCTGCCACGGCTCTCCAAGAAGCCCAAATGAACTTGGTTGCTTCAAACAATGCAAGGGAGGAAGTGGAGGAAAATTTCAAACAAGCCGTAGAATCCCTCAAAGCCTCCCAGGCTCAGATCGCAAAAGTTGCACGGGTCGCGGAGATTTCAAATAATAAGCTCGTACTACTACAAAAGAAGTACAAAGAGTTGGAGGCCAAGTCCGCCCATGATGCCTTAGACCATGTCGCGACACTAAAGAAGTTGGAGGCAGATCATGGCGATGCTCTTCAGCTGGCCATTGATCATATTATGGAGTCATTCAAAGGCTCTAGGGATTTCTTCCTCATCAATAATAGGGCCTAACTCTGCGGCTACCAGGAGCTAAGGCGTAGGATTATAAAGAACTTCCTTGAGACCAAGGAAAAGGTTCTTGCCTGTAGACTGAGTGATGATGAACACCAAGAATGCATTGTTGAGCTAAAGGCCGCGGAGGAGGAGAAAGCTAGGCTCAGAGAAGTAGCTGAGGCTGCGACAGCGGACGAGGAAACTGAGACTGTCGCAGATGGAGAGGAGGGTTATGATCAAGATGATGCATCTTCATGATCTTTTTTTATTTTTTGATCATTGATACAGGGTTTCATCCCTTCCGTTACTTTACTTTTGTAGTGGTTGCGGCCCATTTGCTTGTAATCTCAACTGATAATATCAAGGTTGCGACCACCTTTTATGCGTTAATGATTTTGGCCTCATTTTCTTGTAGCTTTTTCATCTTCTTCTTTGCTTGCTTCAATGCTTTAATGAATGCTTTCTGTACGTCTCTGATGGATTGAATACAACTGCCTTGCTTAATTAAAATTCTTTATTGAATGAATGAACTTGTTGAAATAATAGATCAAGTTCGTGGCATTATAACATATTTCTTTGGTAACCGATTTTATTGAACTGTCACGGCACCCTCGCGTAATGCAAGAAACCTTCACAGTATGGGTTATAGGTTGCGGCTGTAATTCGCATAGCTCATGTTCACGGGACGCAGCCTTTCCTGTCTTGAAATGAATGGCATCCCTATAATCAGAGCCACGGAAGTCTGACAATCCTGCCTTTTTTGTTTCTAAATAAATTTACTTAATGGCCACAGCCATATTGATAGGTATGTGGTTTTGAATATTCAGAATCCCTTAGTAACTTTGTATAGGACACGGTACCTTACAACCTCCCCGCCTTAGCATCTTTAAGGCCGCGGCTAGATTTCACTCCTGCCGTAACATTTGAGAACATTCTTGTGCGCTCTATTCAGGGCTGCGGCTGAGGATGATGATTCTGAGACTGCCGCAGAAGGAGCAAAAAGAGATGAAGTATGTTAGGCTACAGCCATCTGGCCTTGACATTGAAATTTTACATACAAGTGAAATACTTTTCCCTTGTATACTTCATAAATTTTCTACTCTGTAGGGATTTGATCCCCCAAGCTGTGGCCAGTCTCCACCACAACAACTCAGTTGCTTTAATCTGGTTTCTTAAATAGGTTGTTGTTCAGCTGCGGCAGGTTGCCATCCAGTTACGGCATATTAACAATTATGTATATCTTTCTCTGTAATGTCTTTTGAATTAATTATCTAGCGGCTATAGCCATACAAATAAGGCTGCGGTGGACAATAGACCTTTGTAGACATACGGGATATTTTCAAGCCTTCCCGGGTTGGGTTACGTTATTAATCCACCCACAGCTATAATATAGGATACTTTTAAGCCTCCTCAGACTGGGTTATGTTATTAATCCACCCACAACTAACATATAGGATATTTTCAATCCTCCTCAGGCTGGGTTATGTTATTAAGCCACCCACAGCTAACATATAGGATATTTTCATGCCTCCTCCGGCTGGGTTATGTTATTAAGCCACCCAAAGCTATGGATATATATAAAGCCATCCCTAGCTAGATATTACAAGTCTCTCGACTTAATGACGCATCCCGAAAGCCAAGAGCGGGCATTGGAAGCCCTTATGAGTGATGTTGCAGTCCAACTTGTATAATTGCTTCTAATATTTACCATCGCCACTTTTAATTATCATCAACTTTCGGACAATTAGGCGTCTTGTCGGGCAACGTTGCCCATTTAGATATTATCATTCCTGATACAACATATTGACTCGGATCGGGATCTGTTTAAGACAAAAATGGTCTTTATAAGATAACATTTCATGGAAATGAGAATCAAAATATGACACTATAAAGGTGAACCTGATTTTATAGCTATATATATATATATGACTTCGTAAGGACAACCCAAAGTTTAGTCAAAAACAGTATAAGAGGAGTTGTCACTATAAAGTAGAGACAGATGGAATATAAAAGATGAGCATGAAAAATGGGCATGCAGTAAGTGAGACTAGGCTGCATCCCCTAAACATGTTTTAGGAACCTCCGCAGCATTCCTTGCCCAATCAGCCTTTCAATTTCATCCTTCAGAGCATAGCATTACTCGGTGTCATGGCCATGGTCTTGATGGAATCTGCACCAAGTAGCTTTGTTCCTCTTGTGAGGTGGAGCTCTCTGCTTTTCTGGCCATCTCAACAGCTTGTCTTCTTTGATGAACTCAAAGATCTCTTCAATCGGGTAGGCCAACAGAGTGTAAGCCCCAGATTTCTTCTCTGCCCTCTCCGTTCTCCTTTTCTGGGACTGCTGACTACTTCCACAGCCAGATCCTATTGAACTTCTGCGGCATCAAAGGCAGTTAGAGCTATCTTCTTGGGAACTGCGCCCGCATTGGGTGAGGTCGCGGCCTCTAGCATTATCACCCTCTGAGTCAAATAGTTGACCTGGGTTTGGAGTGAAGCATAACTATCGTAGAGGTGGTTGAGGTGATTATACAGCTGCATAATCTCATCTTTAATTTATGTGCTCCGGTTGGACTCTCCTTCCATTTTCTACTTTTGTTAGCCTTTACAAAGTATATGTATAATCTGGTACAAAACTAGTACAAGTGAGTAATCACAGAAACATTGGAGTAACTAAGTAGGAAATGGGGATGCAGCGTTGCACTGCTGCATTGTTGATGAGGCCGCGACATGAATATTTTGGGTAAAATTGATTTGGTGCTAATTAATATTTGGGTAAAATTGATATTAATTTAATTCAAGTCATCATTTATTTTGTTAAAATCGGTTTGGCCTAATTTGGTAATATTGAAAATATGACTTAGGCAAATTTCTAGGACTTGGGTTGAATTAAGTTGGTTTGAGTGAAATTAAAATTTGTGTGGATTTAATCTTATTTCACTTGGTTTAATTTTAATTTAAAAGAAATTAAAATTTGGTATTTGTGAGTGTTTTAATTGAACCACCTTTCGCTTCCGCATATTTAAAAAGGAAATTATCTTTTTGTGGTAAGATTTTAAAAATTGGGGGCCTCGTGTTCCAACAGAGAAGGAGATCAAGGAAAAAGAAAATAAGCAGCAAGAAAAGATCAGTCCAATTCAGATTACCTTTGGAGGGGAGAATCTCAAGTAGGTATATTCTGAACTTATTTTAGGATATTTGTGGTTTGCTTAAGTATTGTAACTTGATTCTTTATTCTAGTGAATTTTTTTTTGTACCGTAGAGGGCACCGTGAATGTTTTCCTTATTTAAGGGTTTTACTACGTGAAAAATTCTTGTGTCTATTCCTTTGAATGTTCTTAACTGGTGTTGTGATTGGTACTGTATGGTAACTTTAGTAGATGTTCCTTAAAATTTAAAAAGAAGGTAATCAACTATCAAATCTAAACCATATGTTCAGAAAGCTTTTACAACATATCTTGTGTGTTTTCAAAAAGAGTTTTGCCCAAAAAGTTTATTCGGAGTTTACACAATTTATAACATTTTGTTATTAACCTTGTAAACAATCTTTTAGCATTAAAGCTTTTCTTCAATGTAATATTATAGTTTGGCCCCAGGAATATAAATGCAATAAAATAAGCAACACGATAATACATGATTTGGTAGATCATCCTGTCTATATCCACGGGAAGAAGAGGAGACTTTTTAATTACTAGCAAGAATAAAGGACGATTGGAGTGCTAAGATTTCTAGCTGTGAATCCAAGTCGCTATATGTAAAGTACGAATTAATATCTCAAAATAGGATGAGGTTGGCCTTATTTATAATTATGGATTCCTATAAATCTAATTCTCTCTACATCGAAATTATCTCTAGGTAGTAAAGTTGTGTTATAATTAATCTCCCGTGACGTGTGGTGATCATTCTAGATTCTAAATTAGCTCTTCGTTAATACTCGTCCGACTATTCTCCTTGATACCTAGAAGCCACATGTTAGACCTTGTCGCGTGATCGTCTATATCTCCCTCCAATTACCATTATAATGGTATGAACTAAAAATACATCAAAGGTAGGGGTTCATATAGGTTCGAGTGTATTAAGCCTATAATAATGAATATAATCTGGCTTGGTGATTTAAACGGCCTTCGGGTATATTAGTGTATATTATATCCTATGTACAAATCAGATTATGTATATATACGTATTATACATTATGGTATTTAAACATTAAAAGGGACCACACGAGTTAGGTGGGATAGTTCGAATGCGGTTAGTTGCATTGGGGTGTTGTACCTTACACTTCGATTGGTGTGTGTGTGTGTGTGTGTGTGTGTATATATATATATATATATATATATATATATGTGTGTGTGTGTGTGTGTGTGTATGTGTGTGTGTGTGTGTGTGGATTAATAGATTATGGTATTAGTTGTGGTTATACATCTATGAGTGTGTATATAAATGTGGATATTTATTCTGGTTATGAGGACAATGCATGAATGTTAAATACATATGCATCGGGATTGTGGGGATTTTAACATATATTGGATATTGTGTATTTCGATAGCTATGGTTATTTGGTATAGTGATTGTATACGCGTATTGGTATACTTAGGATTCAACTATTGATTGAGGCTCATTTGGAAACACTTTAGTAAAATGTAAATGAAAATAATGGCGATGTAACTAGCTAGTGAAAAATATTAAGACAAACTGGGGATGGGTTGATCATAATGTGTATATAATGATTAGAAATATATGATTTGACATAACCTTTGTTATTGGATTTATTTAGAGTAGTGACACTTTTTGTATGGATTATATGTGGAGCCTGAGTTGGGATATTTCTCGACCATTGGATATTGATATTTTGGTATATCCGTGAGATTGATAGATGGTATGAATTGTTTTAATACTCTTTGTTATAGCTTATCGATTTGAAGATATATGTTATGAGTTGGATTGATACTCCTTGTTGTAGGTCGGCTCGAGATGGTTGAATTTCTTGGGCCGACATATTGTATGTATATTTATGGGCATATACATATATATTGGATGTGGGGTACTTTCCTAGGGAGTCTCATACCATTATCTCAAACGAATGAGACGAATAGACATACGTGTATTCAAGGGTTCCTTATTTGAATTTTGCTTGAGTGACATCCCACGCATATAGTCTAGTTCGATCAAGAGTTATGAGATATTAGTTGTAAGGTCCTTACAACTTACATGGTATAAGTTCTTAACTTATATGGATATTATTTGTGAGTCATGGGCTAACGAATCTTAGCGACCATCTAAGCTAAGAATAAGTGTATCATGCAGGGTTCTTATTTGGATTACGCTTGTGAGACGTCCCGCACATGGGGCTTAGTAAGTTTGGGAGTTAGGAGATGGTTAGGCATTAGACTATTAGTATTTTGTGTTGTACTTATGAGGATTATATTAGCCTTAGTGTTATGCCATTTGACTTGACTGGGTATGGTTAGCTAGAATTGTATCATGATAGAGGAGATGTGAGGTATGTATGCATGAGTGCCGACAAATGACAACACGGGGTTGTAAATTGGTCGCATTTAATATCGTTAAGCAACATAATATTTCTTACAACTTTAGGGCACTGACCCAAATATATAAAACTTTTTCCCCCAATGTTATACATGAGCAGCACGATAGAGCAGTTAGAGTTGGATTGAGTAGTCAGAGTTGCAGAGTATCGGAAATCCAATTCATCAGACTTAGTGTAGGATTTGATTTTTTTCAGTTATTATTACAGTAGTATTTATAATCAGGAGTTTCACTTACATTTCGGTGTAGACTTTATATTTTTAGAAACTCGTATTAATGGATTCAGTTTCATTGGAGATTTATTTTATTCAGTTCAGTTCAGTTATTTTATTGTTCCTTATTATCCTTGTGTCGTTGATGGTTTTTATTTAGTGTCATTTATTATTTATTATTGATACTGATAATGATATAAATCATACAATGCTCCTTTTGTTCGATGTACATCTTGATCAACTAGGCGTGAAAAATAGGGGATGTTACAACAAGAAGTTGATATTCACCAAAGATACTGTATAAATTTAATCAAACACAATGACAGCCATCAAGCATTCATTTATTCTAAATTTGGCTTTCAAGCTCGACCCCATTTGAATTATATCAATGTAATCTTTTTAAAAAATACCAATTAACAGAAAAAGGGTGGGTATCCAAATATAATTTTCTCAATAATATGTTGTTTCTCGCTTATAAATCACTCATTTGTATAATGTTTCTCTAACCTATTTGTGATATATTTTCTTTGGAGCCCAACACACAAACCTAACTTCATCTTATAAATATTCGCATAATCTTTTTACAAATATAATATTTTTGGAAAATGGGCATGTGTACTCACAATATTTTCCTCCAAAAAATATTGTTTCTTACTGTGAACTTTTGAACAGAGAAAATTTGAAGACTTTAAAATTACAAACCCTTCGTGGATATCTTTTGATCGATATCACCGAGGATTTTTTTAAACATAAATATTTCATGACAAATGGAATTAAATTTTGAGAGATGTATAGTTTTTAAGTTTGTTCATGAGATAAACGAACAACTAGGGAAATTTATCCCAATTAATTTCCTTCCAAATTATTCTTTAATTTCACTTTAAGTAAGTTTTAAATGTTCATTGATGATTCCTCGCGTCAACCTCTATTTGTTTTTGAAGAAAAGTAAATTGGTGGAAAATATTCATGCTTGGTCACAGTTGGAAGTGTAAAATTATAAAATTTACTATAATTAAATAATTTTAAATATAGTATAACATGTAATACGTATAATTGTAATACTTGACATTGAGCATGAATTGAGGCCTATTGCAATTTCTCTTTATATTAATACATTATTTTAATGGGTCATTTAGCCTTTAATCCCAATTAGTTATGTTGTATATCACTCTAATACCGAAGTTTTATATTATTAACTTGGGTACAATTTTCACTTTTGTGATATTTTGTGTAAATTTTTATTTATCTATTTATTTATCGTAAAAAAACAAATAGTGCAAAATTATAAGGCTGAAAATAAAAATGGTACTCAGAGTAATGCTACGTTAAACCTGATATCCAAAACTATATAGGACATAACTAATGGGAAAGTTGAATTAAAATAATGAAAGTTTCCCTCTTAAATTGGAAAAGGCTCCTTACCTATGAAAGTTATTACATTCACAATCATGACAACTATTTACATATAAAAAATTCAAGACTTAATTCTTATAAAATGAATATGTTTCCAAGTGGATGAAACAAAGTCGTTCAGGAAAAATAATATTTAAATTTTAACAACCGTTACTACTAAAAATGAATGAAAATAAAAATGTGACTTCCAGGTCTTAGTAAAGGAACAAAACACAAGTCATATAAAGTATATAATTAGTAAACACACAATCAGCTGACAGGAAGAGGCTCATGAACTTTACGTTATTATTGAATTAGCAAGAGACATCATATGTTTACATAAAATATGTTTTCTGAGTAGGTGGTGTTAGTGGTTTGGTGGAGTTTTTTTTTTTTTTTCGTTTTTCTTACTGGTGAGTGTTGATGCGGTTCAATGCTGGGGGTTTAGTGGTGAGGTTAATTTTTATTGAGTTTTTTTTTTTCAATTCACTTATTTTTTTCTACTCATCCCATTTTTATTTAACTCTAGTATATGGGGTGGTTTAAAAGGAAAAAAAATACCATTTTCTTAATATTGTGCCCCATAAATGTTAGTTACCTTTTTGTTTCTTCGATTTATATTTGTGTTTTGTGTTTGCACATGTTACATATGTATATAATATATAAATATAAAAATGATGTCTTTTAAACCTGCTTCGTCACGTGGCTCGTTCAAATTACTCCCTCATTAAATTATTTGAAATTTAAGAGAGGAGGTCAAGAATTTGTTTTTCCTTTGAAGGATTTATTAATCATTTAAGCATTAGACATTATATATATATATATATATATATATATCACCTGTGCGGACTATTTTTTTTTAAATAGTAAAAAAATATTTTTGAACTCATTTGTTCTTTGTCGTATTTAAACATTTCAGGGAACCTCACAAAAACAAATCAGCTCGAAACATTTTCTTTTGCTATTTTAAAAAAATCGGTCAAACTATGTTTTTAACAGCTTAAAAAACATTTTAAAAACTCATATAGTTTGACCGATTTTTTTAAAATAACAAAAACAATTATTTTGAACCAATTTTTTTTTTGGAGTCCCTTGAAATGTTTAAACACCATACAAAAAAATCAACTCAAAAATATTTTTTTAGTATTTAAAAAAAAATGGTAAGCATTGGTGAACCTCATATGTGGTATATATGAGAGATTTTCTCTCTCTCTCTCTCTCTCTGAGAGCGGATCTCATGGCAACCTCTATTTGTATACCGCTGGCGCGGACCAATTTTGATAAAAGAGTAAAAAAAATATTTTTGAGCTAATTTTATAATATAGTTTTTAAACATTTCAGGAGGGCCATATAAAAATAATCAACTCAAAATAATTTTTTTTACTATTTTAAAAAAATCGGTCAAACTTTATCAATTTTTAACCACTTAAAAATTGACAAAGTTGGACCAATTTTTGTAAAATAGCAAAAAAATTCATTTTGAGCGGATTATTTTTTTATGGTCCTATTGAAATGTTTAAAAATCATAAAAAAAAAATCAGCTTATATATATATATCAGAAATTAACTATATTTGTGTGTTTGTTTGACTACAAGGTTTGATTACTTTATAATAAGGTATTTTTTGCTTAAATAAAAGAAATAGTTTTACTCAACTAAATTGATGATTTGATTATTTTATTTTGCAATAAGAATAAAAAGATCTAACGATAAAAAAAATTACCTTATGATATATCTCATTTTGTCACCATTAAGACTTAGATTGGTTGAGGGTATGGCCAATTTACAAAATATTCATCACTAGATAGCTTCTAACATTAAGTTGTATTGTGTGAGGAACTATTCGATTAGAATTATGCAAAATTTGTTTTTAGCACAATCCCCGAGAAAAGAGTAGTATATCATAAAAGGTTAAATGATATTTACTTTGTATAAATGGATTTCATGTTAATTAGTTTTTTATGTAAATTAAACTCCAATTTTTATGTAATTATCAACTAATAAAATAAATCTCAATAAAGTATTTGAATACATATTTCTATAATATTTGAATAATATATTTCTTTTAGTCTTTCTATACAAGAATTGTAAAACGCCCGTGCATCGCGCAGGGTTAAAATCTAGTTAAGATAATTTTTGGTCAAAAATGAAAACGACTCAGCAAATAGTAATTGATGAAAGTTGTTTGGAGATAAAAGGAGAGGGAGTTCCAAATTTCAAGAAGAATCCCATGATCCCATATATGCATTCATCTTTCTCTATTATCAATAACAACTAATATGTGTGTGTGTTTCAACCTATTATTCCAAACTATATCCACTATCTAAAACCCCCCATAATATATATATATATATATATATATATATATATATATATATATATATAACATTTGCCTTATATTGCTGAGATTTTGGATTCAGGGATTTAAAACTTGTTGGATTTTGGGGTTTCATAATTGAGATAAAATAATCGGGGTGGTTTAATTGGGGTACACCCGAAAAACTTCAAATGTTAAGAGGGGGTGGGTAGAAAAAATAAATGGGTGAAAATAAAATCACTCGTTTTATTTTAGTGAAGTGGTGTTGTTATTGTTGATTTTGGCAGGGGAGTGGTGGTGGTGTAGACTACACCAAATCTGTCGAATTGTCACGGTCATTGACCTTGACATGTTCAACTTGTCAAGGTCAATGACCGTAAAAATTCTGGGTGAGACAACTTTTTTTGTTACGGTCATGTCACGATCATGGACCGTGACAAGTTCGTTAGAATTATCACGGTCATGTCACGGTCCCTGACCGTGACAAGTTTTGTCACGATTTATGACCGTGACAAGCCCATGACAGTTTATAAAAAATTATCACGGTCAATGAATGTGACAAGTATCCGTGACAATTATCCTTTGTCACGGACTTGTCACGATCATTGACCGTGATAATTCTGGGCAGAATTGAAAAAAAATCTGCTGGGCAGTATGGCCACTGCCACTACCCAGCAGTATATTTGTACCTGTTATAGCAACGTTGTACATGTTCAAACATCATATATCTAAATAAACTAGAGATAATGCAAATATACATTCAAAATAGAAACAATATGCAAACGGGACAACTTCGTGTCATGCTATATTTTTGTCGTTTCAATGTTCTTATTAATTTACTTATTTTACTAATCATGTGCTTTGAACACTTTGGAAGCTTTAATTGTTCAATACCACCCTTCATCTTTATTATAGTCTTCCCCAAAACTTTGGCATTCTCTATAAAGTACCTCAACTGTTCAACTCCATTGTTCGACCCCAATCCCGTAATTTCGATTGTCTTTAGGTGTGATATCAAATAATCAGGTACATACCATTCCAACCACGATGTCTCGATTTGTTCACAACAAAATGAAAAACCCTAATATAAGAAGAAACAACATCACCATCAATTATCTCAAATCTACAAACTATTTAGCTGGAAGTGATGTTATGAACCCTTGACATACCTCAAAGATAAGAACCTCTAGAAAGAGGACAACTTTTGAGAAAATCTAGCACCAATTTCCAGTTCCAGTTCCACTATAAGAATTAGCCACTGCAAGACATTGCACAAGAGAGATTTTATAAATGAATTGAAAAGTAATAAATATAAAAAATATAGTCATTTATGCAAGCAACAATAGCAGAGATATTATAGCTTACCAACATGGTAGAACATGATAATAAAAGAGACTTTACGTTGGCAATCCTTCGAAGAAGCTTAAATAAACATGTGGCATAATCAAGGGCGGAGCCAGGATTATCATAAGGGGTGGACTAATAAAAAGCAAATATTCATACTAATAGAATTAAGCTGAAACAAGAAAAAAAATGACAAAGCATAGTTTAATATTATAATTCATTCACAATAAAAATTAAAATGTATCGAAATTGTGCATGACTAATCTTAAAAGAATTCAAATTCATCGAGTGCAAAAAAATTCTACCAAAATTGTGCAGACGAGTCTTTAACGATTCATATCCATCGATTATAGAACCTAAATCCATAGTCAAAGTAAGTTACCGTTAAAGAAAGAGAGACACGAATTCGGCAAGAAATTCATTGCGCATTGAGTTGCGATTCGATTTAATAAATCCCTAACCAAACACAATCATAAATAAAATTTAATAAATGAAATTGAAATCAGAATAATATAATGTAAATATAAATATAAATATAAATATAAATATAAATACATTACCTGTAGTGCCATCCAAACAGCTAACTTGAGTTCATATGGCACCTCCTTCCAACTAATGTACCCCGGGCAATCGTGTAAAATATAGTTCCCTTCATATCTAAACACTAAGAAATTCCATAATCCTATGGAGTTATGCTCTGCAAATTTATTCCAACCGTTGTGTAGCCAAACATCACCAGTTGAAGTTATCAATTTCACTTTCTATATTTTTCCATGTTTTGCTAGAGGTTCCAAGTGGTGGGGTATGGAAAGTGGAATTGACAACTTCAACTGGTGATGTTTGGCTACACAGCGGTTGGAAGGAATTTGCAGAGCATCACTCCATAGGATTATGGCATTTCTTAGTGTTCGGATATGAAGGGAATTGTCGTTTCATTTTTTGAGCTAAAGGATAGACGAAGAGATTCAGTCTCCTCTCCACAAATAGGACACCCCAAATAACTATGTAATAATCACCTACTAAAGGTAAGAAGCGTATATTCATGGATTAGTATAAATAAACCTTAAATTTCAAATTCAAATTCAATTTATAATAGAAAGTTCGTCCAAAAGTAACAACTTTAAGCCACTAAGAATATTATACAGAAATTATGCAGTCCCAAACTGTCCAAACGGGACAATTCAAGGGATCTCATTACAAGGGTAATGACTCTCGAACGGGTCTAAAGGCTATTGAATGCGTACGCATAAGAACTAGAAGGCTAGTATCTATGCGCACTATATGTAATTTCAAGTATGTTTCATTTAATTATCATACTATATATATATTGTTCGATATACAAAGTAATTTTAAAAAAAAAGTTGAAAAATCCCACCCCCATATGGACAATAATCAAGTGGTCATGCCACTTTTAAAACTAACCAACCCAACATCGATACACTATAATCCAACAACAATGTCAACAACAAATGTGTATCCCATACTCCTTCTAATTCATCTACTCAATTAATTATTTTCATCAATTAAACTAATAATCACTGCACCAAAACTAGTCAATTCTAACGGGCAAAAACCGTTGCAAAAAATATTTGCAACGGATTAAATCCGTTAGAAAATTGGTGTTATTTATTTTAGTAACAAAATTTATAACGGATAAAATTCGTTACAAATTTAATATTTGTAACAGAGTAAAACCGTTACAATTTATTTCGTAACGGATTTGGCCTTGGTACACATCCAATATATTAGTAACAAATTTACTAAATTGTAATGGTTTTTACCCGTTACAAGTATAGAATTTGTAATGGATAAAAATCATTACAAAATACATTATAACGGACTGAATGTCATATATTTGTAATGGATGTTTTCATTTGTAACGGTTCAAGTCAGTTAGCAATATTAATATATTTAAAAAAATATTAATTTCTCATTAAATAAATTGATATAAATACACTAGTAAAATTCGTGCTCAACCAATGGCAATGCACTACACTCAACTAATGCCCACAATTACAAATACACGTGACAAAATGAATGCCATTACATTTCGGTGACATTAAACTTATCTAAAACTATATTTTATTCATAACCTTTAAAATTCTCAAAACAAAATTAAGTACTCGAAACAGAGTCTAACAACTATAAAGTAATAAACATATTATTCTCCCAAAAGTAGTCTTCATGATAATCCTTGCAAAAGTAGACTTCATTCTCCCAAAGTAATCTTCATATTTGCCAATAAGAACCTGTTGAACAAACACAATGTTAGTAAATATGTAAGCATAAATGCGTAAATAACATAAAAGACTAGTACATTCTCGTGTCATCAGCATGCGTGTAATTTTATTGGGAAGTATTCAATACACAACAAATGGCCATACTCGATGATGAATTGTTTCTTTCAGTTTTATTCCCCAAAGCTCATTTTAAACCCTAAAAAGAAGCTTATGTGAGTCAATTTCGTCAATCGAGAGTCCAATGAGGATGCGGTTAGTTAAGATAAGTTATTATTGTATCGCTTGATGTGTTTGTACCTACTTCTATGCTGCTAGGTTGTTTATACTTTACGCCGTCCAAATCCCATTTTAAATTTCATAACAGTCACATACTAGTTAATTTGGCCAACCGAGTATCCGATGAGGACGTGGTTAGTTACGATAAGTTATTGTGGTATCAATTGATGTGTTTTTACCCATGTTTAGTCGCTTGGTTGTTGTTTCCAGTTTTCTCCCCAGAAGCCCATTTTAAAATTCATAACATGACAAACAGAATAAATGCAACAATTCAACATAAAATAAGAGTCCATAAATACAGATTGTAAATGGATAAAGGAGAACTTTCTTCCTGGAAAATATTAAAATACATACAATATATCCTGGGGGCAGAAAATCTCAATACAAATATCCTACCTAACATTCCTTTAATATATATATATATATATACGCACACACACTAGCGGATGCCCGTGCCTAAAGGTACGGTTGAAATTTTTTTAAATGTAGCACACATGTTTGTGACATTTATGGTGGACCGAGTCGACGACTTTTAATATCCATCCTAACTATGAACTATTTATTATTACACTACACCATTTAAAGTGTCAAATTATGTATTGCAAAGTCATACCAAATTAGTACTTATAAAATAATAAAAGGAAATTGATTTCAAAAGCATAACCCAACCTTAAAGTACAAGGATATGTAGGGCATTTTGTTGAACAGCAATCAAGCAACTACATAGACTATTCTCGTGCCAATGGCACTCTCTTAATTTAGACTCCAGTGTGGTTGTACCCATGTGAAAACCCGATAAAAACCATCCCCTTCTAATTTTCTTCTCACTATTCATGAACCAAATTCAACGTAAAAAAATATATTGTATTTAAAATCCAACTAAAATTCCCAAATTATTGAAATAATTGCAAAATAATGATGCATACTAACATGTCAGAACTTCTGTACATGTTTGTGATTTAATTGTAGTATAAAAGTTAAAAGCATATTTTCCATCTATAACTAATATGAAAATTAAATGAACTTCACCTCATACAATTGTACATAGTTGTACAATAATTACAAAATTTGACAAACATACTTTTTTAGATGTGCAAACATGAGACATTTTGTGTTATCATCATCACAAATGTTTAGATTTTCAACACAAATGTTTAGATTCACTACTTAAGAACTTACCATTAACCGCTTTCTCCTCCAATGATTATGATGCCTCGCAGCTCATTCAATCCTTAGATTCATAAACAATAAGAATAACAGGCTTCATTATACGAAATTTTAACATAAGCATGTTACAATGTATCTATACAAATGTGTGTGTGTGTGTGTGTGTGTATCGGTGTGGGCGCAAAAATATTTTTTTACAATTAGCCCCTTTACTATATTGGCTATCAACAGTTGCTACTATACAACACAATATTAAATCAATAGATTGACATAAAAAATACCTTGCCCTTTGCAATAACTCCCAATACAATGGTCTAGTGGTCATTCGGAATGCTCTAGGATAACAAATCAAGTGAGCACCTGGGATGTACAAATATTACTCCTTATGAACATGTAGAACCCCAAGGATCAACACGGGAAGTTTAACGTAAATGTGAAAATTAAAAAATAAAGAATTAATTCTTATGATACCAAAACCTAAAGGATGTAACAATTGCAAAAACGTTGGCATAAAAACAATTCAAAATATCGAACCAAAAAGTAAGACTATTGATGACAAAGATAGGAGCATTCAGTTATTGTCCAACAAAATTTTAACATACTTACATTTTATATAGATACATTATATGCCACCTGCAGTAAATATCTGCCAGAACACCAAAATTGCTTCAACTCTGTGAAATCTAACCACCAAGAGTACAAGTACTTATAAAATATGCACCTTTTCCTTCCAAACAATGAAGATGAAAAAATCGAACATTATGTACAAACCTCGAGAAATACTCAAGTTTCAAGAGTCAAGGTGCTAGATAAAAATTAAAGAAGTGTATGATGGCTCTTTTACATTGGTGAAGCAGGATGCTTAAGTGAAAATATTCATCACAACAGAGGTTAAAGTAGTTTATATTGCAGCAGCAACTTACATTGGATAGTTCCTGCAAAATGGAGGTTAAAAATAGTTGTGAAGGAATAACGGTATGAAGGAATTAGTCAATGTCAAGTGTCACTTGATCCCATGAAAAAATACACACTATAAGCACAAAGGAGGTTAAAAATAATTTACATTGCAGCAATAACTTACATTGGATAGTTCCTGCAAAATAGAGGTTAAAAAATAGTCGTGAAGGCATAGCGAGCGGCGTGTACGGATAATCCAACAGCACCTTACATTAGATAATCTATATAATATGAATGAGGTTAATCTAAAAGGAACAATATGTATGGTCTATACTTCTCATTGATATGAACATGTTAACTACTGAAAAAGAACATCCAAAAAAAAACTTTGACAACAGAGCATTCAAACTGAAAATTCAAAATACGTACTGAAAACACAAACAAATCATTTGCGATCCTATATAATCAAAACAAATAGAAGTAAGATCCTTCTTGATTGAACATCTAGAAGCACCATATCTCAATTAAGGCATGAATACATGGGGTTTTAAATTTACACTTTTCTCTTCCTTTACAATTTTTGTTTTAGAGGTCAAGTTTAGTAGAGATGTACTCTGGGTCTTACAAAACCGAATGGCATTTTATTTCTCTACGTCCATGTAGGCATTGTTGTAATATCGTCGAAGAGTTATGAAGAATTACTGGGACTATGTTGTGGCCTTCCACTGGCCCCTTCTCTCAGAAAATATCTTATTATGCGCAGCTGAACCACCATATTGGTGCGCTAGTGTGTCACCCATTCTCTCATAGATTCGCATTAAGTCATCAGCCAAATGGTCATCAAGGTCAATTTTTATGGAATTTCTGACTCCTAGAGCACGCATCTGTTATCCCAGAGCAGCCAACCCTAATGCATATTGTGCAACATTTTTACGCTCCACGCAGTCTATGCAATTAGTACTGAGCACTCCTTTCTGAAACATGGGTGGTTTGGCAGAAAGATTTTTTCTAGCAATGTTGTTGCCACTAACAAATGTAGTCTCTATGTCCTCAGAATCCTCAGTGTTGTCATCAATATGCTTGGCATTGTCAGTTTTACAATGTCTTGAGAGAGAGATATCGGTAGAAATAACATTCTCAGAATCAGGAAATTTCAAGCAGCCCTCTGATCTCAATGGTGGTGTTATTAGACAATAGAAGAAACCTGTAAGAGTCAATGCATATGCAGTAAATTTTTCCTCTGAAAAATATTTATTAATAAACTTAATTGCATAAGAAAACTATGCACGGAGGATAGACTCTCGAGGCCTTTTCTCAATCGTCTTAATCAAATTCAAAAGTATTATAGGATTTCAGTATCTTTGGACAAGATTTTCAATTAAAGTCTGGTCGCTTCGTAAGTGTGATCCCTCTCTGATATTTTAATATTCAAGCATGAAGTTTCTTGGGACCAGAAAAGCGGGATTGACTGACTATTTTGGACAACCGGACTAGTTTGCATAGGAAACCCTCCAGGAACATCCTCAAACACTATTTGTTTGGTCTTAACATTATTCACAACTCTTCCCAACTCATTTACACGTTATTTTAAATACCTGGTGCCAACATAATGATGTGAACATCTTACGATGAGAGTCCATATGGAATCCCGCACAGACACAGAGAGCATGGCCTGTTTAAAAAATATCCATAGACCAGTGCCAGAGTCCAAAGAGTATTTTGGAGGATATTCAGGATTCCGTGGGTTAAAAACTCGTTCCATACAAACATAGTTTCATAAAGGACATGCCCTGTCTCACTGTCACACATATTCTCTTGAAGATTGCGCATAACATTGTATGAGTAGCTGAAAAGGAAGTCCTTTGTAAGATCCACTATGCATAGAAGCTTCTTGTATCTATTTTCATTCCTGGAATCCATGGTGGGTTGAACCGCATGATTTGGAAGTGGAATCATCTCACTCTTGGAGATGACATATATAGTATGGCCACAAATTGCACCAATCTGCCACATCTTCGTAATAAGTAGCATATAATAAGGCCCCAAAAATTTAATAAACCCAAAGATTCCATAACAAGTGGTGACAAACTATAAGCCCTCCTATGGACCTATTTCCCTCATGTAGGTAAGAGGTTAGAATTTTCAGTCGCAACCATAATAAACAAGTAAGGGAAAGTAAATAATGTTATAATTTAGCATTTATAGTCATTTATGGAGCAATACAATGAACAAACAAACAAACTAACTAAAACAAGCTTATGCAAGCATTAAACATGGCATTAGAAACCTAAAAAACACATAAGTTTTCTGGTACAACCCAATCCTCCTCTCAAAGAAATTGATCTTTCAGTTTCTACGAGTGAAAACATCATACACCCGTATCGCAAACAATGTAATGGAGGACTGCAATTGTTACATCAATCATAATACATGTAACACCTACCATGCCACTACTACTTGACTCATGGATTGAGATATTTCATGCTCACCATCTACAATTAAGTTGGCATCCAACAACTTACTTAATATTTATTTCCTTTTGTTAAACTTTTTTAATATTTAATTCGTAATACCAAACCCCTAATCCATATTTCCTCATATCGAATCTAACCCAATATCAAATTGGGTTGGACTAACATTACCCCCATCTCATTGGACACAAATGTATCTTCTAATGACATTATCTATCAAAAATAAGGAACTATTCAAATTAGAGCTAAGATCAGTTGTACCTAACCAAATAAAAATAAACCATCTTAAAGATCTAATGTGGTAGAAGTAAAGTTGATACTTTTTTTTAAATAAATACTTGGATAGATATAGCCAGAAGTTGGTTACATAATTTAACATCATTTGAACTACTTAATTAATTTACAACCAATCATATGCAAAGAGTATCATGAAGGAAAATTTAGAAAGGAGAGTTCTCACACAAAAATCGATTTTAATCGTGAAGAACTCCACGAAACCCCCAATCACGGTCGACATGATACCTATCTTCATGTATCAATCTAGGAACTTCATTTTTCAATTTTCTATAACAAAAACAAAACACGGTTGGGAGAGTTCAATACATTAGGGCAATTTGAGTTAAACAAGTAATAAACGGTTGATATATATATATATATATATATATATATATAGATAGAGAGAGAGAGAGAGAGAGAGAGAGAGAGAGAGAGAGAGTTAATTACACATTAACTGAGCTCGACTCTGTATTAGCGTCGATCGAAAAAAAAAGAGAAGGTTGGACTGCCAGATTGACCTACAATAAAGTGTTGAAAATGATTAAAACAAAATGAGAGCATTGATAAGCCAAAATGACAAAGATCAACAAAAATATAATTTATGTGTCACCATGCTTGTAAAGTCTGAAGTGTATATTAAATCCGACCATGTATTTTGGTGCTTAGAATACTATTTTCTTTACCGTATCTAAATTACAACAGAATATGAAAAATATGTAATTCATAAATTCAAAACACCTGCTATTTGGGTAAACCCTCACATAATCAACCCTATGTAGCAAATAACCCTATTTAACAAAACAAAATCAGATATTAAAACCTATGAATAAAACAAAAACCCAAAATTAACTAAAATAATGCCTAATCTAACAAACGAATCAGAGGACTTTGTATTAGAGTTATATTTAGAATTAAGGGTAGTTTGGTAGTTTCTCTTTATTGTTAGGATATTGTAGTAGGTCTGTATATATTCTCTTTCTTTCATTGTATGGTATTCTAGTTTTATGTTAATGTGAAACCCTAACCCCTTTTTTTCTCTTTTCATTGATTGTTGATCGTTGATATGTTTTCATGGTATCGGGGCTTCTCCATGATGTACAACCCCCCTGCCTACAGCATGTCCCAATCACCTTCTGAGACCGTGGATCCTGCGCATGATAAGAGGTAGAAGAAAAGGAGACTGAGTAACCGGTATCACATAATTGACCAACATAAACAAGATTCATTGTAAGCTTAGGAATGTGGTAAACATTTGAGAGAGATAAGTTAGGTGAGTCAATAGTTCCTCACCCGTTGAGGGCATGGGAGTTCCATCAATAGTCATAATGGGCAACGAAGAAGTGGGACAAAAAGAACCAAAGGACGACAAATTTGGTGACATGTGACTAGAAGCGCCGGAGTCTAGAATCCAAATACCTGAGCACTTACCTGGTGAAGAGAGGGACATAGCATGTGGCTGTATGGCAAGAAACTTTTGAAATTGCTCAGCAAGAGAAGACATAGATGGAGTTGATGATGAAGAAAACAAGATTCATTGGGCAGTTGTTCATTGTATACTGTGATACTTGAGGGGCGCTCGATTTCAGAGTCATTTACTTACATCCTCTTCTTCTTTAGAGCTGCGTGCATACTCTGATGTTGATTGGGTCGGTGAACCTACAGATCGCAAATCAGTTATTGGATTTTGTATATTTCTCGGAGATTCTCTTATTTCATGAAAGAAAAAGAAGCAAGCTGTTGTTTTTGTGTCTTCCACGAAAGCCGAGTATCGTGCTATGGCTTTTACTACTCGTGAGGTTTGTTTGGTTACGTCGGTTACTTGCATATATGAGTGTGTCTCTCTCTCTCGGCCCACTCCTATGCACTGTGATAATAAGAGTGCTATTCAGATTGCTCACAATTAAATTTTTCATGAGAGGACTAAGCACATCGAAATTGATTGTCAGATCACTCGTCATTATCTTACGCATGGTGTCATCACTTTGTCTTTTGTTTCTTCATCCACACAGATTGTTGATTTGTTTACGAAGTCTCATCTAGTTCAGCATTTTCGATTTTTGGTTGGCAAACTCTCAAAGCTTCTCGTTGCAGCATCGTGAGGAATATTAGAGTTATATTAGTTTGGTATTTTCTCTTTATTGTTAGGATATTATAGTAAGTCTATATATATTCTCTTTCTTCTTTCATTGTATAGTATTCTAGTTTTACGTTAATGTCAAACCCTAGCCCCTCTTTTCTCTTTTCATTGATTGTTGATCTTTGATATGTTTTCACTTTGAAGGTTTAAATTAAATGAATTCCACATTAGGATTCAGATTAACAAGTTTCATCACTTTGGTTTGCTTTGAAGAATGTGATTTGCAACATATTGTATAAGCAAAAAATCAGAGAACTTTGAAGACTATACTGTATATAATATGAAATTAGAAAAATGTTAAATACATAAAAATCCCCAAAAAAAGTTTTTTGGGAAAAGTAAAGATTGAGAAAAATAAAAACTCGTCAACCAGTAATTAAAAATGTGTATTGCCAAAAAATGTTAATATATCACTTATTATACAAGATCATGTGCTTTCCTTACAACTAATCTTAAAGTTGCATGGGGCTATGTGGTATTGTTTATGCAAAACTGAACCTAGGCATACATGCGAGGAAAGACTTACACCTCTACAATGGAATAAAATAAACACAATTCATACCTTAATCTTAAAATTTCTAAAAAGAATAATATGAGTTATGTTTTTCATAGAAAAAC